>LR812541.1:1677550-1752550 GCA_903798195.1 Danio kyathit | reverse complement strand
ACTAAATAATATTTCTGCTACAAAACAAACGTAAGATTATAATAAATCATGCAATCCAATGCTGAAAGCTGCAGAGCAGTCATCAGTGAATAGAAAAATAATCTACATCTCAAGAAAGAATGGACCAAAGAAAGGAAGAAAAGTCTCACTTCTACACTCTTTAAAAGGTTTGGTTTGGGTTTGTGTCATTTTAAATGTTCGGTCTCGTTATTAGCTGATTTTCATTTTTCTGTGTTTGTGGAGTAAAGCAGGCGTCAGCCGACCCAATATATGAGCAGGCAGAGCAGGATTCTCGTGATGACCACCGGCGCAATACCGTTCTTTGTTATGAACCGCAGATTCAGTTTAAACTTAGTAAAGGCGAGCTTCTTTGGCGATGATGTGTACAGTGATAGATTTTACATTTAGCGGACATTTGCGCTGAACGCAACGCATCGAGATTTGGGCACCTTCTCCAAAAATACTCGATTGATCTCGGCTGGCGCCCTTATAAGCTCCCTGTTATCTGACAGCGGAAAGCCTTGAGTGATTGACAGCTAATATGAACCAATATAGCGGCAGGGAAGTCCGATTCAGCACGTTTTTAGAAAAAAATTGAAACAAGTCGCACTACAACCATTATATGCAGTCGCACAAATGCTCTCAAATATATTATGAGGTCGCATAGATTAAATTTCGGGCGCATATGCAACCAAAATGGTCGCAATTTCGAGCCCTGAATATATATATATATATATATGGTATTAAATTATTATAAGGAAATATATATTAAATGTAATTATTATATTATTGTAAAAGAAATTATCTTAATGTTGCCTACATTTATATTATAAACGTTTTTAAATGTTACCTAAATTAAGTTATTAGGTTAAGGTATTACAAAAATACTAAAATTAAAAATTAATAAAATTATTTTTAATTAAAATTATAAATATGTATTATAAAAATAAGCAATTAAATCAATTAATATTAAATATTACTAATTAATTAATTAATAAAAAGGCTTTATTATTCCTATATAAATATTACACCAAAAGAAAAAAAATAACAACATAAAAACACATATAAATCTAATATTTTTCTAACACGTTACAAAGCGTATAACATTTTCAATGAACGTTAAAGTGTTTACCCAAAAATAAAAATGTTTACACTATTTACTCTCCCTTAAGTGTTTCCAAATCTTCATGAGTTTTTGCTGAACATAAAAGAAGATATCTTTAAAAAAAAAAGCTGAAAACCGGTAACCATTGACTTCCACAGTATTTGTTTTTCCTACTATGGAAGTCAATGGTTACAGCTATTCAGAATTCTTTAAAACATCTTCTTTTGTGTTTAGCAGAAGAAAGAAACTAGAGATTAACCAATTAAGTAAACTGAGATTGAGTAAATGAGAGATTTTTAATGTTTGGGTGAACTATCCCTTTAATAGTGAGCCGTTTTGGAGCACCTTCATCTCCTGCAGCGCCTCCTCCAGCTCCTCGGGGCTCTTGTACTCAAAGTCTCTCATCAGAAACTCCTCGTCCACTTGAATCATCCACTCCCGCATCTCCGCCACGTCCTTCTTCAGATTCGACACTTTCTCCTGTCCTTCACTCACACACTCGTCTCGCCTCAACAGCTGAAAAACAAACCCAAACACACATTTATACTGACGTCCACTAAAATCATTGGAATACACTTCTGGCACTTCTGTGATGCTCCATTAATGCTGAACAGCACACAGAGATTCTGGAGCACAATATGCTGGCTTCATTTCCAGGGACGCTCGTGCATATTTCAACAAGACAATGCAAAACCACATTCTGCACACATTACAGAGTCCTGCTGCAGAGGAAGAGGATACAGGTACTTGACTGGCCTGCCTGCAGTCCTGACCTGTCTCCAATAGAGAATGTGTGGTGCATTTTTAAGTGAAAAAATGCAACAACAAAGACCTCGTACTGTTGCCCACCTTAAGACTTGTTTGCAGGAAGAATGAGACAAAACGACACCTGAAACACTTCATCACTTGGTGTCTTCAGTCCCTAAACGTCTTTATGTGTTGTGAAAAGGAACGGCAACATTACAAAGTGGCAAATGCTTTACTGATCTAACTTTTTGAAAGTGTTGCGAGAACCAAAATTGGAATTGTCTGCAATATATATAATATACATAATACACAATGTCAGTTATTGCAGTATGTTTGAGGCCTGCTGTAATTTCACCTGTTTGCTGAGCGAGTCCCAGCGTCTTTGGCTGTCTTCAAGCTCTTTCTGCCCCCAAATAACCAGTCCTGGCACTGAGCTCTGCTGAACGGCTGTCACGTCCTCCTTCATCTGCTTCAGACACGAGTCCACGCTCTCCATCTCCGCCAACAGCTCCTGAACACACATTTACACAAACTCAGTTTACTCAAATAACCCTTGATTGACATGCAAACCATTAACATGGCAATGCAAGTAAGCTAAATGTACACTTGACTTTAATACAGGGTTCTTGCACCATTTTAAAAGTAAAATTTATTGCTTTTTAAGACCTTTTTAAGACCTCAACAAATATAATTTAAGACCCAAAAAGTTCATAATTTCTTTGGAATAGTTTACTCAATTTATTGCCTCCTACAATAGAAATCAAAACTTGAAAGTTTTCCATTTGGTATCAATTATGTGCAACTCGGTAAGTTAAAAAAAAAGCAAAAATACTTTTCTTTGAGACCTTCTTCTTTTCTTTTTTTTGTTCCTTTGTGATGTAGAACAGAGCCAACGTAACATAGATAAGTTGGATTACACTAAACAACACAATGCCTTGTATGAAGGAACCACATAGAAGAGAATACTGAAATAAGCTCAATAATGAAAGTCCTCAAAACAGCCTTTCACAAGCCAAAATGTTGACAAATAATCTAAATAACTGTTAGAAATATATAGAAAGGAAATTTTCACAGTATGTCTGATAATATTTTTTCTTCTGGAGAAAGTCCTATTTGTTTTATTTTGGCTAGAATAAAAGCAGTTTTTATTTTTTTATGAACCATTTTATATATCTAGTCAAATATTATTTACTGTCATCATAGCAAAGATAAAGTAAATCAGTTATTAGAGATGAGTTATTAAAACTATTATGATTAGAAATATGTTGAAAAAATCTGCTCTCCATTAAACAGAAATTGGGGAAAAATAAACAGGGGGCTAATAATTCTGACTTCAACTGTGTGTATGTATATATATATATATATAAACTACACTGCTTTCATCAGCGTTGCACATAGAGAATAACATCTTTATTCCGGGATTATCAGTCTTAATAAAAACACTTTGCATTTGAAGTAAATCATATCTCAAAGCATTTACTGGGGCACTGGCGATTTTCCAATTGGGTCTAGCGACGCCCCTTTGCTACGCAAATGAAATGAAACTTGTTATAGCCGACTGTGAGGTGGCGTCTGAACTAGTAACATCATTAGGTCGAGCTGCAAACAATGCAAGGATTACCCTGGACCTGCTATGACTAGCTGCTGCAACGTACCGCTGGAGCGACTCTTTCATGTGCAACTCGATGGCTTTGAGCTCCATGGTCACCTCACCACGACAACCGCGTAATGGCAGCACGCATGTGCAGACTGACGTCAGCGTCTGTAGCCGACCTACCGTAATAAGCTAATAAATCACGGATACTCTCATTTCACTCCTGTTTCACTCATACTAAATTGATCAACTATTAGATGTTTTACGGTGGACCACTGTGCCTCCCTATCGGCATTAAGCAGAGCGGCTGAAAATTTAATACCTACAGCAACTTTACGGTAAATTTAAGACAATTTAAGACCTTAATTTCCCGGATTTTAATTTAAGACTTTTTAAGGACTCGCAGGAACCCTGTAATAATAAATCAGGCCTGCACTTCTCGAAACTATCTTAAGGCTGCGTCATTCTTAAGTTAAACCTTAAAGGTCCAGCGAAGTGCTTTGAAATGTGCTTTTTTTTTTTATTTGATGTTTGACAATCTCAATTGAAACATGAATAGAGGGCGGGGCATATACTAGCTCCTCCTCTTTTAAAAAAAAACAGACAACTGTGAAACTTTGGTGTAGTGTCTGACCTTGCACTGTTTGAACTCCTCCTGTAGTTTGTCAGTGTTTTTGAAGCTGCCGGCGTCTCGAGACAGAAGCTCCTCCACTGCATTGAGCCATCGCTGCACTTCTGCACTCTTCACCTTCACCACACACACACACACATCCATCACAATCACACACTCAATATACTCATCATATCAGTTGGGCCCAATCCCAATTCTACCCCTAAGCCCTTCCCAATTCTCTTTAGCTTGAAGGCGTAGGGCTAAGGGGAAGGGCTAGATACCCCTTGAAACGAAGATTTTTCAGGACCACACTTAAAAGCAAGGGGTAAGAAAATTTCATACTACGGTTTGGGACACACTAATTCTATTTTCAGATACTAATTAGGACAGATAGTATGTGAATGGGCTATATCAGGGATGGGCAAACTTGTTCCTGGAGGGCCGGTGTCCCTGCAGACGTTTGCTCCAACCCTAATCAAACACACCTGCCTGCAGCTTTCTAGTGATCTTGAAGACACTTATTAGTGTGTTCAGGTGTGTTTGACTAGATTTGGAGCAAAAGTCTGCAGGGACACCGGCCCTCCAGGATCAAGTTTGCCCATCCCTGGGCTATATACACAGCTAGTGCCAACGATAAACTTCCGGTGAAAGCTTAATGTGACTATTTTCAATTTCATATGGTGGCGTTTACAGCATCAATGCTGTAATGTACTTAAAATGCAATCAGTTAAACAGACTTCAGCATTCATTTAGCTGTTCAAGCGTAAAACGAGATGAAAAACCGTGTAAACACAAGCGGCGTCAGTAGCAGCAGGCTAGCACAAACTCTATTGAGAATACTGGGGTAAAATAAACTCATATTTTAAAGACATGGTGGGAAAATGTCATTTAATGCAGTGCTTCTTGTTTGGTCTGAGACCCACTTTATGTCGTATATCAATCAGGCAGTGAAGATCACTGATTTTGAAAGAAATCAGACCTTAAACGTTGTAAAAAGTGCTTGTGCTGGCTGACTGAAAATTAAAAGCCCATGTGCATATACACCATTCAGATGTACTATAAGTCTGAGTCTCACCTGCGAGTCCTTCATGCTTCCCAGAATGCATTGCAGCATGCTGAGCTGATCCTGAGCGGCGGTGGAGAGATCAGTCCAACGCTGCTGATTCACTGAGTCCAGCACTGACACCCGCTGCTGCTCCAACTCCGCACTGAAGACCTGGAGGACACACGCAAACACAACTCTGTTTCAGATAGTAGCTAAATAAAGAACACATGGGGTGGCACAGTGGCCTCACAGCAAGAAGGTCATTGGTTCGAGTCCCTGAGTGCAGACAACTGCAGACAACTGACCCAGAGGGGAGTTTGAGCTCAGGTAGATCTCGAGAACTCCCCTGCTGTAGTAGCTAAGCAACAGATAGGGATTGCTCTTAAGAGATAACTACTTACTAGGAGCATGTCTATGGTGCCGATTTGAATTAGTCAGTTAACTTAAGCTGCATGTTTTTGGACGGTGTGAGGAAACTGGGGAACCCGGGGGAAACTCATGTGAGCACGGGGAGAACGTGTAAACTCCACACAGAAACATCTGGACTAGAACCAGTGGCGTTCTTGTTGTGAGGCAACAGTGCTAACCACTGGGCCACCATGCCACCCATCTAGGAAAGGAGGAGGAGTAGGGGTGGAAGGGGGGATTCTTCAAAACGAAGATGGCTGTGATGTGGAACTGAGGGTATTTATAGTGGCTTAGGAATCGTCTGATTGGTGAATCATAAATTGGATAATGCACGACCAGCAAGCAATCATAAGCACGTGATCCTCTCGAAATTAGTTTATAAATAAACGTCATAAATTAAAATAAAAATGAATAAAATAATGTTATCCATAATAATAAAAACATTTAAATAAAAATGTTAAAAGGAATAAAGAATGTTATTAATAATAATACAAATGTATTTAAACATCTTAAGATTTTAAATTAAACTGAAAAATTTGATAAAATATGAACTTTTATGTTAATGTCAGCTTTTTAATGCTAAATAAGAAGAAAGAATCCTCTTAAAGTTGTGTGTGAAGATCAACAAGTACCATTAGTGTTTGTTATGTAGTGCAAACACTGAACAACTGACACCTGCATGAGTGTTGGATGGTTTACAACCCTTCTGTTTGATGTGTACACACATGCATTCATTCACAGTATCAAGAAGACATGTTATTACTCTCCTGCTTACTGTAAACATTATTAAATAACGTCAAAACACACAATTTTGCCAATTCATACCAACAAAAATGACATGCATTTCACTTTTATGAGAAACCCATGGTGTAATTCATCCATACAGCTGAAGAATGATTCACCCTCCAGTGATTGCTTATCAATTTCTAAATATTTCCCAGATGATGTTGAACAGATTCAGGAATTTCTCACAGTATTTCCTCTAATATTATTTCTTCTGGAGAAAGTCTTATTTGTTTTATTTCGGCTAGAATAAAAGCAGTTTTATATGTTTTAAAGTTGCCATATATTAAGACTAGCCTAGAGCGCCATATATTAAGACTAGCCTAGAGCGCCATATATTAAGACTAGCCTAGAGCGTCATATATTAAGACTAGCCTAGAGCGCCATATATTAAGACTAGCCTAGAGCGCCATATATTAAGACTAGCCTAGAGCGCCATATATTAAGACTAGCCTAGAGCGCCATATATTGTTTAAAACTAGCCTAGAGCTCCATATATTAAGACTAGCCTAGAGCGCCATATATTAAGACTAGCCTAGAGCGCCATATATTAAGACTAGCCTAGAGCGCCATATATTAAGACTAGCCTAGAGCGCCAATATTGTTTACAACTAGCCTAGAGCTCCATATATTAAGACTAGCCTAGAGCGCCATATATTGTTTACAACTAGCCTAGAGCTCCATATATTAAGACTAGCCTAGAGCGCCATATATTAAGACTAGCCTAGAGCGCCATATATTGTTTACAACTAGCCTAGAGCTCCATATATTAGGACTAGCCTAGAGCGCCATATATTAAGACTAGCCTAGAGCGCCATATATTAAGACTAGCCTAGAGCGCCATATTTTAAGACTAGCCTAGAGTGCCATATATTGTTTACAACTAGACTAGAGCTTCATATATTAAGACTAGCCTAGAGCGCCATATATTAAGACTAGCTTAGAGCGCCATATATTAAGACTTGCCTAGAGCGCCATATATTGTTTAAGACTAGCCTAGAGCTCCATATATTAAGACTAGCCTAGAGCTCCATATATTAAGACTAGCCTAGAGCGCCATATATTGTTTACAACTAGCCTAGAGCTCCATATATTAAGACTAGCCTAGAGCGCCATATTTTAAGACTAGCCTAGAGTGCCATATATTGTTTACAACTAGCCTAGAGCTTCATATATTAGGACTAGCCTAGAGCGCCATATATTAAGACTAGCTTAGAGCGCCATATATTAAGACTTGCCTAGAGCGCCATATATTGTTTAAGACTAGCCTAGAGCTCCATATATTAAGACTAGCCTAGAGCTCCATATATTAAGACTAGCCTAGAGCGCCATATATTGTTTACAACTAGCCTAGAGCTCCATATGTTAAGACTAGCCTAGAGCGTCATATATTAAGACTAGCCTAGAGTGCCATATATTAAGACTAGCCTAGAGCGCCATATTTTAAGACTAGCCTAGAGTGCCATATATTGTTTACAACTAGACTAGAGCTTCATATATTAAGACTAGCCTAGAGCGCCATATATTAAGACCAGCTTAGAGCGCCATATATTAAGACTTGCCTAGAGCGCCATATATTGTTTAAGACTAGCCTAGAGCTCCATATACTAAGACTAGCCTAGAGCTCCATATATTAAGACTAGCCTAGAGCGCCATATATTGTTTACAACTAGCCTAGAGCTCCATATATTAAGACTAGCCTAGAGCGCCATATATTAAGACTAGCCTAGAGCGCCATATATTAAGACTAGCCTAGAGCGCCATATATTGTTTACAACTAGCCTAGAGCTCCATATATTAAGACTAGCCTAGAGCGCCATATATTAAGACTAGCCTAGAGCGCCATATATTAAGACTAGCCTAGAGCGCCATATATTGTTTACAACTAGCCTAGAGCTCCATATATTAAGACTAGCCTAGAGCGCCATATATTAAGACTAGCTTAGAGCGCCATATATTAAGACTAGCCTAGAGCGCCATATATTGTTTAAGACTAGCCTAGAGCTCCATATATTAAGACTAGCCTAGAGCGCCATATATTGTTTAAAACTAGCCTAGAGCTCCATATATTAAGACTAGCCTAGAGCTCCATATATTAAGACTAGCCTAGAGCGCCATATATTGTTTAAGACTAGCTTTTGCTTTAAAGCCATTTTAAGGTCAATATTATTAGCCCCCTTCAGCAATATTAGTTTTGGATTGTCTCCAGAACAAACCACTGTTATACAATGACTTGCCTAATTACCCTAACTTTACCCTAATTACCCTAGTGAAGCCTTTAAATGTCACTTTAAGCTGAATACTAGTGTCTTAAAGAATATCTAGTCTAATATTATGTGCTGTCATCATGACAAAGAGAAAAGAAATCAGTGATCAAGTGTACAAATGTGATGAAGAAAAAAATCTTCCTTCTGTTGAACAGAAAATAGGGAAAAATATACAGGGGGGGCTAATAATTCGGAGGTCTTCAGCATGTCCCATTGAGTGTATTAGCAGTAGCTCATTCAGACCTCCAGGTGGAGACACAACGCAACAAACACACAAAACAGCCACAGTCACTCCCACAAAAACACTCACAGCCCATAATCACGTGTAGATTTGACAGTCATTACAGCCGCGGTCTTGAGGGCACATTTAGATGTATCTGAAGGCCTGCTGTGCCACGTGGGCAATCATTGGAGCTCATCCCGTCTCACTCTTTGGCCAAAGCACAGTATAAATATTGATATTACTTTAACAAATGCCAGCCTGCATTTGCTCTCGAGATTCATTCTGTCGCTGGCTTTCTGCCCATCACTTACGGAGTTACAGAAAGAAACGCGTCCAGAAAGGAAAAGCAGAGCAGAGACTGGACACAGGGGTCAAGTGGAGACTCAAACAGAAGATAAACACATGGCACAATGGATAACTAACACAACACACACACACACACACACACACACACACTTTTAACTATCAGAGTTTTCACAGAGAGTCTAATAAACTGTCTATGAGGAAGAAATGAAAAGCAAAAATGCTATGAAAATATGCATTTAAAGCAAGCTGTTGTTGGCGCTGCGGTGAAAAATGGTTCAAGAATCGGTTTCTGTAGTGATTCTAAAACTTTCACAATGCACCGCTTCACTCATGTTTTAGGTTTTATGTTTTTAAGGACAGATGGTGCTCTAGGCTAGTTTTTAATTGTAGTTGGCGCTCTAGGCTGGATTTTAACAACAGACGGCACTCTAGGCTAGAGTTTAACAGAAGAGGGCGCTCTAGGCTGCTGACGGTGCTCTAGGCTAGTGTTTAACAGCAAATAATTCTCTAGGCCACCATCTTAAACACTAGCCTAGAGCATTGTCTGCTGTTTAGCTTTAGCCTAGTGTGCAGTCTGCTGTTAAACACTAGCCTAGAGCGCCATCTGCTGTTAAAACTAGCCTAAAGCGCTGTTTGCTGTCAAACACTAGCCTAGAGCACCATCTGCTGTTAACATTAGCCTAGAGCACCATCTGATGTTTAAAACTAGCCTAGAGCACCATCAGCTGTCTAAAACTAACCTAGAGCGCCGTCTGCTGTTAAAAACTAGCCTAGAGCACCATCTGCTATTAAAAAACTAGCGTAGAGCACCATCTGCTGTTAAACACTAGTCTAGAGCGCCGTCTGCTGTAAAAACTAGCCTAGAGCACCGTCTGCTATTAAAAACTAGCCTAAAGCGGCGTCTGCTGTTAAAAACTAGCGTAGAGCGTCGTCTGCTGTTAACATTAGCCTAGAGCACCATCTATTTTAAAACTAGTCTAGAGCGCCATCTGCTATTAAAACTAGCCTAGAGCACCGCCTGCTATTAAAACTAGTGTAGAGCACCATCTATTTTAAAACTAGTCTAGAGTGCCATTTGCTGTTAAAAACTAGCCTAGAGCGCCATCTGCTGTTAAAAACTAGCCTAGAGCTCCATATATTAAGACTAGCCTAGAGCGCCATATATTAAGACTATCCTAGAGCTCCATATATTAAGACTAGCCTAGAGCGCCATATATTAAGACTAGCCTAGAGCGCCATATATTAAGACTAGCCTAGAGCACCATATATTAAGACTAGCTTAGAGCGCCATATATTGTTTAAAACTAGCCTAGAGCTCCATATATTAAGACTAGCCTAGAGCGCCATATATTAAGACTAGCCTAGAGCGCCATATATTGTTTAAGACTAGCCTAGAGCGCCATACATTGTTTAAAACTAGCCTAGAGCGCCATATATTGTTTAAGACTAGCCTAGAGCGCCATATATTGTTTAAGACTAGCCTAGAGCTCCATATATTAAGACTAGCCTAGAGCGCCATATATTAAGACTAGCCTAGAGCGCCATATATTAAGACTAGCCTAGAGCGCCATATATTAAGACTAGCCTAGAGCCCCATATATTGTTTAAAACTAGCCTAGAGCGCCATATATTGTTTAAAACTAGCCTAGAGCACCATATATTGTTTAAGACTAGCCTAGAGATCCATATATTAAGACTAGCCTAGAGCGCCATATATTGTTTGAAACTAGCCTAGAGCTCCATATATTAAGACTAGCCTAGAGCGCCATATATTGTTTAAAACTAGCCTAGAGCGCCATATATAGTTTAAAACTAGCCTAGAGCGCCATATATTGTTTAAGACTAGCCTAGAGCGCCATATATTAAGACTAGCCTAGAGCGCCATATATTAAGACTAGCCTAGAGCGCCATATATTAAGACTAGCCTAGAGCGCCATATATTGTTTAAAACTAGCCTAGAGCTCCATACATTAAGACTAGCCTAGAGCGCCATATATTGTTTAAAACTAGCCTAGAGCGCCATATATTGTTTAAGACTAGCCTAGAGCTCCATATATTAAGACTAGCCTAGAGCGCCATATATTGTATAAAACTAGCCTAGAGCGCCATATATTGTTTAAGACTAGCCTAGAGCTCCATATATTAAGACTAGCCTAGAGCGCCATATATTAAGACTAGCCTAGAGCGCCATATATTGTTTAAAACTAGCCTAGAGCTCCATATATTAAGACTAGCCTAGAGCGCCATATATTGTTTAAAACTAGCCTAGAGCGCCATATATTGTTTAAAACTAGCCTAGAGCGCCATATATTGTTTAACACTAGCCTAGAGAGCCATATATTGTTTAAGACTAGCCTAGAGCACCATATATTGTTTAAAACTAGCCTAGAGCGCCATATATTCTTTAAAACTAGCCTAGAGCGCCATATATTGTTTAAAACTAGCCTAGAGAGCCATATATTGTTTAAGACTAGCCTAGAGCTCCATATATTAAGACTAGCCTAGAGCGCCATATATTAAGACTAGCCTAGAGCACCATATATTGTTTAAAACTAGCCTAGAGCGCCATATATTCTTTAAAACTAGCCTAGAGCGCCATATATTCTTTAAAACTAGCCTAGAGCGCCATATATTCTTTAAAACTAGCCTAGAGCGCCATATATTCTTTAAAACTAGCCTAGACCGCCATTTAGCAACATAATAGTGCAACTTAAATCTTACTCACTGTAGCGAAATTGAAATCAACACAAATCTAAGACACAGTGATGAGCTCTTCAAACAGTCTTCATTGGAAAACACAGGGACAAATCATGCATGTGTGAGGAGTGACTTATCCTGAACACACACATACACACCTGGGCTTTACTGATGGCCTGTTCAGCTGTGGTGACGTCTCTGATTTCAGCACTGATGCTGTTTAGTCTGGACTCCATCTGCTGCAGCACTCTGGAGCCAACGAGCTTGGACAAAACTACAGAGAGACAGAGAAAGAGAGAGAGAGAGTGTTTGAAAAATACATATTATTACAATCAAGCAAAGAAGTATTACAATTATTTAAAGGAAAAACTCAAAATCTGTAAAATAAACACGTATCACGTACATATACTGACACATCACTGCAGCATGACACACTAATCATCTGAGGTGCGTTTCCCAAACAATGACGTAACTCGCGGCTGATCTATCATAGTAAGATGTTGTTAAAAACTAGCCTAGAGCACCGTCTGCTGTTAAACACTAGCCTAGAGCGCCATCCGCTGTTAAACACTAGCCTAGAGCGCCAGCCTCTGTTAAACACTAGCCTAGAGCGCCAGCCGCTGTTAAGCACTAGCCTAGAGCGCCGTCTGCTGTTAAACACTAGCCTAGAGCGCCGTCTGCTGTTAAACACTAGCCTAGAGCACCATCTGCTGTTAAACACTAGCCTAGAGCGCCGTCTGCTGTTAAACACTAGCCTAGAGCGCCAGCCGCTGTTAAGCACTAGCCTAGAGCGCCGTCTGCTGTTAAACACTAGCCTAGAGCGCCATCTGCTGTAAAACACTAGCCTAGAGCACCGTCTGCTGTTAAACACTAGCCTAGAGCGCCATCTGCTGTTAAACACTAGCCTAGAGCACCGTCTGCTGTTAAACACTAGCCTAGAGCGCCGTCTGCTGTTAAACACTAGCCTAGAGCGCCGTCTGCTGTTAAACACTAGCCTAGAGCGCCGTCTGCTGTTAAACACTAGCCTAGAGCGCCGTCTGCTGTTAAACACTAGCCTAGAGCGCCGTCTGCTGTTAAACACTAGCCTAGAGCGCCGTCTGCTGTTAAACACTAGCCTAGAGCGCCGTCTGCTGTTAAACACTAGCCTAGAGCGCCGTCTGCTGTTAAAACTGGCCTAGAACGCCATCTGCTGTTAAACACTAGCCTAGAGCGCCGTCTGATGATAAATTCGTCTTTAATAAATGCAACTTTTGGTGACACTTTACTCGAACTCGACCTTCATAATCATGACGTGACACGTCATTATGCATGCTTATAACTACTGTCTTTAAGTGTCATTCGCTCAGTTATGACATTATAATGCAAAGATGACACTGGCTGTTATGACCACTTGACATCACAGCCTGTTTTTGTCTGTTATGACAAACCACGACAACAAAACTTGTCATGAACATGATTGTCATGAGGACATTATAAATACGTCATGAATTGTATAGCAGCCTCATTAATATTTTTTTAGCTCAACTACAGTGCTACAAGCTGAATATGTAATTTAAATGTCATTAAATATTAATGAAGCTTACAATGACACTGTGAATAAGACATTTTAATGACAAATGCAGTTTGTTCCACTGAAAACAAGATCAGAAAAAATGACACAATAATAATGCCTCATGATAATCATGTTTATGACAGGTTTATGACAAGCTTTATTCCCTTAACGTCAAGTTGTCATTCATTCATTTTCCTTCTGGCTTAGTCCCTTTATTAATCTGGGGTTGAACCGCCAACTTATCCAGCTTATGTTTTGCGCAGCGGATGCCCTTCCAGCTGCAACCCATCACTGGGAAACATCCATTCGCACATACACTACAGCTAATTTAGCTTATTCAATTCCCCTATAGTGCATGTGTTTGGACTATGGGGGAGCAGCCACGCCAACACCAGGAGAACATGCAAACGCCATACGGAAACACCAACTGACCTAGCCGGGGCTCGAACCAGCGACCTTCTTGCTGCGAGGCGATTGTGCTACCCACTGCGCCACCAAAACGCCCTCAAGATGTCATCACAAAGATAAAGACAGGTTGTGATGTATTTGTTTATGTCAAGTTACCATAACAAACAATGTCATATTTGCATTTAAAATGACACAGCTGAGTGAATGCCACGAATAACAGTTATGGTTATAATAACACATGTCATGGTTATAAAGGTTTCATGACAGTCTTATGAACACCCCTTCAAGTAAAGTTTTTTCCAAAGACTATGACTAATCATGTAAAATAATCATATGATTCCAGTTATGATCATAAATATCTTGATTATGATTCTTTAATTTAGTATTCGAGCAGCACTTGAAGGACGTTTGCTGCAACTTCCATATTAGGCTATGCAATGTAAAATCAATTTGATTTCTGGTTCAACACTTTTAGCATGCCAAAACCGCTACGTTATTAGCTATGCACCATGTCTGAAACATTTGACTTTCCGTTTATGGTTGTAAAGAAAGCAATGTGCTATTTTTATAGCATGCAAAAAAAAGGCAAGTTAGAAATCCTTCAACATAGTATTCTTGACATGCTCCGAGTCCCGTGAGGATGAATAAACGCTGGCTGAACTCTTCCTCTTAAACTCAATCCTGTAAGAATGTTGTGCTCGTTCTCCAGAGCTGATTTCATTCCTCCATCATTTGTTGCTTACAGAGAAAAGCTCAACTACTAGTTCTCTCCCTCAAACTGCAGACTGGATGGATGGATGCACATTGTCGTGGGCTGTAATTGAGCAGTGTGTGATGTAGGCATGGGACGATAACTGGTTTCAAGGTTTATAGCAGTCTGGAAGAGTTAAGGTTTTAAACCTGCTAACATTTTCTGTCATACCGTTCCTATGGTATGTGCGTGTTTCTTTGGTGTTACGTGTTTTTTTTTTATGTGTTATATTTTATTTTATTTTGTTTTTTTTCCCAGTGATGGGTTGCACTTGGAAGCATCCGCTGTGTAAAACATATGCTGGATAAGTTCGTGGTTCATTCCGTTGTGGCGACCCAAGATTAATAAAGGGACTAAGCCGAAAAGAAAATGAATGAATGAATGATTTTGTTTTTTTAGGGAAACAGTATCTTCAGCTGAAATGGACCATCCACATTAAAAGCTACATGATCGCAAACACGAACTACACGAACAAATCGCTTATAAACCAACATCCTAACATGCTGTAGAGCTGAACAGTGCAGAGGCTTTACTGTATATCCACAGAAAAAATGTTTGTGAAACTAATGAAGACAGCAGGAGACAATGATTTATTTTAATTATTCAGCCTGACATGTTTACTACTACAAAATATCATAAATGTTTCTTAAAATAAAATAAAACAATGGTGGAAACGTGACTGTTTTGTACCCAGATATTTAAAAATAAGATAAGATTTTAAAGCAGTCTTTTTATCCAAGGTTATCACACCGTCAGAATCTTATAACGGATCATGCCTAGTGTCTGGCCGAGGACAGAAGCGAAGTAAAGGCAACTAACCTACACTCACTGGCCACTTTATTAGGTACACCTTACTAGTACCGGGTTGGACCCCCTTTTGCCTTCTGAACTGCCTTAATCCTTCGTGGCATAGATTCAACAAGGTACTGGAAATATTATAGATAGAGATTTTGCTCCATATTGACATGATAGCATCACACAGTTGCTGCATGATGCCAATGTCCCAAAGGTGCTCTATTGGATTGAGCTCTGGTGACTGTGGAGGCCATTTGAGTACAGTGAACTCATTGTCATGTTCAAGAAACCAGTCTGAGATGATTGGCGCTTTATGACATGGTGCGTTATCCTGCTGGAAGTAGCCATCAGAAGATGGAGACACTGTGCTCATAAAGGGATGGACATGGTCAGCAACAATACTCAGGTAGGCTGTGGCGTTGACACCATGCTCAATTGGTACTAATGGACCCAAAGCGTGCCAAGAAAATCTCCCCCACACCATTACACCACCACCACCAGCCTGAACCGCTGATACAAGGCAGGATGATCCATGCTTTCATGTTGTTGAGGCCAAATTCTGAGCCGACCATCCGAATGTGGCAGCAGAAATGGAGACTCATCAGACCAGGCAACGTTTCTCCAATCTTCTATTGTCCAGTTTTGGTGAGCCTGTGTGAATTGTAGCCTCAGTTTCCTGTTCTTAGCTGACAGGAGTGGCACCCGGTGTGGTCTTCTGCTGCTGTAGCCCATCCGCCTCAAGGTTGGACGTGTTGTGTGTTCAGAGATGCTCTTCTGCAGACCTCTGTTGTAACGAGTGCTTATTTGAGTTACTGTTGCCTTTACTGAACTGCAGCAGATCGTCTTGACCATGTCTACATGCCTAAATGCATAGAGTTGCTGCCATGTGATTGGCTGATTAGAAATTTGCGTTAACGAGCAGTTAGACAGGTGTACCTAATAAAGTGTATATTCAAGTATACAGATATTTTTCTGTTTTTCCATGGCCTGGAAAATGCCATGTCAACATTCCAAGGCTTTTCCAGGTTTTCCATGAGCATATAAAGCATATGTGTACCTGCAGTGAGGTCCCGCTGTCGGTTCCTGAGCTCCTGAACAGTGGCGCTGTAGTTTGTTGCTAACTCTGTCACGCTGGACCTCAGAGTATCAGCGGATTCAGGCTTCAGATGCTCTGCCTGAGAACAGAGATCCTCCAGCTGTGGCTGGAGCTTCTCCAGCTTCGCGATACGAGCCTGAAACACACAAACACATCTGCTCTTTTTATAACCATAAAACGTATATGTACAGAGTGCCTTTTTATATGTTTGCTACACACTAGGGTTGGGTCTCATCTGAATGTAATCAATTCCTATTTCATTTATTGATTTTCATTCCTTATATCAGGGATCACCAAACTTGTTCCTGGAGGGCCGGTGTCCTGCAGATTTTAGCTCCAACCCTAATCAAACACACCTTAACAAGCTAATCAAGGTTTTACTAGGTATACTTGAAACATCCCAGCAGGTGTGTTGAGGCAAGTTGGAGCTAAACCCTGCAGGGACACCGGCCCTCCAGGACCGAGATTTGTGACCCCTGCTTTAGGGTTAGTGTTAGGTCCCAGTTTCAATTCCAATGTAGTAAAAAAAAAAAAGTCAATCATTTAGGCCCTGTTCACATGTATTATGATGCATTCTTTTAACCCTTGAGTGCTGTTGGGTCGTTTTTATCTACTCTGGGCTGATTCTGAGTCTTAATTTGACCTCAACTTTCTCTGTGTTTCAGCAAATGTGATGATTTTTGGTGGTAAATATTATTTTGACACTTATTTCAGGAAAATGCTTTGAAAACCCTGCTGAAAAATCCAGCTTAAACCAGCCTAAGATGGATGGCTGGTTTTGGCTGGTCGACCAGCCTGGTTTTAGAGGGGTTTTGGCCATTTCCAGGCTGGTTTCCAGCCGTTTCCAGCCTGGTCTTAGCTGGTTTTAGCTGGTTTAAGCTGGTCATTTTCCAGCCTGACCAGCTAAGACCAGCCTGGAAATGGCCAAAACCCCTCTAAAACCAGGCTGGTCGACCAGCTAAAACCAGCCAACCAGCTTAGGCTGGTTTAAGCTGGATTTTTCAGCAGGGAATATTCAAAAATTCAACAATACACTCTGGGTAAATTGACTCCCCTTTGGTTATGTTGGGGTCTGTTTCTGCCCCATTGACTTCCATTATAATCACAATTATTGATTGCAAAGCCATGACAGCACATAAATCATGCCTACTTGATTGTTGCTGGTTTTCTCTGTTTAGAAGAGCTACAATTTGTTTAAGGTGTATAAGGCATGGTCAACAGTGCAAATATAATAAATATAACTGCATAAGGTAATTACATGCAGGTACTGTATGTAATCAAACCTAAGTACAATGTAAAAACATGCATTTACACAATAAGCACACTGTAACGACTTATTAACTTCAATGTGAGTACATGTTAGTTAAAGCCGTTTAACATGAAGTAGAACCCTGGCTTGATAACTGACTGACCTCACAGTCATCTTTGAGTGTCTGGAGCTCCTGCTGGTTTTCCTTGGCTGTAAACTCTTTTGTGGTGTTCATCCAGTTCTTCTGTTCCTGCAGGACTTCATCTACAGCCTTCAGTCCAGACTCCACCTCCGCCAGCCGCTCTAGAAGCCCAGCCCGGCTTCTCAGCTCCTGGATCAGCGTCTGACAGCTCTCCCACTCTTTACAAACAGACTCCAGGCCAGAGCGAGCCTCCTCCGAAGACAGACCTTCTGCAAAAACACAGATCGAGGGAATTACTCTGGCAGGAGAACACAGAAAGCGTCAGTTCTCTTGAGGAGATCATCATGACTCCTTTACCTTTCTCCAGCTGTTCAATCATCTTCTCTGCTTTCTGCGTCAGCTCCTTCACCGAGCCCTCGCTCTCAGCAAGATCCACTTCCAGGACCTGCAGAGATGGATAAAAATACTCAGCAGAGAGTGATATATGAACCGATCAGTGTGGATGATCATAATAAGTCACCTGCAGTTTTTCCTTCAGGGCAGGAGAGTCTCCAGCAGTCTGAGCAGATGATCTCCATGCAGCCAGACCAGACAAAAGCTTGGGAACATCAGTTTCAGCTCTAAAAAACACAAACGTCCTGTCAGAGTTCACATGAGTGAGTCGGTGTTACATCCAAGCAGAACAGCATAGCAGTGTGTGTGTGTGAGTGTGTGTATATATAAATACTTTACAGCTTATGCTAACAGTTCCTATACTAAAATGAACATTTGTTTCTTCATGTTTATTTTGAACAGCTGCTAATCCACAACGCAGCACTACTTCAGAGAGCCTAGTACAAACAGGCACATTTTTACCCCACATTTACCCCCTTTTGCTGCAAGTCTTTTGGGGTGTGTCTCTACCAGCTTCGCACATCTAGAGACTGAAATCTTTGCCCATTCTTCCTTACAAAATAATTCAAGCCAAGTCAGATTAGATGGAGAGCATTTGTGAACGGCGGTTTTCAGATCTTGCCACAGATTCTCAATTAGATTTAGGTCTGGACTCTGAATGGGCCACTGAAACGCATGAATACGTTTCATTTTAAACCTTTCAATTGTAGCCTTTGCTTTATGTTTAGAGTCGTTGTCCTGTTAGGAGGTGAATCTCCGCCCCAGTCTCAAGTGTTTTGCAGACTCCAACAGGTTTTCTTCCAAGATTGCCCTGCCTTTGGCTCCATCAATCTTCCCATCAATTCTGACCAGCTCCCCTGTCTCTTACCCCAGAGCATGATGCTGCCACCACCATGTTTGACAGTGGATATGGCGTGTTCAGTGTGACATGCAGTGTTAAGATGCAAATCATCTGACCAGAGCACCTTCTTCCACACGTTTGCTGGGTCACTTACATGGCTTCTGGCAAACTTCAAACGGGACTGCTTGTGGTTTTCTTTTAACAATGGCCTTCTTCTTTCCACTTTTCCATAAAGCCCAGATTTGGGCAGTGCACGACTGATAAGATTCCCCCACCTGAGCTGTAGATCTCTGCAATTCATCCATGGGCCTCATGGCTGCATCTCTGATCAGTGCTCTCACTGTTAGTTTAGGTGGACGATCATGTCATGCCATACACTTTCCATTGCGGTGCTTCGTGAGATGTTCAAAGCTTGGGAAATCTTTTTATAGCCTAATCCTGCTTCAAATTTCTCCACAACTTTATCCCTGACCTGTCTGGTGTGTTCCTTGGACTTCATGATGCTGTTTGCTCCCCAATATTCTCTTAACAAACCCCAGAGGCCGTCACAGTACAGCTGTGTTCGTACTAAGATTAAATCACACACAGGTGGACTCCATTTAGTCATAAGGTCAACATTTGATCAGTCAGCTATCATCAGGCAACTGGATGCACTCTGAGAAAAGGGGGCTGAATACTTTTGCACACTGCAATTTTCTTTCATATTTATGTTTGTGGTCTTAATGTGAGAAAATGTGGAAAAGTTCAAGGGGTGTGAATACTTTTGCAAGCCACTGTATATACCAGTTTATCTTAAAACCTTTAGAAATGTTAATATCATCCCACAAATATGAGATAAATATAAGCATAATGCTGCATTATAATGGGCTTTCCTTTTAAATGTCTGTTTATAAAAAAACTTTAGTGACAAATTTAATAATTAAAATGACTAAATTTGACAATAACACATTGGCGAAGCAGTCGAGCATGCCTTGATTAATATGTTTGGGCTAAGAACTGCGGATTTTGCTTAGCACATGTTGCTTTCCTTTAGACGTCAATGGTTTTGTGATACACAGCGGAAACAAAACTATTAAATGCTGTCAAAAAGTACACATTTCACACTTAAATATGTTTGTTTTTACAAAAGAAACACATTAAAATCAGAGGTGTGCCTCAGGGCTCTGTGTTGGTCCCCATTGTGCTGTGCACTTATCTTAGACTTATAATGTTAACAGAATGCATTTAAGCTTCAGGTTTCTATTTTGAAGCTACTTTTCACCCTATGGGCTTCGCAATCGAACGCAACAAACTGGAAATGCACGCTCGTGCAACAAGTTTTGCACTCCCTGTAAACTGTTAAACTCTTGAGAACGTTAAAGATTTGGAACAAAACGTTGGCTTTCACAAAATTGGCAAACTCCTGGAGAAACTCTTAAGAAGTGTCTTATTATTGTGTATGTGTACGTTGGTCGTACAGTCTCCTGAGCTCTGTCCAGATGTCTTCTTTTGGGTGGAGCAGGTGAAAACTCTTAAAAACCCATACAACTGCACACTGACGGGAGTGGTCTTAATGTGGAATGTGAAAGAGTAGGATTGTGTGCGCCTACTATGCTAATGATGCAGTGGGTCGATGGTAATGGTATCTGCAAGGCATAAAAGCACATAATTCAATCTGAATCTTTACCAGAATTCAGTCTGAACTCTTAAAATAGAAACTATAATAGAAACTCTATTTAAGATTGTAAGCACAACACAATGGGGGCCAACATGGAGCCCTGAGGCTCACACATTGCAAAAGAAATGGCAAACCCCTGGAGGAAATGTCTTATGTTTGTGTGTGCGTATGTTGGCCGTACAGTCTCCTGAGCTCTCCGTCTGTGTCCAGATGTCGTCTTTTGGGTGGAGCGGGTGGTGGCAGCTCTCGGTCGCTGCTGGTGTAGGTTTGCTCCATCCGTGTTGTTACTGTTGTGACCGTTACTGTCTCCATCAAGACTCTCTCCTGTACTTGAGGCATCCCGGTCACAGACACTGCTTCAGTCACCTAAACACACAACACATGTTTGGCTTCATAGGCATGCGAAAAGCTAATGTGCCACAACGCTAACATAGAGTATGTTTACATGGACACCAATACTCTGATTTTAATATGATTAGGACAATAGTGCAATTAAATCACAGATCTCATATGGTGCCATGACGGACACCAACTGTTGTTGCGTGAAACGCCAAAGGAAACTAGCGTTGAATGCTGACGTAATGGTGTTAATTGACCTATGTAATATAACATGTAAAAAGGGAACGTGATAGGAACATTCAAAAAGCAACTCATGTCAACACCTTAATCATATTATTCTCTTATTTAGATGAAGGCAAATAATGTTAACATAGTCAATAAGATGCTGATCTGACCTGACTGGAGCAGTCTTCGAGTTTCTGGACCAGGTTGTCCCAGCGTTGGGTCAAAAGGTCTGTATCAGATTCGATCCTCTGAGCTGCGGCTGGACTGTTCAACAGCACCATCACATCTTGACCAGCGTCAGATAGAGCGCTCAAAGTCCTGCGCTTCTGAGCCATATCCTCCTTAAGACTCTGAATCGGGTCAGATACAGATACAGAATCAAGATCATAACCTTAAAGCAAATGCTTTTATAATATTCCCATATCCAAAGCGTGAATATGTAAAATACCAAATTCAGGAAACAATGTAAGCTTGTATACTCACAGCTAATCTGCGGACGCTGGCATTTATGTCACTGGGGTCCTTAAAATCACAGGTCTGCACTTCACTTAAGGCCTTCTCCTTTTCGCTTAGCCATGATCCAAATAAACTCTGCATGGATGAGAATGAATAATAATGCGTTTAAGCTTCTGGTCAATCTTGTAATTTGAGAGGAAAAAATAATTGACTTTTCCAAAATGAGAATTCAGCATCAGACACATAATCCAAATTACTATAACTGCTCATCCCTATTCATAATTGTTTTTATACAAGCATTAAATAACAATAATGTATAGTCATATCTGGCAAAAAAAATCTAATTTAGATCACAGTTCAGTTTTTGCTTAAACTGGAGACTGACAGGAGTGGTCCTAATGTGGAAAGTGAAAGAGTAAGGTTGTGTGTCCACTACACTAATGATGCACTGGGTCGATGGTAATGGTATCTGCAAGGCATAAATGCACATAATTCAATCTGAATCTTTACCAGAATTCAGTCTGAACTCTTAAAATAGAAACCGGAAACTTTAATGCATTGTGTTAAGATTGTAAGCACAGCACAATGGGGGCCAACACAGAGCCCTGAGGCACACCTCTGATCTTTTACATTTTTGCTGTGCAAACAAATATATTTAGGTAATCAAACTGTATGGTCATTTTTGATAATGAACAACAAACTGCACACAGTGCCTCATTAGAAATTTTGTAAATTCATTCATTCCTTTTCTTTTCTGCTTAGTTCCTTTATTAATCTGGGGTCGCCACAGCGGAATGAACCACCAACTTATCCAGCATATGTTTTACGCAGCGGATGCCCTTCTAGTTGCAACCCATCACTGGGAAACATCCACACACACTTATTCACACACATACACTACGGACAATTTTAGCTTACCCAATTCCCCTATAGCGCATGTGTTTGGACTGTGGGGGAAACCCACGCCAACACGAGGAGAACATGCAAACTCCACACAGAAATGCCAACTGACCCAGCTCGAACCTTCTTGCTGTGAGGCGATTGTGCTACCCACTGCGCCACGGCGTCGCCCCAATTTTGTAAATTATTATAGTGAATTTTGCGATTTTTGTTATAAGGCCCCACCTGGTCATCAAGCAGCCTTTAGCAGTTGTTGTAAAATGCTTTTAAATGTTTTACTTAATATATTAACATTCTAAGAATCTGATCTTTTATTTCTTCTCCACCAACATCTGGTCTGTGATACCGTGGTGCTTTCAGTGGCCAGTAAAGGACTAAATAAATGTAATTAATTATTATTATAATTATGTAAAACACAAATGGGGCCCGGCACAGAGCCTTGGGGCACACCTCTGTTTATTTAGATATTTTTTTTACTATTCAAAATGCACAGCAATTATTGAACAACAAACTGTGCACATGCTTAAATAGTGCCTGATTGGATATTTTGTAAAAGTTTGTTGGTGCCGACAGCCTCATGGGTATTGAGCTGACCTATAGTGCCTATACGTTTTGGGTGCCCTAAGTTTGGAAAGTTCTCTGATTACACCTACTGTCTCTATTTAATGAAAAACAAAAATGTTTATTTTTAATTATTATTTATTATTACAACACAATGTTAATATTAATAATAATAATATCAGTCTGAACTCTTAAAATAGAAACCTGAAACTTAAATGCATTCTGTTAAGATTATAAGCACAACATAATGGGGCCCGACACAGAGCCTTGAGGCACACCTGTTTTTTTATATTTTTTTGTACACAGACGTATTCAACTACCCAAACTTCACAGTAATTATTGAACAACAACCTGTGCACTAGCTTAAATAGTGCCTAATTAAAACCTTTTTTTAAATTGTGTTGGTTATATAGCGCCATAACATTTCATTTTACATTCAACTTTGATCACTATAAAAAAAACTGTGCTATTTAATAATAAAGCAAGAGATAAATATATATATATATACACTACCTGACAAAAGTCTTGCGACCTATCCAAGTTTTAGGAACAACAAATAATAACTTGACTTCTGGTTCATCATTTGGTATCAGAAATGGCTTAAATAAAAGGCAAAGGCCTCTAGATGACGCTTATTTGAGCACAATGAAATCTGATCATGTCTTGATGTTGAATGATTTCATTAGGATAGTAAGGTCTGACTCTGCTTAGACTAAAGTCTCATCACTGAACCTTCAATAATGTCCAGTATAGAATATAAAGTCATGCTGCAGTGGAAACAGAATGAATATTGTGTCTGACTCCATCATGAGCTTGGAGGACTGCATCATACATCTCTGAATGACTCAAATCACGCATTAATAAAGTCATCTGGAATGCCAAAGAAAGCGTTCCTGCAGGACTCCCAGAGTTCATCAGGATTTTTTGTGTTCATCTTCAATGCCTCCTCCCTCATCTTACCCCAGACATGCTCAATAATGTTCATGTCTGGTGACTGGGCTGGCCAATCCTGGAGCACTTTGACCTTCTTTGCTTTCAGGAGCTTTGATGTGGAGGCTGAAGTATGAGAAGGAGCGCTATCCTGCTGGAGAATTGTCCCTCTCCTGTGGTTTGTAATGTAATGGGCAGCACAAATGTCTTGATACCTCAGGCTGTTGATGTTGATCATCCACTCTGCAGATCCCCCATACTGAATGTAACCCCAAACCATGAAGTTTCCTTCACCAAACTTGACTGATTTCTGTGAGAATCTTGGCTCCATGCTGGTTCCAGTAGGTCTTCTGCAGTATTGGTGATGATTGGGATGCAGTTCAACAGAGGATTCATGGAGAAATCCACCTTCTGACACTTTTCCAAATGATCAACTAGAAGTCGAGTTATTATTTGTTGCTCTTACAACCACGACAAAACTTTTGTCAAGTCGTTTTATATACAGTATATATACATACAGTATAGCAATATATAATTCTACATTGCTACAGGGGATTTTGAAGTCTCACCTGGTCATCAAGCAGCCTCTGCCACACCAGCTGAGTTTCATCCAGTTTGTTCCAGCGCTCCTCCGTCCAGCGACACACTGCCGCCCAGCGCTCTCCCAGTGACTGTCAAGAACATAAGAGGAAAACTTATTCACTGAATGACTTTTCACACACTTTTAAGGCCTCTGGGCGTGTCAAATATCAGTCTAGTTCCAAGTTTCTTGCTGCGCTGTGTCCAGTGAATTCTTAACACTGTGTCCAACATTAACAGATGTCCTTCTCCTTCCAGCAGCTATCAGAAAACCCTGAAAACAGCTTGGTTTGATTACCTTGACCTTTCAATGAGAACAGATTTTTAAAGTTTAAATCAAAATAATGGAAAGCTGAAACTTCTATAACATTATAAGTCTAGGATGGGAGCACAACACAATGGGTCCCAAGACAGAGGCCTGAGGCACACCTCGGGATTTATTTGTATAAAATACCTATATTTAGGTCCACCAAACTGTATAGCATTTTTTGGATAATGAACAGAAATCTTTTTGCATTCACATAGATCTCTGCAAATAGTCAAGCAACATAGTAGGTACATTCAAACTACACTGCCATTGTCAGTTCTATTTTATAGAAATATCAATCAATCAACCTTTATATATATAGCGCATTACTACAACCAATAAACACCAGTAAAAACAAATCATATAACACAACTAGAAAGCAAACGATGTGAAAAACAATACAAGAAATGTCAAATAAATACAGCAAAACATTAAAACAGGAAATAAGCATTGAACACGTCACCATTTCCCTCAGAAAACATCATTCTAAAGGTGCTGTTGACTTTCAGAAAGAGAAAATCAAGCTGTAGGGTGGTAGAATGTGGGTCTGGCCTATCAAATCTGAGCTTTATTCTGTATTCTCTATTGGATTCGGATCAGGTGATTGGCTAGGCCATTCTACAGCTTGAGTTTCTTTCTCTGAAAGCATCTGAGAGTCTCCTTGGCTGTGTTTTGGATCATTGTTTTGCTGAAATGTCCACCCTGGTTTCATCTTCATCCTCCTGCTAATGTAGATGTTAATAATATTCATTTACACTGAGGAAGGGCAGAGGCTTGCTGAAGAACTACTGAGAGACTTCAGCTGCTGTCTGGGATTTCACTACCCAAATACACCTCCCTTTCTTCATGTGTTCAATACTTTTCCCTGCATCATTTAATTTTTATTACAAAACTAATTAGATTTGTTTTCTTTGCATATATGGGTTCATTTGGTTATTACCAACATCAGGTGAAAATTGGTGACATGTTCAATACTTATTTCCCCTGCTGCATCTATGAGTTTTTTTTTCACTCCTTTAGAATAAGCACTATAGCTGACACTCAATAATTTATATAATTGCTGACCTAGGAATCCGAATCTAGGAATTGTGGGTTTACAATTATAGTAAGTCAAAGACAAATAATCATTGTATATGCTTTGTGTTGTGCTGTACCTGCAGTTGCTCCTCCAGGGCAGCAGTGGCGCTCTCACCACTGTTCTCATCCACAACCACAACCATGTGTGTAAGAGAGTTCACCTTCACCTGCTCCGCCTCCAGGTCATTCTGCAATGCCTGAGGACAAAATAATGAAGAAAAAAAGTCAAAGGTCAGATTCTGAGGTGAGATTTTTAAGGATTTAAAATATGCAGCAGGCTAAAAATGTATTTCTTTAAATATATTTATATATAATATAGCTGTTCATTTTTAAAAACATGAGGTTGAAAACATTCATAATGTTACAGAAGCTATACAGCAAAAAAGGCTTCACATCGTGTTACATCATGAAGCAGTTTTCATTTCTTATTTCGCCAATTTTTGGACACAAGCAGCAGGTTGAAAATTAAAACATTTATTATTCCATTGCTTAAGATTCAAGTTACACTGCTTATGTCATTTTTACAGTGGTTTTATTTGGGGTCATTTGTGAGGTACATAAAATACATTAGCACAGTGGTCCCCAACTTTTTTTTAAAAATGTTATTCCAGATTTGAACTTAATAATAATAATCATAATAATAATAATCATTTATTATTATTATTATTTTGTTGTTGCCTATATTAAGTGCTGTAAATCAGTGTTCCCCAACCTTTTTATTGCTGAGGACTAGGAATGCTCAAAATAACTGATTAACCGTTAACCGAAAGGGTGCGTTTGTTACCGATAAATGGTATTAGTTAAACCAGTGGTTCACAACTCCAGTCCTCGGGCCCCCCTGCCCTGCACATTTTGTATGTCTTCCTTACTTAACACACCTGATTCAGATCATCAGCTAATTAACAGCGAGATCCATGAACTGATCCTTGTGTGTCAAGTAAGAGAGACACAAAATGTGCAGGGCGGGTGGGCCCGAGGACTGGAGTTGTGAACCACTGAGTTAAACGATTAAAAAATATTATTTTATATATTTTAAAGTTCGGCTGCATAAGGGGCCGATCACCGAACAAGCTTTTTGCGTTGGGAAGAGCATTATTTTAATGGTTTATTAACTGTTTTGCGGTCTGCTTATGCGCCCTGCGCGCCTCACGTTATGCTGTTGCACGCTGTGTGCTCGCAGTTGAAATAAAACTCCACCCTGAGCGGAATAGTGCGTTACGTCAGTCACGTCTTTTTCATTCTTCAATCAAATGAAAGCAGAGTAGCGTTTCTGTTGAGGTGACTGCAGTGTTTGTGTTGTCAGGACGACGGATATTTTTTAATGATGGAGGAAAAACTTGTGGTCGCAGTTTCAAGTTAGCCAGAGCTGTAGGTAGATTACTTTACAAATCATGGATATCACAATGTTACTCTGTATATTACAATTATAACAACATGGACAATAGGCGACGCAGTGGCGCAGTAGGTAGTGCTGTCACCTCACAGCAAGAAGGTCGCTAGTTCGAGCCTCGACTGGGCCCGTCGGCGTTTCTGTGTGGAGTTTGCATGTTCTCCCTGCGTTCACGTGGGTTTCCTCCGGGTGCTCCGGTTTCCCCCACAGTCCAAAGACATGCAGTACAGGTGAATTGGGTAGGCTAAATTGTCCGTAGTGTATGAGTGTGAATGAGTGTGTATGGGTGTTTCCCAGAGATGGGTTGCAGCTGGAAGTGCATCCGCTGCATAAAACATATGCTGGATAAGTTGGCGGTTCATTCCGCTGTGGCGACCCCAGATTAATAAAGGGACTAAGCCGAAAAGAAAATGAATGAATGAATGAATTTCAGGATGAAATTTTGACACAGGTATGTTATTATCATGTTCCACAGAAAGCTATGACATTTTTGACAGGGGCTGTGGTGCTGTTGCCCTGAGACAGTGGGGCTTCTGAATGTGTGTGTGTGTTCTTCATTCACTAGCTGAACAAACAGGCCGATCTCGTGTTTGCCTGTGGTTCACCGGGGCGTGTGCTGATCCGCTTATTCATTCTTCTCACAGCTCAATCTGCCTTACAAACCTTTATTACCCAAAAGCTGCTGTTTCAGGGAGAGTTTATGTCTTCATTTTGTTGTATTTAATAATCTACAATCTATATTTTTCACAATTTGATATAATTTACATCACTTCGACAGCACCAACAACCAATCAAATCACTGCGCTAATCATATATCTGCCATTTCTTCCATCAAGATTTGAAGCTTACTGAACTAAATTCTTTAACTATAGTAAATAAAATGCACACGGTGGCTCAGTGGTTAGCACTGTGGCCTCACAGTAAGAAGGTCACTGGTTTGAGTCCCGGCTGGCTAGTTGGCGTTTCTGTGTGGAGTTTGCATGTTCTCCCCGTGTTGGCGTGGGTTTCCTCCTCGGTTTCCCCCACAGTCCAAACACATGCGCTATTGGGGAATTGATGCACTAAACTGGCCGTAGTGTATGAGTGTGTGTGACTAAGAGAGTGTATGGGTGTTTCCCAGTACTGGGTTGTGGCTGAAAGGGCATCCACTATGTAATGTAATGTAATGTGCATTTTTATACAGCGCATTTATTGTGTATGGCCATACACCCAAAGCGCTTCACAATCATGAGGGGGGTCTCTCCACACCACCACCAGTGTGTAGCATCCACTTGGATGATGCGACTGCAGCCACAGGACAACGGCGCCAATGCGCTCACCACACACCAGCTATAGGTGGAGTGAAGAGACAGTGATAGAGCCAATTCGGTGGATGGGGATGATTAGGAGGCCATGATGGGAAAGTGCCGATTGAGGGACTTTGGCCAGGACACATATGCTGGAATAGTTGGTGGTTCATTCCACTGTGGTGATAAATAGCCGATAAGAAAATAAATGAATGAATGCTGTGCAAACAAATACATTTAGGCAATCAAACTGTATAGCTAATATTAGTGGTATATTATAAATTATTATAATTATTACAACACAATGGGGGACGACACTAAGCCTTGAGGCACACCTTTGTTGGGATAAACACATATTGCTTTAACTAGTTAAAACAGCCAAATGTAATTATTATACTACTTATTTAGAGTAACTATTAATGAGTTTTCCTTCATTCAATTCCCAAAATCAGATCAGACCTGTTGTTTATGACCCTAACTTGCATTTATGTTACATTTCCTTGAAAGAAAATACTAATAAGTAATGTCTTTTTAGATTTGATCTGATATTCTTGTGCATCTGTTGACTTTGTTTCCACAACAAAAGCGCTTTGAATGTATTTTTGCTTTGAACTGAACAAGGATGTGCTTTTCTAAGTGAAACCATGCTGTCTACACTGATAAAGTGACCTTATGTCAAGTGTAAACGGGGGGAAATGTGAACCAAGACAACCTCAGGATTCAGATTATCAATTGAGAAACGCCTGGCCTTGAAAAGTGTTGACTGTGCTTAACTTTATCAATAGTTAGAGCTTTGTTTCACATCATTTGTTTCACAAAAGCTTCACATTACACAGTTGAAGTCAGAATTATTCGCCCTCTTGTGTCAAATATTTCCCAGATGATGTTGAACAGATTTTTTCACAGTATTTCCTCTAATATTTTTTCTTCTGGAGAAAGTCTTATGTGTTTTATTTCGGCTAGAATAAAAGCAGTTTTTAATTGTTTTAAAGCCATTTTAAGGTCAATATCATTAGCCCCCTTCAGCAATATTAGTTTTGGATTGTCTCCAGAACAAACCACTGTTATACAATGACTTGCCTAATTACCCTAACTTTACCCTAATTACCCTAGTGAAGCCTTTAAATGTCACTTTAAGCTGAATACTAGTGTCTTGAAGAATATCTAGTCTAATATTATGTGCTGTCATCATGGCAAAGAGAAAATAAATCAGTTATTAGAGATGAGTTATTAAAACTATTATGATTAGAAATGTGTTGAATAAATCTGCTCTCCGCTAAACAGACGCTGGGGGAATAAAACATACAGGAGGGCTCATAATTCTGACTTCAGCGGCATATGGTCGAGGTCTTCTTTACCTTGTGCTGCTCTATCTGGGCCTGGTATCCCTGTATGTCTCCTGCTATTGGCTCAATCTCCATCTTCCGGATCCGCCCCTCTGTCTGTGTCAGCCAATCAGAGAGCTGCTGAAGCTGCTGCTGCTGCAGGTCCATCAGGACCTCATGAAGCCTGCAGATTGATGAGAGTTTATGCACACATATACACACAAACTCCTCAAACAGACTTTAACTGGTGCGTGTGTGTGCCTTGGATTCCTTACCAAATGTCCCCACAAGTATAGAAATATCTGTAAATGTTGACCTAAATTTGGCCCCATTGAGGAAAATGGCGCATAAATCACTCAGAATTAAGTATTGTTAAAGTATTGTTTCCTGTGAGAGTTGTTTAAGGGTATAGAATATACAGTATAAACATCATTATGTCTAAGGCCCAATCCCCTTTCTCCCCCTTAGCCCTTCCCCTTCCCCCAATTCTCTTGAACTTGAAGGCGTAGAACTAAGGGGAAGCGCCCTTGAAACAGAGATTTTTCAGGACCACATTCGAAACCAAGGTGTAGGAAAATTTCCCAGAATACACCAGCTACAACGCCACCATGGCTGCACACGCCAGTCTGGAGATGCACAAATAGTTTTTATTGTCTTTTTAATAAATTTTTTACAACAAACAAGCACATGTTTTAATTTATTCATAACCGCATTCGTGTTTTACCGCCATGCTTTAAAAATAAAAACAATAAAACAATCTGTAATCCATAATAATACATTTAAATTTTCAATTTCAAGTTTCAAGGGCCAAGGGGAAGGGGTACAAAAGAAGAATTGGGATTGGGCCTAAATACAGTCCCCATAACGATAGCTGTCCAAGTGGTGTGTACTGGTTTAGATGGTTTACAAGGACAGAAATGTGTATAATAACATGGGTGTGACCTAATTGTACTCTATTAGGGGCGATCACATCAAACAAGCTTTTCTGTTCTGATAGCGTGAGGTGCACCGCACTGCCTTTTTTTGTTGACATGAAATAAAGTGTGCTGCGCTTTTTATGTTGCTAGGCAACCACTGAATCAGCTGCATATTGTGTGCGAGCGCTGCTGTTGATATTGTTATAAATGCAGTGTTTCCTCTAGGATTTTTTCCAGCTGTGGCGCAGGGCCTTTTGATCTGCCAATACCTTTGGCGTTATTTCAATGACAAATGTGACGCAGTCCGAGATTGGATTTGTGTAATACGAGCGTGCAGATCTTTATGCTTGCGTTAGGATTTCCTCTGTTCGTGCACAAAACTTCTTGCACGCCCTCAAATAAACGTTGCTCAAGTGCAATTTAGCGCGTTTACGTAGTGAATTTGTCTTCAACCTTTATTAGATTTGCTAGGAATATTTATGAACGTCTCCAATAGACCTACAGAGCGGCATTAATGCGTCCTGAGGTAAAGTGAAACGGCTATAAACTCCAGCAAGATAAAGTCTTTGTTTGTTGTATGCAGAGCCATAGACCGTTATCTATAAATAAAGTATAATGATGGAAACTGTGTTCATCCTAACTGAAAGCTACGCCGTGTTTGCTGGCCTCACGCATCACGCACCTGTCAAGTCAGTCAGTCAGTCAGCATGTCACCTTAAAGGGTTAAACAAATAACGCAGAGCACTACTACGGTTACAGAAAAGCTTGCGCTGTTATAGTTCACTTACCTTTTAATACATTTTGGTGCGATTATAACCTGCTATTTAAAAAAACGACAATGTTTTAAATAAGAAGCTGTAATGTAGCCGTGGCGGGATGAATTTAGGCGTGGCGCCCCGCCATGGTAGAATGAATGTAGTGGAAACCTTGAACTGTAATATTTAATAATGTTGTGACCTCGAAACAAGGATCTCTAGTCTTTCCTACATCTTTAAAAGTCCCCGTAGTCATCTTGACAACTTTTTAACTGCATGCGCACAGAGTGCAACAGTAAAAACGCAGCAAGCGGTTGAGCGCAATGAGCACATAAACAATGGGTAAAACTCTCTCAGCCATTAGAAAACCATTGAAAAAAGACGCCTCTTACTTTTTGGTGTGATCAAGGCCTTAAGGTGGTTTACAAGGACATGCCTTGTGCCAGTGTATTTCAAAACACATACAACATACTTAATGGAGTCAAAATTTGCTACAGGTTTCCTGTGAGGGTTGATTTAGGGGTGGGGTAGGGGCATATGATAAAAATAATAGTAAAAAATAAAAATAAGCAACACGGTGGCTCAGTAGATATCACTGTCGCTGGGTCAGTTGGTGTTTCTGTGTGGAGTTTGCATGTTCTCCCAGTGTTGGCGTGGGTTTCCTCCAGGTGCTCTGGTTTCCCCCACAGTCCAAACACATGCGCTATAGGGGAATTGATCGACTAAATTGGCTGTAGTGTGAGTGTGTATAAGTGTTTCCCAGTTCTGGGTTGCAGCTGGAAGAGCAACCGCTGTGTAAAACATATGCTGGAATAGTTGGTGGTTCATTCCGCCGTGGTGACCCCTGATGAATTAAGGGACTAAGCCGAAGAGATATGAATAAATGAAACAATGAAAAATAAGCGTTTTTTGTTGCATGAAATACATTACACCTTTGAAGAGTCCTCATAAACCATCAAAACTATCATGAGTGTGTGTGTGTGTGTGTGTACCTGGACTGTCGGTCCATACTGGCGACGCGAAGGTTCTCCCAGCGAGAGTTGAGCAGTGTCATCTGTTCCCGGATCTCCTCCTCTTCTTCTTCACTCAGGTTTCCTTGAGCGATCAGCTGGTTTCCCGCCTGCAGGACGTTTCCCACACTGCTCTGGTGCGCCGTCAGCTCCATCATGAACGCCTGAGTGTGAGAGAGAACACACTTACAGGCCCACCACTGACCATCTCCTTAACCCTCCTGCTGACTAAAGGTGCTTTTACACTTAGATGATTGAACCTGGCACTTTTGCCCCATTAGCTCAGTTAGTATGTGCATAATCGCGATCAGATCCGCACTAAAACAAACGATACGAGGTCCCCTGAATGAGGTCTCGGTTCAGTTGAAAAGAACTCCAGAGCAGTTGGGGTGTATTGAGAAAGCAATACAAGCCAACAAACTAACACACCAGGCTATATCACAGTCTGTTATCATATGTAATACTGTAGGCATATACATGGCTATAAGAAGAGTATACGGAGATAAGTAGATAAGTGCGTTTTACATCGAATACGAAAGTGACAGCATGCTGTCTAACAAACTATTAAAAAAGTATATAATATCATTAACCTTTTGGTTAACTCGACTTCTGATATAGAATCAATATATATATATATATATATATATATCAATATATATATATATATATATATATATATATATATATATATATATATATATATATATTTTACAACCCTTGACAATTGAGTTGAGGCTATGTATGAGAAAGTCTTACCTCTGATTTATATTTGCTGATGTCTGTGTGTCAACATTCAGAATGAAAGCGCACCTTTTTGCTTATAATGTCTCATTTCTCATGGTCTTAAATTAAAATAAGCATGTATGAAGCTGAATAAATCAAACTCTGACCAATGTGAGGAGAGTTTACTCGCACGGGACTTGTTTTAACTATTTTGGTCCATGTAGAAACTTTGCCGTGTAAAAGCGAACCGCACCAAGCACAAAAATAAACATTATAATATTTTGAATCCCTGTTTCAGAACAAAAACAATTAATCTAAAGGTGTAAAAGCTGCCTTACGGGTCAAAAATGACCTGCCCACCATTTTAACAGCAGACAAAAACCTACATGCTTTTTTGCTTTTTAATCTTAAAGTAAAACATTCGAAAAAAATAAACACCTTCAATTTTTATAGCTCCATTAAGGATGCACACATTTAGGGTACAACAGTTGTCTTTTGGGTCAATTTATAGCAATTTGGGTCAATTTATAGCAATTTATAGCAAGCTATAAAACCATTTTTAGACCGACCGACTGACCGACACACACACACAGACACACACAGACACAAACAGACACGCACACGCACACACACACACACTTTTTAGTATACTGTCTTGCTAAAAACTTTTTACACTCATGCAGGAGCTTTCAGCATTAGAAAAATAGTCATTTACTTTAGTCAAAAATGAGTGCTGCCCACTGGAGGTTTACATAGAAAACCAAGTTGCATTTGTTTTTCTAGCCTTTTTACTGAATTTGTTGCTTGCAGTTTTTATGGGAAAGAAATTTAGGGAAAATGAAGTCATGTCTGTGGAAAATTTAAATCTGTCTGTGCATTTATTTATTTGTTACAGCAGGGGAAATAAGTATTGAACACGTCACCATTTTTCTCAGAAAAACATATTTGTAAAGGTGCTGTTGACTTGAAATTTGCCACTAAGAGTTGGAAACAACCAAAGAAATCCAAATATGCAAAGAAAACTAATCTAAAGAGTTTGCAAATGAATTTATGTGTAATAAAATGAAATAATCCAGGGAAAAAGTGTTGAACACATAAAGAAAGGGAGGTGTATTTGGGCAGTGAAAGCCCAAAAAGCAGCTGAAGTCTCTCAGTAGCTCTTCAGCAAGCCTCTGCCCTTCCTCAGTGTAAATGAATATTATTAACATCTACATTAGCAGGAGGATGAAGATGAAACCAGGGTGGACATTTCAGCAGGATAATGATCCAAAACACAGCCAAGGAGACTCTCAAGATACTTTCAGAGAAAGAAAATCAGGCTGTAGAATGGCCCAGCCAATCACCTGATCTCAATCCAATAGAGAATACAGAATAAAGCTCAGATTTGATAGACGAGACCCACAGAACTATCAAGATTTTGACACTCTGTCTGTGAGAACTCACACCTGAGCAATGCATGAGTCTTCTTTCTCCATATGAGAGGCATCTTTAAGATGCAGCACCAATAAAAGCCGCTTATATAAAGTGTTAAACACATTTCAGTAGTTCAGCACTTTCTCCTTCTGTCATTTCAGTGTTATTACACACAACTCATTGTTCAGATTTTGTTTTGTTGTATTTTTATGTTGGTATTGTTTGGGTTTTTACCAAAATCTGCTTCAATTCCATGTCAACAGCTCCTTTACAAATATCATTCCCAGGAAAAAAACATGACAACGTGTTCAATACTCATTTCCCCCACTGTAAGTGGTCATGTAGCAACCATCTGGAATAATACATGCCTACAAATGTTTATTGCAAAACAGTTATTTCTGTTTTGTGTTTGTTGTCACTTTCATACCAAAACAAGTGTGTGAAAGTGTGAGCTGTGTGAACGGCTGATGCGTTCACTGGTTAGAGGATATGCACAGCTTCAGTGCATTTGCCTTGCTTTTGTTTCTGCATCGGTGCCTCATATTAGCGCTCACTTTCTGACAGGAATGTAAACCTCTCCCTCTCTCTCTCTATGTGTGTGAGTGCTCTGGCTCTGCTGTCTGTCAAAGGTCTCTCTGCCTCAAAAATTCCTCACATTCCTGGCGTGTTCAGAGCATGTTCTCTGAGAACACGACCGCATTAAAACCTACAGGCCACGCTAACAACATCTACAGTTCACGCTAACAACATCTACAGTCCATACTAACTTCTATAACGTCACACTAACAACATCTACATGCTAAAAACATCTACTGTCTATGTACACATCTATACTCCACACTAATAACATCTAAAGGCTATGCTAGCATCTGTACCCACACTAATAACATCTACAGGTCAGTAGAGACCTACACCTAGAGACCAAAAATAACAACATCTAAAGGCCACGGTAACAGCAACTACAGCCCATTCTAACATCTATACTGTATTTACCCACACTAACATCATCTACAGCTCATACTAATGACATCTACAGACTTCCCTGCTGTAAAAAACAGCTTAAACCAGCCTAGGCTGGTTGGCTGGTTCTAGCTAGTCTCCCAGCCTGGTCTTTGGCCATTTCCAGCCTGGTCTTCAACTGATACTTATGTGTCAAATAAAAAAGACATACAAAATGTGCAGGACGGGGGGCACGAAAACCGGACTTGAGAACCACTGACTTAAAGGGACTGTGTGTAAAATGCCTTGAGCATTAATTTATAACTGTTTACTTTTCTAATGCTATCAGTCGCCTACTTGACAATACTTCTTCCTTAAATTGTGTGACTTTTACATCAGTGCAGCGTATCTGTGTGTCACACTTGTGACTATTTCCTGTGAAATGCTGCAGTGGTGAACACTGTACACTGCAAAAATGCTTTTCTTTCTTACCATTTTCTAGACAAGCAAACATATAGTCTTGTTAAGTGAGTTAAGTGAGATTTTCATCAAGCAAAATAATCTGACAATGGGGTATGCAAAATAATCTAATGTCAAACGGAAAAACACAGTTATTTTGCTTGTTTTAAGGAAAAACTAATCTAATTTTGACTCATTATTTCTGAAAACAAGACCATTTACTAGAAACAAGACTTTTGCAGTGTAGTGCTGTGTTTGTTTGCCTGTAAAATGCTGTAGTGCTCTAAATCAAAGACTCTAGAACACACTAGATGTGTCACTCATACACTTTTGAATGGTGAAAAGTGTAACAGTCAATATGGCGAATTAAGCCCTGCCTTCTAGCATAGGAGCCAATCAGAGATCGCTATAGACTGAGCATATTCCAGGGGAGGGGCTCGGAGCAGACGTGCGTTTCTGTGTGATTCAAACATTCTAAAACGAAACTAAAAAGACAGTTGTTGATTAATTTAATTGGTGATCCAAAATATTAAATTTAATTTAATTTAATTTGATGATTCCCCATTCAAACATAATGCCCGAGAGGCTCTTCAAAAATGGCCGGCAAAGAACAGTCCACTGCCTTAGATAACGGAGCAAAGATTTCAACAATTTTTCATTGGAAGCAAATACATGACAATTTGATCTCCATTATTAAAACTTAAAGGGCACCTATGGGGAAAAATCTACTTTTCAAGCTGTTTGGACAGACATATGTGTAGATATAGTGTATAGAGCGCCATATTGGGCTGATATAAACACACCCAGTCCTTTTTTTTCAATTTAACAACATAAAAACGGTGCACCAATTGGAGCGGTTTTGAGTCCGACTGCAACTTGACGTAGGAGTGCGGTCCCCCCGCCCACCGAATGGATTGACAGCTGCATATTAACATGTCTCCGTAGTAAAATGTATAATCATATCAACAAGACAGGACGTGCGCAAAGCAACCGGGAATAAAAGGTCTGTTCAGTTTGCTAGGATCATCAATCATCATCAAATGTGATCAAGAGTGAGTTTTACAAGATTAAAATGTTTTAAAACAGAGCATGTTAATGAATTACAGCAATTTACTTCAGCTTTACTTCATCAGCACAGCCGCGTGTCAGAACAATTATACAAGAAGACGCTTCAATCCCGGTTTGTGGACGTTAAATCAGGTTTATTTTGTACATTAACGTAACAGATATCCATACAGCAGTGGAGATTAACCTGTATCCTGTCACATTTGCATGCAAAGACAGTGCGCGCTGTCTGTGTGTGTCAGCGCTGTGTGTGTGTGCGTGAAATTTGTAGCGACATTGTGTGTGACTCCACAACAAATGCATCAAATACTCATTGGTAAAGGTCTTATGCTGTGTTCACACCAGACGTGGAACGCGCGGCTAAATCGCGCTATTCGCGTGTAAATAGACGCGTGAGCATTTGAGTTTACTCGCTTCATTCGCGCGTCACACTCCGCTTCATTCGCGCGTCAAATTCACTTCAGAACAGACGCGGATTCGCGTCATGGGCAAGGCTTATGTCTGCCCGGTGACTGTAGCTTCGTTGCTAAATGGCTAACATGGATTTTATTGATAAAATAACTGTGTTTATGTGCTTTATAAAGGCTGAAAAACAGCGTCGATACGTTTGGACTAGTGTCTAAGTCCACTAGATCCATTCAGAGGTGCTCCCAGCTCTGTGAGCTCATAAACTCCTCCAGAAACTTAACCTGGATGACGGAGGCTTCCAGCGGTGCTTCTGACTGAGCCAAGCCCAGTTTGATGAACTGTTGTCGGTGTGTCGGCTGGAGGATTTCCCCTGGACACCAACAACAGGTGCTACGTCACAATCACGCCCCCACAAGAGCAAGCTCCTGATTGGTTAACGTGGCGCAAATGTCCGCAGAAGTCCAGATTTTTAAACACGAGCGATTCACGCGATTTGTGCGTTAAGTGCGTCAAACGCTCAATTCGCGTGGCGCCATTCGCGTGTATCACGCCGCAGGATGCCTATTCGCGCATTTGCATTGACTTAACATGTAAATCACTCGCGCTTGACGCTTCTTCCGCGTCTGGTGTGAACGCAGAATTACTGTAGTATTTCTCACAAACGTTACCTGATCTTATTCCTTCGTGTCTGTCCGTTGTCTGACGCTGCCGAGGAAGGAGATTAAGGCACACTGACAGGCACGTGGAAACGGTGGGCGTGAAAGACTAGCCTTAAAGGCGCAGTACACAAACACCGCTAGCTGATGCCAAAAGCTACAAAATAGAAACTTATGACAGGTATAATAAAAAATCTGATGGGTGTTTTAAGCTGAAACTTTACAAACACATTCTGGAGACACAAAAGACTTATATTAAATCTGGACAAAGGGGTAACCTAGGTGCCCTTTAAGTGATTTAATTTAACGACGTAGGAGAAACGATTAAGATGTCTCAGGATATAGGTGACAACAAACTATCTTTTCTTTCTGTTTGATCTGTTTTACAATAATTTCTGTAGACACTTTTTTTCCTTTTATGTACTTCTCTGACATTATGTATATAGTTTTTTTTTCTTTTATATTTATTTACAGGTTTCTGTATGCATATATGTATATATTGATATATGTGTGTTTGTTTGTGTACATATATAATGTGTAATTTTGTATTTTTGTTTCATACTGTAACCATGCTATGCACAATGAACCAAGTCAATGTTGAGGAACTCTGCTATTGCCATTGTTGACAACCATGTTTATTAAAAACACAATAAAGTTTAAGTGAAATGACTTGTCTTAAAGGGACTTTGTGTAAAATGCAGTAGTAATGTTGGTTTGAAATGCTGTGCTTGTGTGTTCGCAGGTCTGATGTACCTCATGCGTGTGGAACTGGTCCTTGACCTCCTCCACATCCTCAGACACGTCCTCCTGCATGTGCAGCGTGTCTTCGGCAGACAGCAGCCAGGTGAGCACCTCCTCCAGAGTGATCTGATACGAGTCCAGATTCACCTCCATCTGCAGCTCCGTCAGGGTGCTGCTGCGCGTGCTGCTGCTGCTGTCCACCTCCACCTCAGCAGCAAGCCCCTGCACACCAAAGAGCACAGAAAAGATGAACATTGATCCTCCTTTTTTGTATGCTTCATTATGCTTCAAGAGAATTACGAATTCATAAATTCTAGGTTCCAATGTAATAATAGACCCTTTTCGGGATGCAATTAACGGTCATCAACATCCTAAAGAGCCCCTATCATGGGTTTTTGAAATTGACCTTCCATGTAGAGTGTAACACAGCTCTAAGTGAAGTGAAATATCCAGCTAAAGCTTAAATCTGAAAGATTTAAAGATAAATAGGTAAAAATAACAGCATATTATAAGACCATGAAAGTGTTTTTTGAGCTTGCATGCAGATCAGCCTGTTGTTGGAGACCATAAAACCGAAATATGACCCTTTTTAATGTGTAATAGGGGCTCTTTAAATCCTTGAAAATCTTGATTTTTAAAGAAACACATCAACATTTATAAGTATTTATGTGTGTATTATATCATCTTTGCATCAAATTACAAAAAACTAATTATGTGAGGTGTGTGTAATGCAGTGTGCATGGGAGCAGGACAGTAAATCTGACACTATTCTCTCTTCTGGCTGCCATTATCAGTCTCACACTATTGTTTTCCTCTTACTGAAAGTCTTGATAACACCATCCTGGAGTTTTCCTGTCATTATTTCAGCAGATAGGATTGTAAATACATGATTTGTGGTACTCTCCTATTCACTGCGCTCTGAGTTTACCAACTATGACCACTTCTGCTGTGGAGAAACACGCTAATCTGAAAAGGCTCCATAGGTTCCAATGTTATAATAGTATAGGTTGTTTTCACATGACGTCATTGATGACGCGCGAGACTCAAATGGAGGGCAGGAAGTGATTGTTCTACATAGGAATCGCTATCAGAACATCAAAATTGTGTTGTTTATAATTGTTTAAAGCAGGCAAAATAAGAAATGCCAAACAGCTTTTATAGACCTCCAAAAGTTTTGCTCATAAAGAGGAGAAAGTTCTAGAAACGGAAGAAAAGGCGACATGTTATTAACATTTATTCAATACATCCATGTGTACAAACTTATTTTGAACTCCATAATTACCAAATTAAGATTATATACAGGCCTAGCTATGCATATTATATGTTCATGTGTTATTTAAAAATCAGAAACAAACACCACCTCACTTACACAATAACGAAATCGCCGTCTTGTTTTGCAATAATCCAAGTTTTCACTGGCGTTTCAGCAGATCAAACAACCGTAACGTGAACATCAAGATGCGCAGCAGCGGTGAATGTTTGTGGATGGTAAGCTCGTTAAGTTCATTCCCCCTTACAAAAATAAATAAATGAATAATAATGTAGACCAGTGGTTCCCAACCTTTTTTCCAGGAGACCCCTATTTTAACGCTGACATTTTTAAAGACCCCCCCACACACACAGAAACATACAAAAAAATAAAATAAAAAAATAAAAAACGCACACACTGACTAGCACTAGCACTGACTTTTCCTCATCAACTGTTTGCACTTTTTTTTCCCAAAACCTGCTGCCAATTTAACAGCAGCACATTTAACATCATGTACAAATAACATGTACAAATTTATCTGTTCAACTTATTAAAAGGTGAAACATGCACGCACAACTTAAGTAAAATTATTTGGGTTTACCAACCGCCTGTGGGTGTCTGGTGCTCTGATGTCTTTTTAGTTTGCAGGGCTTCATGCTTTCATTCGCTAGTCTGTCACCACAGATGACACTCAAATCTCACCTTGTCCATTACTTCAATGAAACCAAATTCAAGATAACTATCCCAATAAATCCTTGCTTTCTTTTTAGCACATTCATTTGTATCTCCTCCCTGGCGCTTTGCCATATCTTCTCTTTGGTGCATCTTTTTTTAAATTTGCTAATGTAAGCTCTGGTCTACGTTCCCGCTCTCACGATACGTTGTAACATTCTCGACGTTAATTAAATCTTTTATCTTTCTATATTTGATTCCCCCCAAATAATTAGAATTGAATTATTTAATAAATGAAATTAATTTCCTTTAAAAAAAGAAAAAGAAAGAAAAAAAAACATGAGTGCTCTTGGCGACCCCTTGAAAATCATAAGCGACCCCTAGTGGGGGTCGCGACCCCCGGGTTGGGAACCACTGATGTAGACTATGTGTCCGTGCTTTTTTGTGCTTTCATCTGTTACTTCGTGATGTCTGGAAGATATGCCCAAAAAAAGAGGCCAAACTGCTTGCAAAGTTTTGTTTGCTGTCTGCTATTATAGGCAATCACAAAATATGGCAGAAACGCTGATATGTATATCCATAACCCCTGAGCGATGTGCTTTTTACCGTAAAGAGCATTCTGTATGCCATTGCTCTGCGATGCTGTGCATAATTCTGTTATTTATGTCATTAAAAAGTATTTCCCTTCATGTGGACGTCTGTGATGCTTGCAATAGCAGCATGAGCAAATCTTAATGAATCAATAAATCTCACTTTCCAGATTGAAACTCACCACAAAGTTGGGAAAGAATTCTGAGGCGGAAAATGTGTAAAATATCTTAAAAACGACCTCATTTTTATTCCTTTTTTCTATTATCGTTGTTATTTCGGTCTAAATGTTGACCTTGTGTTTATTGAGACTCCCTCGAGCATTTGTTATGAGACGCTTTACAGTGGAAAATACCCTAAAAGCTGATTCATGAACTGCTCCTTTCCTCTCAAACACACACACACACCCAGTACAATGCCTTATGGGAAACTCCTGCACTGAAGTGGAAGGGTCTGAACTGTAACTCAGTCAATGGCAGACAGTACTGTAATGAGCACGTGCTTTCAGCTGACTGAAACACACACCGTCTTCATTTCCCACGCCTTTAAAAGCTGACAGCGACCTACATTCCTCACACCCATGACACAATGATAACAGCGAAACACTAATCGAGCTGTAATTGTGTGCGAGTTGACCTAAGCTGCAAAAAAAGTGACTTTATCGTGCATAATCAGTGTTACTTTTGAAAGTAATGCATTATAATATTGAGTTACTCCCCAAAAAAGTAACTAGCTGCGTTGCTTAGTTACTTTTTATGGTAAGTAATGCGTTACGTTACTTTTGAGTTACTTTTGCATTACTTTTTCGGTACTTTATACTTGGAAAAGTAATATTATTACATAAGTTGCGCTACTTGTAATGCATTACCCCCAACACTGGGTATAATAATGAACAAACTACTTAGTATATTACTTTGTTATATTTAGATGTTGAGAGTAAACAAATGTTTCAACTAAATTAAACTGCAAAATAAGTACATCATGTAAAACTTGACAATGAGGTCTCATTAGTAAAACTAAACGGTGGGGAAAAGACTTATTTTAGATTTATTACACTTACTATGTTAATATTAGTTTAAAAATATAACTCAAATTATATTAGTTAACTCACTCTAAAAAAACGAAGAGTTATTTAAACCCAAATCGGGTAAAATATGGACTAACACAAACATTGGGTTTTAATTAATTAATTAATTAATTTTTTTTTCAGCTTAGTCCCTTTATTAATCTGGGATCACCACAGTGGAATGAACCGCCAATTTATCCAGCATATGTTTTACGCAGCGGATGCCCTCCCATCACTAGGAAACATACATCCACACTCATTCATTCACACACATACACTACGGACAATTTAGCCTACCTAATTCACCTATACCACATGTCTTTGGACTTGTGGGGGAAACCGGAGCACCAGGAGGAAACCCACACCAACACGAGGAGAACATGCAAACTCCACACAGAAACGCCAACTGACCCAGTTGAGGGTCGATTAGTGACCTTCTTGCTGTGAGGAGATTGTGCTATCCACTGCACCACTGTGACGCCCACATTGGCTTTTATTTTAATTTAAAAACTATTACCCAGGAGTTGGGTTAGTACCAACAAGATTTGAGTTGATATAACCTTGCATTTTTTACAGTGCTCCATTTAATAAAACGATTATGACTTGTATTGAGATTATGTCTATGATTTTAGTGCGTTATTAGGCATTAACTAAGGAATTGACATCAGCTAAAGTTAATTAATCTTATGACGAGTTTAGTTAAATGAACTTTAGTTAATTACTGGAGCCTTCACGCCGTGGTGTACTTCAGACTAAATGGGAGAACAAACCGTTTCGTTTTTCATTTGAGAGCAAAAGAAATTTTGTTCATGTTGTTGTTATTTTTTTCCTCTCTGATCTCTGTGGAATGAGAAACGAATCGTGGGGAGAAATAAACGCACGCCAAAGAAGGCGGAGCTCCAAAACAAACCCAGCGATTGCGTAAACACAACGGACCAATGGCAGTTCAACGGTGTTTTGGAGTCAATATGCAATCCTCCCAAAAGTTCACTTTGGTTTGCGGATTTCGGTTTGCGGATATTGCTCAATAAGACATCATTTTAATTTTTTTTTCAATTTCGTTTGACGTAAGACTGGAATACTCATTTCTGATTGGTCAATCGTGATTTCCCAAGGTAGATTCCCAGATAACAACCGCTAAATAACACTGTGTGCTAATTACATGTGATGCAACAACTGCTAAAAGTTTCATTTTTATTTCATTTTTTTCATTTTTTGACGTAAACATCCGTGACAGAGAAAATCATACTTTAGAATTCTACTTTATTAGTCTTTATTGTGTTGTGGCAGAACAGCAGCATAAACTACAATGACAGTGATCACCTCAGGTGCTGATTATGGGTGTTATTCAACGTTAAATGCTCCCAATGTGAGTTTAAACACATTTTACCTGACATGTATTGTCATACTACTAAAACAGCAGCCGATAGTTCACCTCAAATCTGGAAAATAAAATTACTAGCAGACGAATTGAAAATGAAAGCCAGTGCAAGTCAACAACATCAGTAAGCCTATGTACTTTAAATGATGTTACGTGAAGTTTATTTATAAACTAATTTCGAGTGGATTACGTGCTTATGATTGCCTGCGGCTGGCCCCGCATTATTCAATTTATGAATCACCAATCAGACGATTTCTAAGTCACTATAAATACCCTCAGTTCAATATCACAGCCATATTCGTTTTGAAGAATCCCCCCTTCCACCCCTACTCCTCCTCCTTTCCTAGATAGGTGGCACGGTGGCCCAGTGGTTAGCACTGTTGCCTCACAGCAAGAACATCACTGGTTCTAGTCTTACCAAGCCAGCCGACGTTTCTGTGCGGAGTTTACATGTTCTCCCCATGCTCACGTGGGTTTCCCTGGTTTCCTACCGTCCAAAAACATGCAACTTAAGTTAATTGACTAATCCAAATCGGCAGCATAGACATGCTCCTAGTAAGAAGTTATCTCTTATAAGCAATCATTATCTGTTCATTAGCTACTACAGCAGGGGAGTTCTCGAGATCTACCTGAGCTCAAACTCCCCTATCGCCTTGCAAACGGGAAGGAGCCCCAGGCTCAAGGATCTTATGAACACAGGGCTCTCTCCCGGGACAGCATGCCAAACACGCTTTATAATCAATCATCAGCTAAGTGTGAACTCTTGAAATAGTTTTAATATGCATTAATTAGATTATAACCCTTATTAATAACCCTTTCTTTGGAAGTGCAGTGGCTGATATTTAAATGAATGCCTGTAGTATTTAAATGTTTCTGTTGTGTCGTGTTTTGTGCAGACAGACAAATGGTTTGTCACTGGAATCTTGTCCTGTGGAGTATATTTAGGACATGGTGTAACACAGGCTCGTATGGGAACTTTTAATCGTCTTGACTATCATTAAATATGTTCACATCGCTATACTTACGTCCACATTGTTATGTCACGTCTTTAAAAAATGACTCTTCAAAACCCAAGACACACAGATCACAGCTCAACGAAGATAACAGATGTAATTGCGTAATTGTGTGAGCTGAGAGAAGCAGGTTAGTCTTCATTGTGTCAAAGCTATTGTGCTGTACAATAAAAGAGTCACGGAGTTGGGTAATGAAGCCCTATCTGACATTGGGGAGCCAAACAGCACCACACCCAAGAACAGAGCAACAAAAAAATAAAAAATATTGAAACGGGATGAAAAGAGTAACACAAAACCCTAACAATGGACAAACTGATAATTCTGCTCTGTTCGTAAGGCAACACTGCCTTAGGGAACCTGGTATGAACTTTACACCAGATCATGACAGAAACACAGGATTACCATGGTAATCAGATGGAAAAATTATAATAATAAATAAATAAATTGTATAGCTATAGAACAGTGCTATAGTGCATGCCAATATCAATGATTGAGTAAAAAAAGCTAGTTATTTTCATTCATTTTCCTTTTATCGGGAGTCGCCACAGTGGCATGAACTGCCAGCTAGTTATTTTCAAAATGGAAATATGCTTATATTTACTTGAGGCAAGAGCATTATTACCATGGTACAATGCAAGAGAAAACACTTATTTACCATAGTTCATAAATATTCCATGAAACCATATGCAAAGGATAAAAACAAATAATTAAAGACAATTTGATGGTGTTATCATGGTACGAATGACAAATAAAGGCCTCCACATGACAGATGGCAAAATGTTACGTTTTTTGAAAAAATACATGGCATTTAATAGTAACTAAAATAAGGGATTTAAGAGACTTTAAACGTGGCATGGTTGTTGGTGCCAGACGGGCTGATCTGAGTTTTTCAGAAACTGCTGATCTACTGGGATTTTCACGCACAACAATCTCTAGGGTTTGCAGAGAATAGTCCAACAAAGAGGAAATATCCAGTGAGCGGCAGTTCTGTGGGCACAAATGCCTTGTTGATGCCAGAGGTCAGAGGAGAATGGCCAGACTGGTTCCAGCTGATAGAAAGGCAACAGTAACTCAAATAAGCACTCGTTACAACCGAGGTCTGCAGAAGAGCATCTCTGAACACACAACACGTCCAACCTTGAGGCGGATGGGCTACAGCAGCAGAAGACCACACCGGGTGCCACTCCTGTCAGCTAAGAACAGGAAACTGAGGCTACAATTCACACAGGCTCACCAAAACTGGACAATAGAAGATTGGAGAAACGTTGCCTGGTCTGATGAGTCTCCATTTCTGCTGCCACATTCAGATGGTCGGCTCAGAATTTGGCCTCAACAACATGAAAGCATGGATCCATCCTGCCTTGTATCAGCGGTTCAGGCTGGTGGTGGTGGTGTAATGGTGTGGGGGCACACTTTGGGTCCATTAGTACCAATTGAGCGTGGTGTCTACGCCACAGCCTACCTGAGTATTGTTGCTGACCATGTCCATCCCTTTATGACCACAGTGTCTCCATCTTCTGATGGCTACTTCCAGCAGGATAACGCACCATGTCATAAAGCGTGAATCATCTCAGACTGGTTTCTTGAACATGACAATGAGTTCACTGTACTCAAATGGCCTCCACAGTCACCAGAGCTCAATCCAATAGAGCACCTTTGGGATGTGGTGGAACGGGAGATTGGCATCATGGATGTGCAGCCGACAAATCTGCAGCAACTGCGTGATGCTATCATGTCAATATGGAGCAAAATCTCTGAGGAATATTTCCAGTAGCTTGTTGAATCTCTGCCATGAAGGATTAAGGCAGTTCTGAAGGCAAAAGAGGGTCCAACCCGGTACTAGCACGGTGTACCTAATAAAGTGGCCGATGAGTGTAGTATAGTATAGTATTCCAATGTATATTATTGATGTTTGCCAGCACTGAATTAATGTAATTTTCTCTTTTAAATGGCATTTGCTCACATCATTGCATTGCATTATTTAATAACATGCGTTATCTTTCATCTTAAATGTATTCATTTATAAATTAATTTTATAGTTCACGGTTAATGGTGGTGATCTCTATGCATTTTATCTTCTCCCATTGCTTAATCAAAGGGCAGGGATTTAAAAAGACAGTCAGAACACACTTCAGACAATAATTAAAAATATATAATATATATATATATATATATAAATAAAAAAAATTTAAATACAAATTAAACTGTATTATTGTTACTTATTTAGTAAGATAAATTATTATGAAAGCAACACAACTGCATTTTTAAAATCTAAATACTTCTGAAACTTTGACTAAAATTCTAGCATTTTCAAGGATTTCCACATATGAACCCTGAGACAAAAACGGTCCACGAGCTCTCGCACTGAAAGGACATTTCTTCTATATTAACAGTAGCAACTGCATCCTCAAACAAGGCTTTGTTTCTTCAACACGAGCCCTGATATGTGGAGGAAAAGGTCATGTGATGAAAACATTCCCATCTCAATCCCACACTCTGCACAGAGTCGTCTCTTTCTGATCGAGCAGAGCTGGAACAGGCAGCGCTCAAATATTTGTGGTGTGACAAATGCAGAAGAACCACCCAAACGCCCCACAGCAGATTCCTGCATCACCAGCAACACTGACAGCCAGCAGGGATACAATATTTGTCTTTTGTGCATGCAGAATATGTCTGTTTCAGCTCAAAATAGCCATCAGATCATTTATTTTACCCTGCTAAAAATGTCAATTTTAGTTTTTTGTAGGAAATTATAGCTGTTTTACTGTTTAAATGTGTCTTTATATACAAATGAGCTTGTTCTTCTCGCCTACTCAAAGTAGGTTCGCTGATAAACCTGTCTGACTTTATGTTAGGGATAAAGAACATCCAGGAGATTGTTATCACAGAATAATGTTGATCAGCAACTCAGTGAAGCTCAGCACTGTTGTACAAGACTGAAGAGTTTGTTCTGTAAAAACAACCATTCTGGATGTACTTTATCCTGCTTATTACATGGCTATTTAACCACAAAATATCAAAATTTGACACAAAACATTATTCTAAACTGTAACAGTTTATTAATTATTTAATTAAAAGCAAAGCTGACAAACTAAAACAGCTGATGGAGTATACACTAACCTGCGCATTATTCAGACACTAGATGGAGACAAACAGTCAAAAACACAAAGCTGACAGACACTAAAACAGCTGATGGAGTATACACTAACCTGAGCATTATTCAGACACTAGATGGAGACAAACAGTCAAAAACACAAAGCTGACAGACACTAAAACAGCTGATGGAGTATACACTAACCTGCGCATTATTCAGACACTAGATGGAGACAAACAGACAAAAACACAAAGCTGACAAACTAAAACAGCTGATGGAGTATACACTAACCTGAGCATTATTCAGACACTAGATGGAGACAAACAGTCAAAAACACAAAGCTGACAAACTAAAACAGCTGATGGAGTATACACTAACCTGAGCATTATTCAGACACTAGATGGAGACAAACAGACAAAAACACAAAGCTGACAGAAACTAAAACAGCTGATGGAGTATACACTAACCTGAGCATTATTCAGACACTAGATGGAGACAAACAGTCAAAAACACAAAGCTGACAGACACTAAAACAGCTGATGGAGTAAACACTAACCTGAGCATTATTCAGACACTAGATGGAGACAAACAGTCAGAAACACAAAGCTGACAGACACTAAAACAGCTGATGGAGTATACACTAACCTGAGCATTATTCAGACACTAGATGGAGACAAACAGACAAATACACAAAGCTGACAGACACTAAAACAGCTGATGGAGTATACACTAACCTGAGCATTATTCAGACACTAGATGGAGACAAACAGTCAAAAACACAAAGCTGACAGAAACTAAAACAGCTGATGGAGTATACACTAACCTGAGCATTATTCAGACACTAGATGGAGACAAACAGTCAGAAACACAAAGCTGACAGACACTAAAACAGCTGATGGAGTATACACTAACCTGAGCATTATTCAGACACTAGATGGAGACAAACAGTCAAAAACACAAAGCTGACAGATACTAAAACAGCTGATGGAGTATACACTAACCTGAGTATTATTCAGACACTAGATGGAGACAAACAGTCAAAAACACAAAGCTGACAGACACTAAAACAGCTGATAGAGTATACACTAACCTGCGCATTATTCAGACACTAGATGGAGACAAACAGTCAAAAACACAAAGCTGACAGACACTAAAACAGCTGATGGAGTATACACTAACCTGAGCATTATTCAGACACTAGATGGAGACAAACAGACAAATACACAAAGCTGACAGACACTAAAACAGCTGATGGAGTATACACTAACCTGAGCATTATTCAGACACTAGATGGAGACAAACAGACAAATACACAAAGCTGACAGACACTAAAACAGCTGATGGAGTATACACTAACCTGAGCATTATTCAGACACTAGATGGAGACAAACAGTCAAAAACACAAAGCTGACAGAAACTAAAACAGCTGATGGAGTATACACTAACCTGAGCATTATTCAGACACTAGATGGAGACAAACAGTCAGAAACACAAAGCTGACAGACACTAAAACAGCTGATGGAGTATACACTAACCTGAGCATTATTCAGACACTAGATGGAGACAAACAGTCAGAAACACAAAGCTGACAGACACTAAAACAGCTGATGGAGTATACACTAACCTGAGCATTATTCAGACACTAGATGGAGACAAACAGTCAAAAACACAAAGCTGACAGATACTAAAACAGCTGATGGAGTATACACTAACCTGAGTATTATTCAGACACTAGATGGAGACAAACAGTCAAAAACACAAAGCTGACAGACACTAAAACAGCTGATAGAGTATACACTAACCTGCGCATTATTCAGACACTAGATGGAGACAAACAGTCAAAAACACAAAGCTGACAGACACTAAAACAGCTGATGGAGTATACACTAACCTGCGCATTATTCAGACACTAGATGGAGACAAACAGTCAAAAACACAAAGCTGTCAGACACTAAAACAGCTGATGGAGTATACACTAACCTGCACATTATTCAGACACTAGATGGAGACAAACAGTCAAAAACACAAAGCTGACAGACACTAAACTGGCTGAATAGAGCATAGACTAACCCACAAATTATTAATTTACAAGATTGCACCAAGCAGAGAAAACCAGTAAAGTGGTCAATATAGTGCATGTTCATTATCACAATATACTGAATTAATGAACATCAGTAGATGTCTACTAAAAATCAATCGGCAACGTCCTGCTCTCCCTCGTGAAGCAAATACAGAAGTAACTGAAACTGCAATTCATGAAAATTCTGCAAGTCCTGGCTCCATAATAGAGCAGATTTCTATTGAGCCCACTATGAGAATGGCCAACTTTACAGCAGAAAAAAAGGTGTTTACAGCCTGGAACAAAGAACGATTTTGGTTCATATAGCTAATATTACCCTTCCTGACAACTGTGAGGGTGGTTGATTTTTTTATAACCCATCTGTTTCATTTATATTAAGTTATATTAATTCTGCATAATTAAGGGCGTGGCCACTTGAGTGACAGCTAGGTCTCGCTGCTCGCTGTCTCGTCACCTCAGCTGATTACGGCTGATTAGCTGCTGAACTTGGCATGTTCATCGTATTTTTGTGTTGTTTTATGTGGCTTTACACAGTCAGCTGCCTTTGGGAATTATTTCTTACAATTATCAGATGATATGGCATGCTGTGTGCACTTAATTGTGCTCACAAACCATTCACGTGGCCCCCATTTCCCAGGTGAGTGAAATTATATACTTATACCATCTCTATGAATGTATTTGTTTTATTTAAGATCATTTATAATGTTCTTTAGAGTAGTAATGTAGTCCAGAATCTGACAGATTGATTAGCTGTAGGCTCTAGAACAGTCATCTGAAGCGTTGTCATACAGTGTTATGCTGGAGTTCATCAATATTCCTGCATTTACTAACACAGACTATACTTTAAGTGTTTGGAAGTAATTCGCGTTTTCCTCCTGTAGAAAAACGTCATAAGAGCAATGTTTAGTGGCTCAATGTGTTACAGCAGTGTTTTTAAAAGTCTAAACACTTTATTAATATAGTGTACAACCAAGCACATGTGGTCACAACACAAACGAGTCGCAGGTAATGAAGTATTAAGCGTTTCTCCCAAAGAAAAGCCTGTATTCCCCTGGTCGATGGATGACACGCGAACAAAATGGCAACGGTGGCCCACGCCTACTGGTAGCTTCTTTTGTGTTCTTCAGAAACCTATTGATGACGTCACAGATACTACGTCCATATCTTTTACAGTCTATGTTGTGGAAGACTGTGAATATATTCACGGTTTAAAGGAATAGTTCGCCAAAAAACACTTACTCTTTATTTACTCTCCTTCAAGTGGTTCCAAACCTTTATGGGTTCATGTTTTTTCAAAGAAGACAGTTTGAAGAAAGATGAAAACCTGTAACCATAGACTTCCATAGTAGGAAAAAACAAATACTATAGCAGTCAATGGATACATGTCTTTGGCTTTTTTCAAAATATCTTCCTTTGTGCCTAACAGAATAAGAAAGTCAAACAGGTTTGGAACAAATAAGGAGTGAGTATCTGATGACAGAAATGTCCTTTTTGTGTGAACTGTCCCTTTAAGCGTGAGGTTTTAAATGAAAGCAATCAATCATGATTCACTGTAATGATCTGCAGTCGATCCAGTCTGAGAAGCAGCTCATTAGCTCATTAAAGTATTAAAGGTTAATTACTGTGACCTGTCAGACATGTTTCACCGCTGTTTCATGAGCAGGAGCGGCTATATTTGACATTTTTAGCTGAGAGAAAGCACCAGAATCAAACTAATATTACTGTGATGTGTATTAAAGTGCAAAACTACACTGCAAAAAAATATTTTCTTAAGAGTTTTTGTCTTGTTTTTGATCCAAATATTTACATATTCTTAAATCAAGAAGCATTTTTTAAGACAAGCAAAACTTTCATTCATTCATTCATTCATTTTCTTGTCGGCTTAGTCCCTTTATTAATCCGGGGTCGCCACAGCGGAATGAACCGCCAACTTATCCAGCACGATTTTACGCAGCGGATGACCTTCCAGCCGCAACCCATCTCTGGGAACATCCACACACACTCATTCACACTCATACACTACGGACAATTTAGCCTACCCAATTCACCTGTACTGCATGTCTTTGGACTGTGGGGGAAACCGGAGCACCCGGAGGAAACCCACGCGAATGCAGGAAGAACATGCAAACTCCACACAGAAACACCAACTGACCCAGCCCAGCCGAGATTCGAACATGCGACCCAGCGACGTTCTTGCTGTGAGGCGACAGCACTACCTACTGCGCCACTGCATCGCCACAAGCAAAACATATATATATATAAATAACCAGAGTTTCTTACTTCAATTATCTTCTTCTTGAAGAATCCCCCCTTCCACCCCTACTCCTCCCCTTTCATTGACAGGGCAGTACAGCGGCCCAGTACGGTTGCCTCACAGCAAGAATGTCAAAGATTCAAGTCCTGTCAACATTTCTGTGCGGACTTTGCTCATTCTCCCTGTGCTCGTGTGGGTTTCCCCTGGGTTTTTCGGTTTCATCCCACAGTCCAAAGACATGCGACATCAGTGAATTGACCAAACCAAATTGGCCCCACAGATGAGATCTCAGTCAGCAATATTTCTCTCCATAACAATCCCTAATCTGCCATGATCCATAAATAAGCGTGGGAGTTCTCGAGATCTACCTGAGCTCAATCTCCCCTCTCGCCCTGCAAAAGGGAGGGAGCCCCGGGCTCAAGGATGCCAAACACGCTTTATAATCAACCATCAGCTGATGCTGCTCTCTCGTTGGCTGTAGGTGATCGCCGATGTTATTTTCAGTCAAAACTCATTTCACACGGCATGATTTGAATCGCCGACAGCTCCAGATATTTAGCACGCCAAATATCTCACAGGCATTGGCGACTCATCGGCGATTCTTTCAGATCACGTCTTTGATAGTTCACACTGTGTGATTGTCACTCGCGTGTATGAGCATCGATTTGCCTGGGATTTCAGGCATTTGTCGGCGATTTCTCAAAACCTGTCGGCGATCACGCAGTCTGAACTCAGCAGAAGTGTGAACTCTTGAAACAACTTTTCACCTCGACGAGAAATCTTTTCACGATGTAGTCTCCTGAGATCTCATAGCCTGAGATCTCGTCACACCCCTAATATATGTCATATGGGCATTACTAACATGATCACTTTGTTAGTAGTGTAGTATTCACCATACGGTGTGTTTAGCGTGTTCACACAGGGCGAAGAGGTTTTGTGTTTCGTTTAAACCTTCATTTAAAAACGCACACGCACACATGCACTTAAACTCGCACTCTCTTACACACACAAACACACTCACCGCGTGTCCCTCGTCGGTCTCCACCTTGTAGCGTCGGGGCAGCGTCTCCACCTCTCTGATGTCATCCATAGTGATGTCATTGGGTAAGACGGCGAACAGTGAGGTCACGTACATGATGATGGACTTCTTATCCGGCAGCTGCACCGCCACATCTGAAAACACAGAGAGCGTCAGTCTGCGTGTGAGTGAGTGAGTGTGTGTGTTTTTGTGTCTGAGTGTCTGCGTGTGTGCGTACTTGTGTATATATAGTTTATGACAACTCTTCATAGGCCAAATGCATTTTATACTGTAAAAAAAACGCATATTATATGGCCTCGCCACACCACTTCCCCAAACCCAAGTGTTTTGAATTAAGAGGACACAAGGCATGTGCTCGTAAACCAGCTTTATAGAGTACTACTACTGTAACATCTACTCATGACAGAGCGACGGCAATCATCAGTGTGTGTTTATGTGCCTAAGTATGTGAGTTTGTGTGTGTGTTACATACACATACTTGTATATACAGTAAGCTTTACAAGGACGCTCCATAGGCGTAATGCATTGTACATTGAATAAAATAATTATTATATGTCCTGACACTTATTACCCCTTAAACCTGTGACAAATGTTGAAAAAAAGACCCCGTTAATCATGATTTGTAAGTGTTTGAATTTAGGGTGCTTTCACACCTGTAAATCGATTCATTTGTTCTGAAACAGGGATTAAAATTGTTACATTGTTGCTCTTTGTTCTTGGTGCGGTTCGCTTTCACACCGCAAACTTTCTAAACGGACCAAAACAAGCTAAAACAAGTCACGTGTGAGTAAACTCTCCTCACATTGGTCAGAGTTTCACGGTTTATTTTGCAGAGTCCTGCTCAGCTGTCGGGGGTGGTTTGGTGGTGTTTGACAGGGTGCGCGTGACATGTCTGAAGAGCGAGGGGGGATGCGGTGGGGAGGGGTGATGAGTAGGGTGCGCGATGTATTTGAGGACCGGGAGGGAGACGCGCGATTTCCGGGAGATTATCGCTCGGTTGCGGACATCCGGGAATCTCTGTGCATTTGCGGGAGACTCCCGAAACTTCCAGGAGACTTGGGACGTCTGGAATGACCTCCCACCCTACTCTCTCGTCATATAGCCGTATGCCTATTACATATTCAGAAAACACTGTGATATAGCCGGGCTCGGATCGTATCGCTTTCTCACTACAATCGATCCGCTCCAGAGTTCGTTTCAATCGAGTCCAGACCTCCTCATTCAGGTGGCCTAGGAGCGATTGCTTTGGCGCGGATCCGATCGCGATTGCCCTGTTCACATATGCCAAACGAACCGCGCTAACTGGGCAAACGCGCCAGGTTCCGGAACAAAAGACTAGGTGTGAAAGCACCCTACATGGACACCGTGCATGTCCTTGTAAACCGGCTTAAAAGAGTAGAGTACAGCTAGGTCAAACCCATGTCACTACACAATTCCATGTCCTCGTAAACTACTTATACAAGTGCACGTGTATGTGTGTGTGCTGGTTTTTGTGGTTTACAAGAACAAAAAATTGGCATGATGACATGGGTATGACCCAGTTGAACACTATTAGGGCCCTGTCCGCATGGGTATTTTTAAAACTGCAGTTTCGCAGTGTCATGTGACTGAAACCGAAACTTTCTGTGAACTCCGGTCAGGGTGAAGATTTTCCAAAGCTTCGGGTACAGCGTGGTCGAGTGGACACGTTTTCGCCTCATGACATCATGCCGTTTTCTCCTTTCTGGTTGGCCAACATGGCTGAGTTCACTAAACGCAAAACATGCAATTGAGGCAAATTGCGCACGTTCGTGGCAAATGTGTGACAAATTTCTTGCAACAGGACAGTAATCCACCTCTGTTCTCATTTTTGCATTGACTTGTATTCAATGTACTTACACAAATACTTAATTCTGCATCTGGTGTTAACCCTGCATAACAGAGCTTATCGCCACCTGCTGGTTCGGAGTGCCCTTAACATGCACATCACAGTGCATTTTTAGATTTTTTTTTCAAGTTAAGATGGTAAAAATGTCTTTTCACATTCAAAATTTGCCACAGGTGGCCTGTGAGAGATAGGTTTAGGCGTTGGGCAAGATAAAAATATTTTTTTTAATTGTATAATATACATTTACTGGCCACTTTATTAGGTACACCTTTCTAGTACCGTGTTGGACCCCCTTTTGCCTTCAGAACTGCCTTAATCCTTCATGGAATAGATTCAACAAGGTACTGGAAATATTCCTCAGAGATTTTGCTCCATATTGACATGATAGCATCACACAGTTGCTGAAGATTTGTCGGCTGCACATCCATGATGCCAATCTCCCGTTCCACCACATCCCAAAGGTGCTCTATTGGATTATCATCTGGTGACTGTGGAGGCCATTTGAGTACAGTGAACTCATTGTCATGTTCAAGACACCAGTCTGAGATGATTGGCGCTTTATGACATGGTGCGTTATCCTGCTGGAAGTAGCCATCAGAAGATGGAGACACTGTGGTCATAAAGGGATGGACATGGTCAGCAACTATACTCAGGTAGGCTGTGGTGTTGACATGATGCTCAATTGGTACTAATGGGGCCAAAGTGTGCCAAGAAAATCTCTCCCACACCATTACACCACCACCAGCAGCCTGAACCGCTGATACAAGGCAGGATGGATCCATGCTTTCATGTTGTTGAGGCCAAATTCTGAGCCGAGCATCCGAATGTGGCAGCAGAAATGGAGACTCATCAGACCAGGCAACGTTTCTCCAATCTTCTCTTGTCCAGTTTTGGTGAGCCTGTGTGAATTGTACCCTCAGTTTCCTGTTCTTAGCTGACAGGAGTGGCACCCGGTGTGGTCTTCTGCTGCTGTAGCCCATCCGTCTCAAGGTTGGACGTGTTGTGTGTTCAGAGATGCTCTTCTGCAGACCTCGGTTGTATCAAGTGCTTATTTGAGTTACTGTTGCCTTTCTATCAGCTGGAACCAGTCTGGCCATTCTCCTCTGACCTCTGGCATCAACAAGGCATTTGCGCCCACAGAACTGCCGCTCACTGGATATTTCCTGTTTTTCAGACCATTCACTGTAAACCCTAGAGATGGTTCAAGTAGATCAGCAGTTTCTGAAATACTCAGAGCAGCCCGCCTGGCACCAACAACCATGCCACGTTCAAAAGTCACTTAAATCCCCTTTCTTCCCCATTCTGATGCTCACTTTGAACTGCAGCAGATCGTCTTGACCATGTCTACATGCCTAAATGCATTGAGTCACTGCCATGTGATTGGCTGATTAGAAATGTGCACTAACAAGCAGTTGGACAGGTGTACCTTTTAAGTGCCAGTGAGTGTACATTACGCATATAGAGAGTCCTCATAAACCACTAATTCCAATATGTGTGTGGTTTTGTGTGTATGGAGCTGCTTTTTGAGGCCCCTCTGATTAGTTATGGCTCATGTGAACTTGTGTTCAGGAAAAGCCACGTAATCCAATCAAGTCCAGATGATTAGTCTCAGGATCTGTGCTCTGGAATGTGCTGGAGTCCGGTTTGTTGACTGCCATTGTTTTCACTGGTTGGCCTCTGATTGGCCGCTTCAGGCGTAAATAGCAAACTATGAGCAGATCTCCACTCAACAACCAGCACTGAAGCTGAAGATGATGCTCTTCACAGACTGCGGAGATCACACCGTTAATAGAAATACAGGGGGAAATGTGATATGGCTGAGTGTGATTATCAAAATTAATTAAATATTTAAATGGGCTGTGTGTTTGAGTGAAACGAGGCACTGTGTTTGTTTACAGCAAGCAGCTCGTTATCTGCCAACATAACATGCATTTGTAAACAAGCACAAATCATCATCCCATATTTGTATTATTTAAAAAAAGGAAGACTCATGTCGGTTTCCCATAGAAATAAACGTTTACAATGTGGACAAAGTCAAATTAAATCAGCAATTTGAAAACATTTTTATTTTGTAATTAATTCTATTTATTATTGTTGTTTGTTTGTTTGCTTGTTTGTTTTACATATATTAGGAAAATTTGTTGTATTAATGCAAAAAAAAATCTGCAGAAACACTTTGATTGACATTCTCCCTTTGTACGTGTAATCAAAGGGGGAAAGCCCCGCCCACTAGTTACCATTTTCCCTCATTAGCATAAACAGACCTAAAAGAGAAGCAGCCTTTTGGGGTGTTCATACAAGACACAACCTGCGTGAACAAATCGAACTATTTGCACGTAAATAAATGCGTGAATATTTTGAGTTTATTCGCTTCATTCCACTCGATTTTTCAACTCGAGCAATTTGCGTGTCAAATGCACAAAACGCAGACTGGATCTTCCAGCAGGACAATGACCCAAAGCACACCACCAAAATATCAATGGAGCGGCTTCACAACAACTCGGTGAATGTCCCTGAGTGGCCCAGCCAGAGCCCAGACCTAAATCCTATTGAACATTTCTGGAGAGATCTGAAAATGGCTGCACACCGTTGCTTCCCATCCAACCAGACAGAGCTTGAGAGGTACTGCAAAGAGGAACGGGCAACAATTCCCAAAGACAGGTGTGCCGAGCTTGTGGCATCATATTCAGAAAGACTTGAGGCTGTAATCGCTGCCAAAGGGGCATCAACAAAGTGTTGAGCAAAGGCTGTGAATACTGATGTACATGTGATTTATCAGCTTTTTATTTTTAATAAATTTGCAACAATTTCAAAAACTCTTTTCCACATTGTCATTATGGGGGATTGTGTGTAGAATGTTGAGGAAATAAATGAACATGCTAAAACATATGCTGGAATAGTTGGCAGTTCATTCCTCTGTGGGGAACCCTTATAAATAAGGGACTAAGCTGAAGGAAAATGAATGATTGAACACTGTGCATCTATGTGCAACAATTTCAAAAACTCTTTTCCACATTGTCATTATGGGGGATTGTGTGTAGAATGTTGAGGAAACAAAAGAACATGCTAAAACATATGCTGGAATAGTTGGCAGTTCATTCCTCTGTGGCGAACCCTTATAAATAAGGGACTAAGCTGAAGGAAAATGAATGATTGAACACTGTGCATCTATGTGCAACAATTTCAAAAACTCCTTTCCACATTGTCATTATGGGGGATTGTGTGTAGAATGTTGAGGAAATACATCAATTTAATCCATTTTGGAATAAGGCTGTAACATAAACAAATGTGGAAAAAGTGAAGCGCTATCAATACTTTCCAGATGCACTGAACGCCCACTTTAATTCCCTAACACATATATAAATGTCAGCAATTGGTAAATAAATGCTAATAGTCAGATGTCCTTCTGCTGACACTCCATTTGGAGGGGTTTTTTACCTTCTGGATCCAGCAGTTTCTCAATGTTGAGCTGGTCTTTGGCGAATGTGAAAGCGTGCTCCAGTCTCTCCACAGGCGTCAGATTGACCACCTTCTCCCAGCTGAAGCCATGAGGCCTGCAATAAAGTCCAGATCTGAAGTGAGCATTTACTCTAGCAGTTTCAGTATCTATGCTTAACCGTCTTCCTGTGAAGCCAGTCTGAAATATAAAACATTTGCACAACTAAAGCTCATACCGGCACAATTCACACTTACAAACGCCAAATCCTGAATTCAAAACACAGTTCACAAGTAAAAGATCAGAAGCATTTCCCCAAATCAACTGGATTTTTTTGCATTCACCAATTGTGATTTGAATTTACGAAGTTGGGGCGTCACGGTGGCTCAGTGGTTGGCACTGTGGCCTCAAAGCAAGAAGGTTGCTGGTTCGAGTCCCGGCTGGGTCACTTGGCATTTCTGTGTGGATTTTGCATGTTTGAATGAGTGTGTATGGGTGTTTCCCGGTACTGGGTTGCAGCTGGAAGGGCATCCTCTGCATAAAATATATGCTGGAATAGTTGACGGTTCATTACGCTGTGGCGACCCCTGATGAATAAAGGGACTAAGTATTTATGTTTGTGTTATGTATGCATGTGTGCGAGTATGTGTGTGTGTTCATGACTGTGTTATGTGTGTGTGAGTGTGTGTGTTTGCGTGCACCACTGAATGTGTTTAAACATTTGTTAGAGAGTTATTCATGAATGTGTGTGTGTGTGTGTGTGTGTGTGTGTGTGTGTGTGTGTGTGTGTGTGTGTGTGTGTGTGTGTGTGTGCTTGTTCATGAATGTGCATATTCACGAGTGTGTGTCGTTCATGAGTTTGTGTTATATGTGTGTGTTATATGTGTGTGTGTGTATTCATAAATGTCTATATGTGTGTGTGTGCGTGTGTGTTCATGAATGTGCATAATCAAAAGTGTGTGTACGTTCATAAATTTGTGTTGTGCGTGCGTGTGTGTGTGTGTGTACATTCATGAATTTATATTATGTATGTGTAAAAGTGTGTGTGTGTGTGTGTGTGTGTGTGTGTGTGTGTGTGTGCTTGTTCATGAATGTGCATATTCACGAGTGTGTGTCGTTCATGAGTTTGTGTTATATGTGTGTGTTATATGTGTGTGTGTGTGTGTGTGTTTGTGTGTATTCATAAATGTCTATATGTGTGTGTGTGCGTGTGTGTTCATGAATGTGCATAATCAAAAGTGTGTGTACGTTCATAAATTTGTGTTGTGCGTGCGTGTGTGTGTGTGTGTACATTCATGAATTTATATTATGTATGTGTAAAAGTGTGTGTGTGTGTGTGTGTGTGTGTGTGCTTGTTCATGAATGTGCATATTCACGAGTGTGTGTCGTTCATGAGTTTGTGTTATATGTGTGTGTTATATGTGTGTGTGTGTATTCATAAATGTCTATATGTGTGTGTGTGCGTGTGTGTTCATGAATGTGCATAATCAAAAGTGTGTGTACGTTCATAAATTTGTGTTGTGCGTGCGTGTGTGTGTGTGTGTACATTCATGAATTTATATTATGTATGTGTAAAAGTGTGTGTGTGTGTGTGTGTGTGTGTGTGCTTGTTCATGAATGTGCATATTCACGAGTGTGTGTCGTTCATGAGTTTGTGTTATATGTGTGTGTTATATGTGTGTGTGTGTGTGTGTGTGTATTCATAAATGTCTATATGTGTGTGTGTGCGTGTGTGTTCATGAATGTGCATAATCAAAAGTGTGTGTACGTTCATAAATTTGTGTTGTCCGTGCGTGTGTGTGTGTGTGTGTACATTCATGAATTTTTATTATGTATGTGTAAAAGTGTGTGTGTGTGTGTGTGTGTGTGTGTGTGTTTACGCATTCATAAATGTCTGTGTATGTGTGTATGTGTGTGTGTGTGTGTGTGTGGGGGGGGGGGGGGGGGGCAGAGAAAGAAAAAGTGTGTGTGAGAAAAAGTGAGCAAGTGTGTGTGTGTGTTTGTGTGAAAAAAGCAGTGTGTGTGTAAGTGTGTGTGTGTGTTTCTGCAGACTCATGTTTGACGTGATCAGCCTAAACAGAGCGAACAGCTTATAAACACAAACTCTCTCGACCTTTGACCCGATCAATGCGCTCCACAGCCTTTCCCAAGAGAGAACAACCACAGCGGCCAGCTTGTGTGAGTGAGTGTGTGAGCGTGTATCTACATGTGTGTGTGTATGTGTAAGCATGTATCTACATGTGTGTGTGTGTGTGTGTGTGTGACCTGAAGTGGTGTAGTATGGCGTTGAAGGCGAGTCCATCGGCCCAGCTGCTGGTGAAGTTGAGCACGTTGACGCTGCTGTAGCTCCGGCTGCAGTTCCTCACCCAGCTCAGCAGAATCTTCTCACTGTTTGTCTGCTGCAGACTCGACATCACATCCTTCATCACGTCCTTCACCTGCACGCACACACACAGATGCATAAATATATACGCACAGACAGAGACACACATACATGCAAATGATGCAAAAATCTGTGTGTGTGTGTGTTGTGTGTTGTGTGTGTGTTCTGACCTGCCAGTGCAGGATGATGCTCCAGATGAGGCCCAGAGTCAGCTTATGATTGCCATCGACTATATCCGTCCCTCCGATATTCACCAGGTCCACCTGCAAAAGAAAGAAGTGTTCATACAGCGAGAGTTTACCAAAAATAGATAAATAAATAAATCTGACCAAACAAAACAACAAGCAAAATAAAACCAAATAAACAAAATCAAAACAAAACCACAAGAAACTCTACAACAGAAAAACAAAAATCCAAAATAACACAAAATAACAACAAATCAAACAAAACATAAACAGCAAAAAGCATAACATCTAACCAAACGAAACCACAAGCAAAATAAAAACAAAAAAACAAAACAAAAAGACAAGAAATACTATGACAAAAAACAAACAAAACAAAAAATACTACTATAAATGCATAATACAACAATAAATAAACAAACAAAATAAAACAAAAAAGCCAAAAATACCAAAAATACCAAAAACAAAGCACAAGCAATGCCACAAATAAACAAACAATAAAAAACACAAAACAAAATCACAAGAAAAAAGCAAGCAGAAAAATACCAGAAACAAAAGCGCAAACATCACAAAATAAAAAACAAAAACATAAAAATTACAAGAAATACTACAAACAAAACCAAACAAGCAAGCTGAAAAATACAAAAATATTAAAGCTCAAGCAATGCTACAAATAAACAAACAAAAAACACAAAACAAAATACTAAAAAAAAGCAAACAGAAAAATACCCGAAACACAAGTGCAAACATCACAAAACAAACAAAAAAGACAAAACAAAATTACAAGGAAAAAAGCAAGCAGGAAAATACCAAAAACAAAAGTGCAAACATTACAAAACAAAAAAACAAACAATTACAAGAAAAAAAGCAAGCAGAAAAATACCAGAAACAAAAGTGCAAACATTACAAAACAAACAAAGACAAAACAAAAATTACAGGGAAAAAAGCAAGCAGGAAAATACCAAAAACAAAAGTGCAAACATTACAAAACAAACAAACAAACAAAAACAATTACAAGAAAAAAAGCAAGCAGAAAAATACCAGAAACAAAAGTGCAAACATTACAAAACAAACAAACAAACAAACAAGAACAAAAAATTACAAGAAAAAAAGCAAGCAGAAAAATACCAGAAACAAAAGTGCAAACATTACAAAACAAACAAACAAACAAACAAAAAAAACAAAACAAAAATTACAAGAAAAAAAGCAAGCAGAAAAATACCAAAAACAAATGTGCAAACATTACAAAACAAACAAACAAACAAGAACAAAAGATTACAAGGAAAAAAAGCAAGCAGAAAAATACCAGAAACAAAAGTGCAAACATTACAAAACAAAACAAAACAAATTACAAGAAAAAAAGCAGAAAAATACCAGAAACAAAAGTGCAAACATTACAAAACAAACAAAAAAAAATTACAAGAAAAAAAGCAAGCAGAAAATTACCAGAAACAAAAGTGCAAACATTACAAAAAAAATTACAAGAACAAAAGCAGAAAAATACCAGAAACAAAAGTGCAAACATTACAAAACAAACAAAAAACAAAGCAAAAATTACAAGAAAAAAAGCAAGCAGAAAAATACAAAAAACAAAAGTGCAAACAATACAAACAAAACAAACAAACAAAAACAAAGAATTACAAGAAAAAAGCAAGCAGAAAAATACCAGAAACAAAAGTGCAAACATTACAAAACAAAACAAAACAAATTACAAGAAAAAAAGCAGAAAAATACCAGAAACAAAAGTGCAAACATTACAAAACAAAACAAAACAAATTACAAGAAAAAAAGCAGAAAAATACCAGAAACAAAAGTGCAAACATTACAAAACAAAACAAAAAAAAATTACAAGAAAAAAAGCAAGCAGAAAATTACCAGAAACAAAAGTGCAAACATAAAAAAAAAATTACAAGAACAAAAGCAGAAAAATACCAGAAACAAAAGTGCAAACATTACAAAACAAACAAAAAACAAAGCAAAAATTACAAGAAAAAAAGCAAGCAGAAAAATACAAAAAACAAAAGTGCAAACAATACAAAACAAAACAAACAAACAAAAACAAAGAATTACAAGAAAAAAGCAAGCAGAAAAATACAAGAAACAAAAGTGCAAACATTATAAACAAACAAACAGACAAACAAACAAAATTACAAGAAATGCCACAACAAAGAAAAACAAGCAGAACAAAACAAGCAGAAAAACGTCACAAATAAACAAACAAAACACCAAACTAAATTAAAAGAAATACTACAAAGAAACAAAACAAACAGAAAAATAATAAGCGGAAGAAATGCCACAAATAAACAAACAAAAGACAAAATTACAAGAAATACTACAACAAAAAACAAACAAAACTAAATAAATAAGCTAAAACATTTTTTTTAAACCAAAAGCAACAGAAGTAAAAAAAAAAAAAACTATTCTAAACAAAACAAGTAAGTGCAAATTAATGGACCTAATTGTAAACAATACCTACAATTTTTAATAAAAAGTATGTTATAACTCTCCCCATCTTTAAAACAAAACAGAAACAAACTCTAAAACAAACAAGCAGGAAAAAGTGCAAGTAATCAAAACAACAACACAACAATTAAAAAACTATTACTAGCTGAAAAATGCCAAAACATTACAAGCAATGGCACAAATAAACAAAAAACAACACAAAAGAAAATTACAAACAAATGGACCTAAGTGTAAACAATACCTACAATTTCAATAAAACATATGTTACAGCTATCTCCACCTCTACAACAACATCTATAGTAACACAAGCATTAGCTATAATCCAGACTCTGACCTACTGTACATCATTTCCAACCAAACTCAAGAGTCACATGACCCAAGTCAAAAACGCTGTCATGTCTTGAATGCAGGTGTGTGTTTATCCAGAACACACAAACACACACATCCACAGGCTAGCATTAGCAGCGCATCGCTCCTCTAAACTCTGGGAAACGGCAGTGTTTAGAGAGGATTATGGGACGTTTCTGTGATGTGTGACTCTGCGTAAACACGCCTGTCTGACAGAGAGCTAATCTCCACGGATTTACAGGTGTAGATTAACCAAACATGCACTTTCCACTCAATGAAAGCTGTCATGTCTGCTTAAAAAGTGGACCACAAACACTGGCATTCAGAGAGTCAACCAACCCTCTAATTAATGAAGGCTCTAATACTCAGAGATTAATCAAGCACCATCAAAGAAACACTACACTTATTTCACACTACACTACACTTATTATTTTATGAAAAGGTTAATTTAATAACTTTCAAACAGTTGAAGAGTTGATTTTTAGCATTTCTGAATCCATTCAGCCGATCTCTGGGTCTGGCAGGAGCACTTTGAGCTTAGCTTAGCATAGATTATTGAATCGGATTAGACCATTAGCATCTTGATAACTTTCCTATTTAAATCTGGACTCTACTGTAGTTTCATCATTACTATAAATCTAACAGCAAATATAAAATATATATTCATTCACTTTCTTTTTGGCTTAGTCCCTTTACTAATCAGGGGTCACCACAGCGGAATGAACCGCCAACTTATCCAGCATATGTTTTACGCAGCGGATCCCCTTCCAGCTGCAACCCACTGGGAAAATAATATAGATTATATAGAATATATATATATAGAATATATATACAGTAATATTTGGTATTTTCTAAGCTAATATGGCTAGGAACTAAACTCCCATTCTAGGCGTAATAATCAAGGGACGTTGCTGCCGTAAAGAGAACCAAACCTCAACATAAAGAAGCTTCAATACTCAGAAATTAATCAAGTGCCATTAAAGAAATACTTCACTTTTTATTCTGGTTAAAGGCTCGTTTTATAACTCTCTAAAAGTTGAACAGTTTAGTTTTACCATTTCTGAATTCATTCGGCCGATCTCTGGGTCTGGCAGGAGCACTTTTAGCTTAGCTTAGCATAGATTATTGAATCGGATTAGACCATTAGCATCTTGATAACTTTCCTATTTAAAGCTGGACTCTACTGTAGTTTCATCATTACTATAAAACTAACAGCAAATATAAAATATATATTCATGCATTTTCTTTTCGGCTTAGTCCCTTTATTAATCAGGGGTCACCACAGCGGAATGAACCGCCAACTTATCCAGCATATGTTTTACACAGCGGATGCCCTTCCACCTGCAACCCACTGGGAAAATAATATAGATTATAATTATATATAATATATATAGAATATATATAATATTTGGTATTTTCTAAGCTAATATGGCTAGGAACTAAACTCCCATTCTAGGCGTAATAATCAAGGGACGTTGCTGCCGTAAAGAGAACCAAACCTCAACATAATTAAGCTTCAATACTCAGAAATTAATCAAGTGCCATTAAAGAAATACTTAACTTTTTTATTCTGGTTAAAGGCTCGTTTTATAACTCTCTAAAAGTTGAACAGTTTAGTTTTACCATTTCTGAATTCATTCGGCCGATCTCTGGGTCTGGCAGGAGCACTTTTATATTAGCTTAGCATAGATCATTGAATCGGATTAGACCATTAGCATCTTGATAACTTTCCTATTTAAAGCTGGACTCTACTGTAGTTTCATCATTACTATAAAACTAACAGCAAATATAAAATATATTCATTCATTCATTTTCTTGTCGGCTTTGTCCCTTGCGGGGTCGCCACAGCGGAATGAACCGCCAACTTATCCAGCACGATTTTACACAGCGGATGCCCTTCCAGCCGCAACCCATCTCTGGGAAATATAAAATATATATTCATGCATTTTCTTTTCGGCTTAGTCCATTTATTAATCAGGGGTCACCACAGCGGAATGAACCGCCAACTTATCCAGCATAAGTTTTACACAGCGGATGCCCTTCCAGCTGCAACCCACTGGGAAAATAATATAGATTATAATTATATATAATCTATATAGAATATATATAATATTTGGTATTTTCTAAGCTAATATGGCTAGGAACTAAACTCCCATTCTAGGCGTAATAATCAAGGGACGTTGCTGCCGTAAAGAGAACCAAACCTCAACATAATTAAGCTTCAATACTCAGAAATTAATCAAGTGCCATTAAAGAAATACTTAACTTTTTTATTCTGGATAAAGGCTCGTTTTAAAAAAGCTGAACAGTTGAGTTTTACCATTTCTGAATTCATTCAGCCGATCTCTGGGTCTGACAGGAGGACTTTTAGCTTAGCTTAGCATAGATCATTGAATCGGATTAGACCGTTAGCATGTCTAAAGAGTTTTGATAATTTTCCTATTCAAAGCTGGACTCTTACATCCTTATTATAAAATTGACAACAAATATAAAGTTACTACAATCTAAGCTAATATGGCAAGGAACTATACTCTCATATTGGTGTAATAACCAAGGGACTTTACTGCTGTAGAGGGATCCAAGCTTCAACATTATGGAGCAGGGCTGGACAATAAGGACTGCCCGATGGCTAGGGCCAGACGGAATCTGCGGACATTTTTTGCTATTTCTGCAGAGAATTTTGGTAAAAATCTGCGGATTTCTGCTGAATTATTTTGGGAGTCTCATAACTAAAACCTTAATATGTGAAATAAAAAATAATGTCTATTTAACTTTTATGTTTAAAATGCAAATCCAATTAGATTCACTTTATTTGGTAAACAAAGCAAGTCTCTCATATAATATCTCTACTAAAAGACAGAAAATATGACTGTAAAAACTGCATTGTACATAAATCAGATGAACATTTTCATATTAGTCAATAATATTACTGTAATTAATTTAAAAATTGAATAAATATGGATGTACACACATTTACTCAAGTAAATAAACAGAATTAATGATGGGCTAAAAATCTGCGCGCCAAATTCCGTGTGGGCCTACCGATGGCCCCAGGGCCATTGTGCGAGACACTCGGGACAGTAGAATGAAACGCACGCAGAATGCAGAACACAGTATAAACGTGTTTTCCGGGATGATGATGTGACGATGAGTCTCCAGGAGTTCATTCAGTGAGTGTGTGTGTTTGTTTGTTTGCGCGCGGATAGAGATGTGTGCATCTGTGGTGCTTTTCTGACTCGCTAGGTGTGTAGGTCCTGTCGCAAAATGCGGCTAAAAGTCCTTCATGGTGTTAATAGTTTGATTATGGTGTTTACATATCTGCACTTCAATAATGCGACTAAAATAGGAATACTCCACGTCGTAATTCCATTTGTGTTTACGACGATTACACCTTTCAGCATATCTGAAGTGCTATTCCATTGCATGGATACGAACCATAATGTGTGAGGCTGTAGTTGTAGCCTATGTTGGATGCGGCACCTGCTGAACTCCGGTGAAAAAAGCGGTTACGTCACACACGCCCACCCAACCGAGTGACAAGCGCAACTCTGAGGCCAGCCTGGGTTGCCAGGTGTGTGCAAAGCACTTTATTTGCAGATCAAATCCAATCCTGCCTCCAATCGTCAATGCTAATTTCCCCATCACGCTCCATCATAACGTCACAACTCACGAGACATATTTTCACCTCGATGAGAAATCTCGCCGCGATTTAATCTCGCGAGATCTCGTCGTACGAGATCTTGTCACACCCCTACTTATCACTAGTTTAATTTGGCTGCGACTGTTTGTCATTTGCATGCAAATACAGTCTTAAGGCTCATACACACCGGGACGCTTTTCGTTTGCGGTTATCGTTGACGTTTTTCAAGACGTTTTTCCGGTTTTAAACGCAAGCAATTTTTACAGACGAGTATGCAAAATCACTCCTTGACATTAGATGGCGCTACAAAACTTTAAGCTTCTGACATCCACTTTTAACTAGTGGTGGGCAAAGCGAGGCTTCATGAAACGCTGAACCAGTCGAAGCAAATGTGTCGAAGCTTCGAAACGTTTCGAAACCTCACTCTACGGTGACACCTAGTGGTCATTTTTTTTATGTATTGCACTGGAACAGCTTCAGCAAAGAACAGTTGAACAAACTGAGGTATTAAACCCCACTTTCCAGGCGTTGACCTTCAAGTGATTTAGTGGAGCGGTAATGGTTCCTGACCACCATGTGGGGAAAATGGGATCGAATCCAGACTAAGACAGCTATTTTGAAATGCTTTAATATCAGTTTGATTTGCTCTGTTCTTGTATCGTTCTGTTTCAACATTGGTCTGACATCCGAATAAACAATTAGTGAATAAATATGTCTTGTTTTGGTCATAAAACAGGGTTGTTGCTAGATCAGACACGGTTGTGGCCAGAAGTTAACAAGAATTATTTATATTATTCATTAAATTTCCCATTTATTCTATTTCATTAATGTCTACCCAAAACCTAAACCCAACCATGACAGTACTGTAAAAATATTAATTATTGTTTTACAGTGTTACAAAAATGATGCTAAATTGATGGCGTATCGGCAGCTGTATCCTATCTAGACTACACCATAAAACAGTAACATGATTAAAATACATAAAATCATGATTTCGGTGTATTTGTATAGTCGGGATTCGAACCCAAAAAAACAATTGAAGCACAGTAATAACGTGCACACGTACGGTCCACTAGGCCATATGAGACAGATGTCTTTTTCTGACCCTGTCAGTTAAATGCAAATCCGCCAGGTCTCGAAACGCTTCTGAACTGATCGATGCTTTGAATCGTTTTAGTCACGTGACCAGGTGTTTCGAAACACTTTAGTCACGTGACCGGTGTGTTTCGGATCATGCTTCGGTGCAGTGTTTCGTGTCGAAACGTCAGTTTCACGTCAGCCATCCCTACTTTTAACACAGAAGACGACAGAAAGTTGACACGCTTGTTGGTGATTCGAACAAACATGGATGGTTCAAGTAGCAGCTCCAGCTCTAGCGATGAAGAGATGATTATTGTTCACCAGTGCAATAAGCAGCTCCACGTTCATATCGCCTCTGGGCAGCTTCTTCAATGTGCGCTCGCATTGACAGTTTCGCGCTTGAGCGCCTCCAAGTGCTGTTTACTGTAACTTCAGGAGCTCTGTGCACGTGAACAAAAGTGCCAATCTGATTGGTGGTGAAGGTTTTGATGTGGTGCATCAAAACAAAAACGAGCATGAGGCGTTTCTTTAAAAATTACGCCTTTACGCCTGGCGTTTTGCACGTTGGTGTGCACGATCACATTGGCGCTGTTTATTTAGTCACGAGGCGTTAAACGTCGACGGAAAACGCAAGTAAAAAGCGTCCTAGTGTGCACGGGCTTTTAGGGTGCTTTCACACCTAGACATTTGTTTCGGAACCTGTACAATGAGAGTATAGATGCTAGCTATATCGACCTAGAAAACAGCAACTTTTAATTTTCCATCAGTCCTAGTAGATGATGTAGCTACAGAAGAGTCACGCTTTAAATCAGAAAATTATCAAAACACTTTAGCAATATTTAAGAGAGATGCTAACGGTCTAATCCGATTGAATGATTTATGCTAAGCAAAGCTAAAAGTGCTCCTGCAAGAACCAGAGATCACCTGAAGGGATTCAATAATGGTAAAACTCAACTGTTGAACTTTTGGGGAAGCTGTAAACTCAGCATATTTCCAAAACAGTGGAGTGTTTCTTTAAATGTGTGTGTGTGTGTGTGTGTGTGTGCGTGCGTGTGTGTGTGCTTGTGTGTGTTTATGAGCGATTACATGAGGATCAGCGCACACATCTGGAGCAGGTGTTATAAGACAGCGAGCGAGACGGAGATTAAAGCACACAGGAAGCTGCTCTGAGTGAATGGATAATTACAGAGCAATGAACGACTCGTTAATCAGACGTAAATATTTATCAAACAATATTTCAGACGGGCCTCACAGCAAGAAGGTCGCTGGTTTGAGTCCAGTTGGCATTTCTGTGTGGAGTTTGCATGTTCTCCCCGTGTTGACACACTGACACTGACAACATGGAGACCTGACGAGCACTAAGAGCACTAGTCCTGTTTTCAATCTGCCACTATGCGGACACACGGGCGTTTGTAGCTCCGCCCTCTTCTGAAAAGAGCACAATCTCATTTGAATTTAAAGCGACAGTCACCAAAACGCCACAATTAGGATCAAAGCCTGAATGGTCAGTTTCAGAGAATTATAGCATACTCACACTATGCTCTCCGAACCGTGCCCAGGCCCGTTTCCCGGATCGTTTGAGAAGTGTGAGTGCTCTGAATTGGGCTCAGGCACGGTACACTTGGCCGACCCTGGCCTGGTTGGAAGAGGTGGGCCAGAGCGTGGTTCACTTGGGCTCAGGCGCGGTATGCTTACAGTGTGAGTGCAAGCGTGCTTGAGCTCGAAACTGAAACGAGACGTGACTTTTAAAAGGCACTGTTTAATATTGATTAATTAATCATTCGTACTGTTCAATGAACGCAAACTGCCGTAGATTATTAAAGACACAAACCCCTCACTGCACGTCAGCTGCGCCTTCAGCAAACCTCCTAATTCCTGCAGCACGAGGACTTTATGATTGTTTATGAGCGTCAAAAGTGGCTGATCTGTTCGGCGAAATATTAGACTGCGTGTCACCGCATATCACACGACTTCAACGATATAACTAAAGAAATCCCTCTGTGCTGAGCGAGAGCTTACTGAGCAGCGCGTCATCAATGACGTAAGCGCGCCCAGGCCCGAATGTAATGTGAGTGCGGGCCGTCGGGGGAGACGGGAGGGGGGACAAGCGTGCTTTGTCCCGGTTCAAGGCGACTGTACATAGTGTGAGTACGACCTTAGAGAACATTATCTGTGTGCTATTCTCAGATGAAACTTCACACATTCTTTGAAGACCTATGGCCCGTTTCCACTGAGTGGTACGGTACGGTACGGTTCGGCACACTTTTATGGCCATTTCCACTGTCAAAAGGCGTACCGTACCGAATCGTACCGCCCCCCCCTTTTTCGGCACCCTTTCGAAAGGGTACCAAACACGAACAAACAGGTATCAAAAGGCGGAACTAGACGTGCAGCTGAACGCTATTGGTTTACAGAGATACGTCACGAGCTCACGCAACAAGCCAGAATGAAAACAAAGAAGCCGCCATGAGTTATTACACAGCCGAGAGACTATATATACATATAATAACATATAATAACGAGCCCTGGTCGACCCGGGCTTAAACAAACCTTGTCATCGTCTTGATGAACAGCCACAAAGCCAAAAAGAAGAGCAGATTTTACCCTGTGCCCTGTAGTTTTTTTTACGAGCCCGTCTGAAGCGCGAGCGGTTTCTCTTTCTTGCTTGCACTCGCCGCGCATCTATATCTGAAATAACGAACTTCTTGAGCTGATGAATAATAACGTGCGCTTGATTATTGACGTGCTTTTGAAACCCGATCCTGTCAGAAACTGACAAACGCGAGAGTGACGCGCGAAAAAACAAAAGGAGAAGCCGGAAAAAAAGGAGCACATTATTATTACAGCAAACGTGAACAAACTGCCCTGTTTAACTATGATCATCACCTTTTGGACTATTATGAACTGGGAATGACGGAGTTACTTTCTAACAAGAGGCTACACGAGCTGCTGAAGATTACAGACACATTTAATCATGAGAGGTTTGCACTGTGGGCTCTATTTGGTGTTGTTTTGAACCTAAATAATGACTAAATGTCTGCTGTGTGTAGTTTATCTGTAAGCGGTAACATATCGGAGACTGTAAGGGTCTGTATGTGTTCATATATGTTGCATTTATGTATTTATTTATATAATTGCAGACGTTACAGTAGGCTATTTCACACTGTCATTGATCTGCAGTTATAATCAACTCTTGTTCATAGAAAAGTTAGTAATAAACATTTATACAGTATTTACGTGTGTAAAGCCTCTGTTTTATGAAAAGTGCTTCTTATATGATATGTGAGCGACCCGTACAGCTTTACTTTAGACATTTTCTCGAGCGAAAATGACGTCGACTGCAACTTTCTGTCGTACACCACACCCACTAAAAGAGTACCATTGGTACCCTTTTAACAGTGGAAACACAAGCCTGATAAAGGTGACCCGTACCGTACCAGTCAGTGGAAACGAGCCATTAATTCACATCTTGTGAAAAGGGGTGTAATAGCTCCCCTTTAAATGAAAACTTTCTTATTTTAAATTTGGAAATAATTGAACGAACTGATTTATTTTAATTGAAGTTAATCCTGAAATGTTGATGTGATGTTGAGTTAAGAAAGCCCCATGAAGAAACCGTCTGTCTGCCTGAAGTCATCAGAGCACATAAAGACCACATCAAATCCTGTATGAAAGGTGCAGTATGCAAGTCTGACACCCAGTGGTTGACCTAGGTATTGCACGCCTGGATTAAAACACATTTTCACTCGGCTCCTCTTCTGAAGAGTCCACTCAGGCGCAGTTTGCCAGATTGATGTAAGTGTGTCTGACTACCGAGCCTAAAGGCTGATTTAAGTTGTGTTGTAAATAAAAGTAGCGGCACGCGATAGAAGGAATATTTTCCCTTATTAAAGGGAGTTTGTGTCCTAATCAATTGATATTTCAGAAACGGCTTCTGTTTCTCACAGCTGAACAACAGGATAAAATGATCAGCTCAGGTACAGCTCATGTGCTTTATTCAGTGTTAAATGCTCATAATGTGAGTCTGAATGTTATTTTACATCACATTTATTGCCATACTACTGAAAGCAGCAGCAGATAGTTCACCTCAGATCTGGAGAATACAATAAACCGTCTGAAACTGAACTTCAGAACTGAGACTCAGTGCAAACCAACACATATCAGTGATTCAGCATCTTCAGTTAATCATGTTAAAGAGGTTTAATATGCATTCATTAGATTATAAACTTACTATGCACTATTCTGTGCTTCTGAATGGCTGTATTTACATTTCTGTCGTGTTTCGTCTGGTTCAAACAGATCACTATGAATCACTGCAAATCTCATCATGTAGCGTGTTGTTAGGACACGGGGTTGCAATGTAACCTGCTCACCTAATGTTTACATTTATATTATTTGCTAATTAATAACCACCTCATGTGGAACTCTGAATCTGCGTCTCATTTCAGAGTCTGCTACTGTCCACCGGAGGTCACATTTCAGTCACAGATGCACACTTTGAGAGCCTTCCTGACTGAATGAATGAAATACGCTGTTTTCCACCATCTGGCAACCCGGGGTGCTGAAAAATAATTGGCTAAACTGGCAGTGGGCGGGTTAAATGACCAAAACAAATACAGCCGTTCCAGCACGTAACGCACATGTTAAACGCAGAATATCTGACTCCAGCATTGATTTTCAGATAAACAAGAATGTTCACTGAGCATGTTTCTGAAATATCTGCACACATATTATGGTGTTTTTATGCTTTAGAAGAGTCAAAAACTGACATACAGCACCTTTAAAGATACATAAAGATTAATATAAAGATTAATATAGGACGCATCCAGATGCAGAGACACACTGATGCTGCTAGCAGACTAAAGGCCGATTTATATTTCTGCGTCAAGCGCACGCGTACGCTACGGCGCAGCCTACACGTGGACGCATAGCCCCTCGACGTGGCCGTCGGCGTTGTTGATGCGCACCTCTCAAAAAATGTAACGCGTACGCGTAGCGCAAGCTCTGTGATTGGTCGGCTTGGTAGCGCTGACGAGTGTGGGCGGAGGTGAGAGCCGTGTGCCCGATGCAGCGAGTGTTTACAAGTGTGGAGTCCCGTGAAGGAGCTCCGGATGGAGACTGTTGTTTTGTGTTTACCTCATGATTAAAGTTGTTCCACGTCCGCCGGTTCCCGCCTCAAAATGAGCGAATTTGAGCCACTTGTACATTAAGGAAGTGCTCAGGAAAACAAAACACCAGTGAAGAAACTCGACAGAGAGGAACATAAACACCTACTGCCAGCTAGTGTTTCGGAAGTGTATTGCAGAGAAACAGAAACAGCGCACAGAAGTATAAATGCACGGCTACATGCGAGGCTTGCGCCGTGGGTCACGCCGATCACTTGATGCAGAAGTATAAACCAGGCTTGATGGAGCTGTGTGTGTTTAAGTGTTTTAATTAGCCTGTCCTTGATGAGCGCTCCTCAGGCTCTGTGTGTCAGCTGAGAGCAGCGGGATACTACAATACAGAACAAGCCCAGAGAGACTGCTTACAGCAAGGAGAAACACACACACACACACACAGGTTCACAAATACACAAATATGCGTGTATACATTTACACTCACACTGACTTTCATACACAAACACACACACACACACATACACACACATACGAACACACACACATCTACACAAACCCCACAAACAAAATAGCATTCACACTCAGACAGACACACACATATGCAAACAAACACACAATTATACTCACACACACTCAAACACACAGATATGTACACACATCTACAAGCAAACACACACATACGACTGCACACGCATACATAATTACATTCACACAAACACACACACACAATCACTCTCATCCACAAACACACACACACACACTCCCTCACAGATAAAACACACTCCGTTACACACTTGCTCTCCCTTTCACACACAAACTCTCTCTGACAAACACACACTCTCATACACACTCTCTCTCTCTTACACACATACACACACACACATGGTTGCACACACATACTCACAGTAACAC
>LR812541.1:1670050-1675050 GCA_903798195.1 Danio kyathit | reverse complement strand
CCCTCTATGAGAGAGCAGCTGGACTCACGTGTGGATTACAGTGCACGCGACACGCGACAGAAACGCGTTTGTAAGGAACATTTTTACCCGAGAGCTTCATCTGGAAATGATGAAATCCGGATTTGCCGCTCGTCTCCTTTTAATAAAAAGACACAGCTCCAGTGTGATTGTCTGTCTACAGATTTGGTAAGTGTGTGTGTGATCAGTGCTCTTTGTTTAACCCAGATTGCAAAGTTAGTTCGTATGGTCAGCAGAGCTCTTTCAGTTTTTAAAGACATACCATAATCAAAATGATTGAGTTACTAAGTTTACAGTATGTTAATATCACTGCAATATTACAGTATTTTAGACTGAAAGATCCGCTGTAAATGCTGCTCTCCGAGTGTAAACATGTTAACACAAACTATTCCCGTCGTGCAGGATTTTCGCTCCATTTTGTGACAGGATAGTCTAAAACACACGGCTTTCTGACGCTACCTACCGAGTACATAAGTTACAGAGAAATGCGGAGGATTTTTTTCTCTCATTCGCCGTGCGGTATCAAATCAGCCTCTGTGTGTTTGTTTTGCCTGTGATCAGCGCGTGCCCAAATGGGAACTCCCTTCTATGCAAATCCTACCCTCTTTCCCTCCCCCGACACTCCCACACTCCCAGAGCTGGACACGCCCAACTTTCCTGACTTTTTTTCAAAACAGAGGTGTGAAAACACCCTGCTGAGACAGGGGGTTTCGTGGCCCTTTAAAGGTGCGGTATGTAAGTTTGACACCCAGTGGTTGAACTAGGTATTGCACTCCTAGTTCAAAACACATACAAGTGCAGGTTTCCAGATTAAGGACCAACAGTATCAAGCCTGACTGCTGAGCCTAAAGGCTGATTTAAACTGTAATCTAACTAAAAGCAACGGCACGCGATAGAAGGAGTATTATCATATTAATTTCATCATTTTTGTCCTAACCAACACCTGACATTTATATTTTAGAAACGGCTTCTGTTTCTCACAGCTGAACAACAGAAAACTGACAATGATCAACCTCATGTGCTTTATTCAGTGCTAAATGCTCATAATGTGAGTCTGAATGCCATTTTACAGGACATTTATTGCCATACTACTGAAAGCAGCAGCAGACAGTTCACCTCAGATCTGGAGAATAAAATAAACCGTCTGAAACTTCAGAACTGAGACCAAAAGCATTCAGCATCTACATTTAATCATATTAAAGAGGTTTAATATGTATTCATTAGATTATAAACTGCACCGTTTCACTGGAGTGCAGTGAGTGCACTATTCTGTGCTTCTGAATGGCTGTGTTTACATTTCTGTCGTGTTTCGTCTGGTGCAAACAGCCACATTGCTCATCACTGCGTATCTCGTCATGTAGTATGTTGTTAGGACACGCGGTTACAATGTAAACTGCTCACCTAATGTGTACATTCATAATATTTATATTATTTGCTATGTAAAAACCTCATGTGGAACTCTTGAATCTGCGTCTCATTTCAGAGTCTGCTACTGTCCACCGGAGGTTGCATTTCAGTCACAGGCATATGCTTTCAGAGCCTTTCTGAATGAATGAATGATATACGCTGTTTTCCATCAAGGCAACTCGGGGTGCTGAAATATAATTGGCCAAAACAAAGACTGACATTCCAGCACGTAACGCACATGTTAAACGCAGAATATCTGACTTCAGCATTGTTTCTCAGATAAACAAGAATGTTCACTGAGCATGTTTCTGAAATATCTGCACACATGTTATGGTGTTTTTATGCTTAAGGAGAGCAGGAAACTTACACACAGCACCTTTAGCCACGCCCCTCCCGCTGTCAGATTTGACAACAGAAATGGTGAGCAGGAGGAGTCTGTTAGGCTGTAATAACTCTCCTCAAACCCTTTTCCCCATCTTTCTGAATGAAACACCTACGTTTTATGACCACATCCAATCAGCTCACATCAGAAAAAACAAGCCACGCCCACTGTTTGCTCATTTAATATTCTGTTTCTCTAGGAACTGCGCCACAATATGAAAAAAAAAATCGGTTGCAACTTCCGGTTTATGCGGACTTCAACACCCCTCCTTGTCAGACCAGAACACTCATGGGCGCACAAATAGACGCAAATAGATTTGCTTTTTAACCAATGTGGTGCAAAACTTAAACATGACACCTACACCAGGCTGACAATAGCAATGTATGACAGGGCCCTAAAAGTGTCAGATCATATTTGCGAGCATCTCATTACCTTGGAGAACTGAGCGTTGATCCACTTGGTGAAGGTCTTCTTCTGCACGGCGTCATGTTCATCTGAAACATGAAGCACAGAGAGTCAGACAGGATGTGATGTCGCATCCACAAACGGACACACAGCCATTCTCATTAGATCAAGTGGAGAAATCCTAAAGACTAAATTAACTAGGTTAATTAGGGTAAAGTTAGGGTAATTAGGCAAGTCATTGTATAACAGTGGTTTGTTCTGTAGACCAGGGGTTCTCAAACTTTTCCACTTCGGGCCCACTTCTTTCTCCAATCAATCTTTGAAGGCCCACCTGTCTGACCATATCTCTAAAATGTTTGTATAAGATGCTTATTTATATATATATATATATATATATATTAGAGGTGTAACGGTTAACAAAAAGCACGGTTCGGTTCGATACGACACAGCGGTGTCACAGTTCGGTACGTTTTCGATACAGCAAAAAAAGAAAAAAGCCAGAGGATTTCTCTGATTGAAATCTTTTTAATGTATTAAAAATAACACCATAAAAGCATGATCTCTCTTTTTTTCTCTCTCTTTTTTTTTTACTTTGAAATAGGGGTGGGCGATATGGAAAAAATATCATATTATGATTTTTTTTCTGGGGAAATCACGATTCACAATTTTTATGCTGATTCTTTTTCAAGTTGGTTTTTAAGGACTATTTTGCAAACTACAAAGGTACAATACAACCAAACTAATGTCCCTATATAAAAATATACTCTTACCATGTATGTTTAAGAATATTTTAATCAGGGCTTTGAACCGAATGACATTTGCAGGAGCAGAAACAAAAAAACAAGATCAACTTTAATAGTTCTAAACAGAAATGTTTACAGTTAGCCGGTTAATAACGTTATTTTATTGTTCTCTTTATTTTATGAATTTGGGAGACAAAAAACATTCATTTAAATCATGTGTACAAATGCGACTGTGGAGCATACAACGTGAAATGCCCGCGAAGCAGATGTCATAAGCCAGAGTCGTTTCTGATGCAACGACCTTGTCTTAAAGGTTACCGAGAATCTGCTCTTATATATATACACACATTTGTTGTGCCTTATATTATTTTCTATTAACAGCATTTTATAAAATAATAAATAATTTGATTATTTATAAAACTAAAACTATATATTACATATTAAAACTATATATAATTTTATATTTAAAAATAATAATAATAATATTGACCTTAAAATGTGTTTAAAACAATTAAAAACTGCTTTTATTCTAGCCGAAATAAAGCAAATAAGACTTTCTCCAGAAGAAAAAATATTAGAGGAAATACTGTGAGAAATTCCTGAATCTGTTCAACATCATCTGGGAAATATTAGAAAAAGAAAAATAATTCACAGGAGGGCGAATAATTCTGACTTTAGCTGTGTGTATGTATGTGTGTAATGATCATACTAATATAAACAAGTAATCGATATTGTTTCTGAGCTAATTGAATTCATTGAAAACATTTAGACTTTAAAACAGCATCAATGTCTAAAAACCTGAGTGTAAATGCTGAGGGTTATTGGCTGCTGTCATTTTCCACATACATACACAGTGGTTTTGCACAAGATTAATACATTTACATTACACGCTTTTGTCCAAAGCGACTTACAATTGAGGAGGCATTCAGCAATTCAACAAGACGAGGCAATACACACAAGAAGTGCGGATTATACAAAGCAACTGAGAGATATTAATATTCATTCATTCATTCATTTTCTTGTCGGCTTAGTCCCTTTATTAATCCGGGGTCGCCACAGCGGAATGAACCGCCAACTTATCCAGCACGATTTTACGCAGCGGATGCCCTTCCAGCCGCAACCCATCTCTGGGAACATCCACACACTCATTCACACTTATACACTACGGACAATTTAGCCTACCCAATTCACCTGTACCGCATGATTTTGGACTGTGGGGGAAACCGGAGCACCCGGAGGAAACCCACAGGAATGCAGGGAGAACATGCAAACTCCACACAGAAACTCCAACTGACCCAGCCACGCCGAGGTTCGAACCTGCGACCCAGCGATGTTCTTGCTGTGAGGCGACAGCACTACTTACTGCATCACTGCATCGCCCAGATATTAATATAGTACATTTTAATGTTTTATGATGTTGTATTTTTGCTTGAAGCATGAATTAAATTACAAATGAAATGATCCTGCAACCAGCACGCTGAATCAAAGCTGAAATGTCTGACATTTGGACAGAGTTCAGAGTATTTTCCCCTCATAAAAAAAGCTAATTCCTCTGGGATTTGCTCTGAACTCGCGGCCTTTAAAGCAGTTATTCATTGATAGACATCTTAAACCGCAAGATCCCTGTGGGTGTAAATCTGCTGACGGACCAATCAGACGCTTTCCTGGAACTGTCAATCAAAGCTCAGCCCAGACAGAGTGTGTGTGCAATGAAGAATCAATGCAAAATATCAGCACTTTAATACACTACACACACTGTAAAACTATCTGTTTTGTGTTTATTTGTGGTTGTGAATTGCATTATGGGAATGTTGATCTTTGATTTTTTTACTAACGTGAACAATCAATGAACAATTGCATGTATTACAGTATGTATTTATCTTTGTTAATGTTAGTTAATACAAATAAAGTAGTTGTTGTTAGTTCATGTCTAACTCTCTGTACATTAACTAATGTTACCGAGCATGAATTTGGATTTTAATAATGCATTAGTAAATGTTGAACTGTGATTAATAAATGCTGTACAAGTATTGTTCGTTATAAGT
>LR812541.1:1420050-1665050 GCA_903798195.1 Danio kyathit | reverse complement strand
AGGAGAGAGCGCTCTTACCTAAGAGAGGAAAGGAAAACTTCTTCCTCTGTTTTCTAAAATAGCTGCGCTTTCTCCACGGCAACCACTTGCTCATGTTCACAGCATGCGCTCCATAGAGATAGAGGAGAACGGGAGGATGGAGATAAACGGAGGAAAACAGCACACAGGAGCTTCAAATCATGTCCGCCAAAAGAGTGATGCTGACGAATGCAATGCATGCTGGGAGTAAACAGAGACAACCTGCGGTGGGTTCCTCTCAAACCGGTGCAGTGTGTGTCAATCAAACACACAAGCTCACATCCTGTCAGTGGCGCACGAAACATCACACACACACACACTATTAAAAGTTTCAGAAAACACACACACACACACACACACACTTACACAGAGGGCAGCAGAATCAGTCACTCTAAAAATAGGATCAACTTCCTGTTTTTATTAGACATGCATTACTACACTAGCTGCTACAGATGACGTCATGAAGATTCTGCAGCTGTCCTATGAAACCTAGTGAGCCGCCTATCTAGTCAACACTTATGGGCAAGCTTGTGTCTGAACATGCAACTAAAATAAGTTAAGAATACATTAAAGAAAGGGCTCATGTTTTACCCCTTTTACAAGATGTAAGATAAGCCTTGGCCACCATTCTACTGTCTACTGTCTGTGTTAAGCTTGTAAAACTCATCCTTGATGTTACATACAGGCCGGGACAACGGAGAAGAGGATCCACGTGTGGTTTAATAATCAGGAGTAGTCAGGGAGGCAGTGGTCAAACAGGTACACACTGGAGCATGAGGGTAATCCAAAGAATGTGGTCAAAATAACAGGCAAACTGTGAGGACAGGCAGCGTAAACGGCAAAACAAACAAGGGTCCAAAACGCGAGAAGGCAAGACAAGATAAAACACTTCGTAATGCTAAAAGTGAACTAGAGGCCATGGTCTTTAGCCTCCTTGTTAGAGTAACCGACTCCCATGCACAGAATCACCGGCTCGATCGGTTACACATGGGGGCACATCCAGGATGGGAGTCGGGTTTAGGGAGTAAGTGTAACGGAGGCCAGGTAGCGAAGTGCTATGCATGTAAACCTCACTCCTTTGACCTCTACAGGTGCTCTAGCAACAGACGCTAGAGGCTATGATCTTAAGCCTCCTTGTTAGAGTAACCGACTCCCATGCACAGAATTACCGGCTCGATCCCAGCTCAAACCAGGTTGGGTGTAGTAGGACCAGTGGGTTACACATGGGGGCTCGTCCGGGATGGGAGTGAGGTTTAGGGAGTAAGTGTAACGGAGGCCAGCTAGCGAAGTGCTATGCATGTAAACCTCACTCCTCTGACCTCTACAGGTGCTCTAGCGACAGACGCTAGAGGCTATGGTCTTTAGCCTCCTTGTTAGAGCAACCAACTCCCATGCACAGAATCGCCCGTTTGATCCCAGCCCAGACCAGATTGAGTGCAGTAGGACCAGTGGGTTACATTTGAGGGCTTGTCCGGAATGGGAGTGAGGTTTAGGGGGTGTGTATAACGGAGGTCAGCTAGCAAAGTGTTATGCAGGTAAACGTCACTCCTCTGACCTCTAAAGGTGCTCTAGCGACAGACGCTAGAGGCTATGATCTTTAGCTTCCTTCTTAGAGCAATCGACTCCCATAAAAATAATCGCCGGTTCGATCCCAGCTCAAAGCAGGTTGGGTGAAGTAGGACTGGCGGGTTACACTTGGGGGCTCGTCCAGGATGTGAGTGAGGATTAGGGGGGTAAGTGTAGCGGAGGCCAGCTAGCGAAGTGCTATGCAGGTAACCCTCACTCCTCTGACCTCTAAAGGTGCTCTAGTGACAGACACTAGAGGCCAAGGCCTTTAGCCACCTTCTTAGAGCAACTGACTCCCATAAAAAGAATACTATAGTAATTTATAGTAAAGGGAAATATTTAGGAATGAGCATTATATTTATATATATTTATAATTCTTCATTAATAAATTACACTACATAATGTAGTATCATTAGTAACTATCATGAACTAATAGTAATTACTATAGTATACTTTAGCCTTTACTACAGTAAACTATATATATATATATATAGACCTCCTCTCTCTCCCTCAATCACCTTTCCATCAAGCAAATTTCTCGTGTTAGCCTTGGTTGCGGCGACATCACCGACCAGAGCGAGCGGTGGCAGTAACGCACCAAAAAGTTTGTTGTCGACCACCGAAAAATAGGTAGAAGAAGAAATCGTGATTCTCGCCGTCATATGGATTTATTTTCATCGGCTAGACACTGGCCTCACAGCTCCGTGTGCCTCAGTAGCGATCAGTAAATGTAGCTGGTGTGGACGCTACTGCACTACTTGACTAAATAAACAGCTTCGCTACTGAAAAGTTGCTTGATTTATAAAGTAGCGACGCTACCGCCACGCTACTGAGAAATGTAGTTATAGCAGAATATAATCTCTGATTTTAAATATTTAGGTCTAATTTTAGATTCACAGTTGACATTCCAAAAGCATGCCAAGAAGGTCACTAAAATTGTAAAAGTTAATCTAGCTAACTTCAGGCATATACGACCTTATCATTGAATCAGATTAGACCATTAGCATCTTGCTAAAAAAAAATATAAAAGTTTTGATGATAATGGTAACACTTAAATTCAGGTCACAATTCATGCTATCAACGACTGGCTTATTACCTGCCTAATATTAAGATATGAACTGTTTATTAGCACTTGTAAAATATGATCCCTAATCCTGGCCAAATCCTAAACCCAACTTCTACCTTCCTAACTATTAATAAACAGCTAATCAGTAGTTTATTAAGCTAGTAGTGTTAGGTAATGGTTGGTAATATCGTGTTGTGACCTAAACTAAAGTGCTACCCATAATTGTCCTATTTATTAGAGAAGTAACCCACTAACAGTAAATATCAGAGAAACGGCATGGGGTCTGAAAACACAAGGATTCATTTGCTGATTTTTCTTTTCTGAGGTTTTGCAGAGGTCAAAACGAACTATGAACCAATCACACACACACACAAACACACACACACAGAGAGAGAGAGAGAGAGAGAGAGAGAGAGAGAAGAGGAACAGAAAGGCCTGCAGGCATGCTTTTATTTCTTTTGGTTTCACTTTGACAGTGTTGTGCATGAAGGCGTGAAGATGGGTTTATTATCACACATGAAGACCTAGACTGTGTGTTTTGAGGAAATCCAATGAAGTGGGAAGGGCACATCCTGTGTGCGTGTGTGTGGTGTGCATGTGTGTCCATGCAATACACACAAGAAGTGCTAATTACACTAAGGAACTGCTCTGAAGTGCTCAGATAATAAAGCACTATCGTAAGGAGGGGGAGTGTTTATTTGTTATAGTGAGAAGAGTGTTTCTACAGGTGGTTTGTCAGGCCCACTCACCTGTGTGAGGCACACTTCAGAAATGCACAATATAAACAAAGTGATTATAAGTACGTGTCTGTCAGGTGTAAATGTGGTCAAGTGTTGGTTAAAGTGTCAGAGAGATAAAAGACAGGTGGTTTGTCGAACCCACTCACCTGTGTGAACACTCAGAATTACATAATGTTTTGAGGTTGTCGTGTGGTGTTGTGGGGGTCCTGGTTTTGTTTACAGGGGTGTTTTTTTTAATCATCAAAACCATTAAAGTACACATAGACTTTTGCCTAAACCTCCTAATTTGCTGTTAATTAATAGTTATTATGATAGCTGGGTTTAGGTGTTAGGGATGTTGAATAAGATCATGCAGAATATGTATTTTGTAAGCGCAAAAAAATAGTCAACATCTTAATAATAGGCAGGTAATAAGCCACTAGTTAATAGTGAGAATTTGTACATAAACTAAAGTCTTATCAAGATATTTATCACACTAAATCACAATATTTGCATATTATCAACGTCTACCCCTACTCCAACCCTAAACCCAACACTCAAAATAATGCAAAAATAGTAATTAATCACAGTATTATTCATATTATTTATTAAATTACCCATTAATTGCATATTACTAACGTCTACCCCTACCCCAAGCCTAAACACAACCCTCATAGTAATGCAAAAACAGTAATTAAACACAGTATTATTCATATTATTTATTAAATTACCCAATAATTGCATATTACTAACGTCTACCCCTACCCCAAGCCTAAACACAACCCTCATAGTAATGCAAAAACAGTAATTAAACACAGTATTATTCATATTATTTATTAAATTACCCCAAAATTGCATTTTATTTATGTCTACCCCTACCCCAACCCTAAGCCCAACACTCAAAATAATGCAAAAATAGTAATTAACCACAGTATTATTCATATTATTTATTAAATTACCCAATAATTGCATTTTTAACATCTACTCCTACTCCAACCCTAAACCCAACACTCACAGCAATGCAAAAACAGTAATTAAACATAGTATTATTCATATTATTTATTAAATTACCCATTAAATTACATTTTATTAATGTCTACCCCTACCCCAAGCCTAAACAAAACCCTTATAGTAATGTAAAAACAGTAATTAAACACAGTATTATTCATATTATTTATTAAATTACCCAATAATTGCATATTACTAACGTCTACCCCTACCCCAAGCCTAAACACAACCCTCATAGTAATGCAAAAACAGTAATTAAACACAGTATTATTCATATTATTTATTAAATTACCCATTAAATTACATTTTATTAATGTCTACCCCTACCCCAAGCCTAAACAAAACCCTTATAGTAATGTAAAAACAGTAATTAAACACAGTATTATTCATATTATTTATTAAATTACCCATTAATTGCATATTACTAACGTCTACCCCTACCCCAAGCCTAAACACAACCCTCATAGTAATGCAAAAAACAGTAATTAAACACAGTATTATTCATATTATTTATTAAATTACCCATTAAATTACATTTTATTAATGTCTACCCCTACCCCAAGCCTAAACAAAACCCTTATAGTAATGCAAAAACAGTAATTAAACACAGTATTATTCATATTATTTATTAATTTCCCAAAAATTGCATTTTATTCATGTCTACCCCTACCCCAACCCTAAGCCCAACACTCAAAATAATGCAAAAATAGTAATTAACCACAGTATTATTCATATTATTTATTAAATTACCCAATAATTGCATTTTTAACATCTACTCCTACTCCAACCCTAAACCCAACACTCACAGCAATGCAAAAACAGTAATTAAACATAGTATTATTCATATTATTTATTAAATTACCCATTAAATTACATTTTATTAATGTCTACCCCTACCCCAAGCCTAAACACAACCCTTATAGTAATGTAAAAACAGTAATTAAACACAGTATTATTCATATTATTTATTAAATTACCCAATAATTGCATATTACTAACGTCTACCCCTACCCCAAGCCTAAACACAACCCTCATAGTAATGCAAAAACAGTAATTAAACACAGTATTATTCATATTATTTATTAATTTCCCAAAAATTGCATTTTATTCATGTCTACCCCTACCCCAACCCTAAGCCCAACACTCAAAATAATGCAAAAATAGTAATTAACCACAGTATTATTCATATTATTTATTAAATTACCCAATAATTGCATTTTTTAACATCTACTCCTACTCCAACCCTAAACCCAACACTCACAGCAATGCAAAAAACAGTAATTAAACATAGTATTATTCATATTATTTATTAAATTACCCATTAAATTACATTTTATTAATGTCTACCCCTACCCCAAGCCTAAACAAAACCCTTATAGTAATGTAAAAACAGTAATTAAACACAGTATTATTCATATTATTTATTAAATTACCCAATAATTGCATATTACTAACGTCTACCCCTACCCCAAGCCTAAACACAAACCCTCATAGTAATGCAAAAACAGTAATTAAACACAGTATTATTCATATTATTTATTAAATTACCCATTAAATTACATTTTATTAATGTCTACCCCTACCCCAAGCCTAAACAAACCCTTATAGTAATGTAAAAACAGTAATTAAACACAGTATTATTCATATTATTTATTAAATTACCCAATAATTGCATATTACTAACGTCTACCCCTACCCCAAGCCTAAACACAACCCTCATAGTAATGCAAAAACAGTAATTAAACATAGTATTATTCATATTATTTATTAAATTACCCATTAAATTACATTTTATTAATGTCTACCCCTACCCCAAGCCTAAACAAAACCCTTATAGTAATGTAAAAACAGTAATTAAACACAGTATTATTCATATTATTTATTAAATTACCCAATAATTGCATATTACTAACGTCTACCCCTACCCCAAGCCTAAACACAACCCTCATAGCAATGCAAAAACAGTAATTAAACACAGTATTATTCATATTATTTATTAAATTACCCATTAAATTACATTTTATTAATGTCTACCCCTACCCCAAGCCTAAACAAAACCCTTATAGTAATGTAAAAACAGTAATTAAACACAGTATTATTCATATTATTTATTAAATTACCCAATAATTGCATATTACTAACGTCTACCCCTACCCCAAGCCTAAACACAACCCTCATAGTAATGCAAAAACAGTAATTAAACACAGTATTATTCATATTATTTATTAATTTCCCAAAAATTGCATTTTATTCATGTCTACCCCTACCCCAACCCTAAGCCCAACACTCAAAATAATGCAAAAATAGTAATTAACCACAGTATTATTCATATTATTTATTAAATTACCCAATAATTGCATTTTTAACATCTACTCCTACTCCAACCCTAAACCCAACACTCACAGCAATGCAAAAACAGTAATTAAACATAGTATTATTCATATTATTAATTAAATTACCCATTAAATTACATTTTATTAATGTCTACCCCTACCCCAAGCCTAAACAAAACCCTTATAGTAATGCAAAAACAGTAATTAAACACAGTATTATTCATATTATTTATTAAAATACCAAATAATTGCATATTACTAACGTCTACCCCTACCCCAAGCCTAAACACAACCCTCATAGTAATGCAAAAACAGTAATTAAACACAGTATTATTCATATTATTTATTAATTTCCCAAAAATTGCATTTTATTCATGTCTACCCCTACTCCAACCCTAAACCCAACACTCAAAATAATGCAAAAACAATAATTAACCACAGTATTATTCATATTATTTATTAAATTACCCAATAAATGCATTTTTAGCATCTACTCCTACTCCAACCCTAAACCCAACACTCACAGCAATGCAAAAACAGTAATTAAACACAGTATTATTCATATTATTAATTAAATGACCCATTAAATTACATTTTATAAACACCGACGCTAACTCTAAACCAAAGTCTCGCAGTAACATAAAGATATGAATTATTGCTGTACAGTGTCACAAAAATGACGCTATATCGATGTGTGTATCCACAGCTGTATCCCTTCTAGACTTCACCGTTTCCACCATGAGAAAATGATGAGTGATGACTATTTTTATTTTAATCTTTAGGTGGAAAAAAACACTGGTCATCACCTTCTCGCCCTCATGCCGTCCCAAATCCTGAAGGCTTTAGTTTATCATCAAAACACAAGATGATTCTCTGAAAATGTTTCCATCCATTGCAACATGCAACCAAAACATCAACCTAATCATAATTAACCCATTAAAGGGTCAGTTCACCCAAAACAAAACTAAATATCATTAGTGGGAAAAGGAACAAAAGCTGTAACAAAAATTGTCATTTTTTAATTAATTTCATGCCTGAATATATCTTTAATAGTGTTGTCTTGATGCTAAAATTTTAACATATGAGCGCTGTTGAGCGCATTCTTAAACAACACTGATTGGCCATTGTGTTCACATGCTCAACAGAAATAACTATGATTGGCCGTGAAGGTCATCAGTTCACCGAACTCTGGAGCGTTTTAAATCCGTGAAGATCAGCAGGTCTGTGTATGAGCTGACATATGAGTAGGGCCAGACAGAATCTGCGGACGTTTTTTGCTATTTCTGCGGAGAATTTTGGTAAAAATCTGCGGATTTCTGCGGAATTTTTTTAGGAGTATCATAACTAAAACCTTAAAATGTGAAATAAAAAATTATATCTTTTTAACTTTTATTTAATGTTTAAAATGCAAATCCAATTAGATTAACAGTAAATAGTTAACTGTAAGTAAATAAACAGAATTAATGATGGGCTAAAAATCTGCGGAAAATCTGCGAAAAATCTGCGGAATTCTGCGCGCGCAGATTCCGTGTGGGCCTACATATGAGCAATCCGCTGATGAATCGACTGATCTTCGCGACGATACAGTGTCCCTGTATCAGTGGTTACACTCAGTAAACAGCGGTGAGTTCAGTAAACTAATGACCATCCAGAACGTGCTCAACATCGCTCAAATGTTAGCGGGAAATTGACGTTATTAACGAATTCCAGTATCGTGACAACACTAATCATTTATGGTTGATAATACACCCCTGTAAATATCATTAGTGTGAAAAGGAACAAAAGCTGTAGTCATACTGCCCCCTAGAGTTCGTTTCACCCAGAAACTGCAGTCAAACGTATATAATAAAAAGTGTTTTTGCCGTTTCACAAAAACGCTGTGGCAATCACATCAGTGCTGCGGTTTGTCTGTAGTTATCCAATCACATCATCTGCTGAGGCATCTGCTGTCATTTATTATAGGGATTTATTCAGTCAATGTCTTCGCATTGTGGTTTATATGCATCAAAAAAATCCCAATCAAGTGCATATGCTTTTCATTCATTTTATCAGGGGTCACCACAGCGGAATGAACCACCAACTATTCCAGCATATGTTTTTATGTAGTGGATGCCCTTCCAGATGCAACTCAGTACTGGAAAACACCCATACACACTCTTTTACACACACACACACACTCATACACTACGGCCAATTTAGTTCATCAGTTCCCCTATAGCGCATGGACTGTTGGGGAAACCGGAGCACCCGGAGGAAACCCACACCAACACGGGGAGAACATTCAAACTCCACACAGAAACGCCAACTAGCCAGCCGGGACTCAAACCAGCGACCTTCTTGCAGTGAATGCCCCTGAGCCACAGCGTCTCCCTACATATGCTTTTAATAATGCACATTTTTTAGAATCTATGCACATCTTAAGAGTTTCCATCCTAAAATGCACATAAAAACAGGAGGATGGAAACACAGCTGTTCTGTGGATGTTGAGCTCACAGCCTCACACACTCCTCCATGATTTTCCAGCACACAAACACACACACACACACACACTCTCACACACAGACTTGTTCCCACACTGTAAAAAAAAATCTGTATTTTGTGTGTTTTGGGTTTATTTCTGATTGTGAATTGCATTATGGGATGCATTATGGGGTTGAGCTCTGTCCACTTCTGATGTAGTAAATTCAGCTCTACAGTTCAATAAAGTGACTTTTATTGACATTTTAGTGGTTTGAAATAATATAAGAGATGAGATCTAGAGAAATAAGAGTGTAAAATAACAGAAAATGTGCTGCAGTTTATTACAAGGTTTCTGTATAGCGTAATATACAACACCAACACACACAATACAGCACTGCAGACTATTAAAAACGCTTATAAATGTCACTTTTTCAAGGTTAAACGTTGTCAGAAGAAAGATCAAGCGCCCATAATGCAGTTCAAAAGCAGAAATAGACTGGGAAAAATAAAACATGAATCATAAAACTCAAAAAACTGCGGATTTATGGATATTTTTAACAGTGTATATCCCGAACTCTCATAGAAGTAATGATGTTTTTCTACTATACAAACTGTATATTCTCTCCACTTCCCCAATCCTACGGCAAAACCCAACCCTCACAGCAAACAATCTGCACTTTTACATCTACATAATACTTCATTCTGTCTGATTTATAAGCATGTTTAACTCAATTTTGTCCTCAATTTTGTAAAGTCCCCATGAGTCTGTGTGCATTCAGGTTTAAGTCCCCACTGGGATATAAAAACAAGCACACACACACACACACACACACACACTCCTCTCTGTAATGACAGCTCTGAATATAGACTTTCCCTCACCACACCCTCCTCAAACATCCACACACATCATCAGTCATGAGCTGGGAATGCAGGAACTGACTTTCACTCAATTCCCTTCCTTTTGTCCAGTTCTTCAATGGCTCCTAAGGTTATTGCACACTCAATCGCAAACTTTCATTCATAATTTTCGCACGTTAAACAAATTCGACCTCATGCTGTGTCAATCATATTAACACACTGCCTCAGAATCTTTTGTCAGTCATAAAAAAATTCAAAACGTGCTCAATTTCTTTTCATTTTCCATCTGAAAAGGCGTTTGAGAGATGTTTTGGCAGTTCAGCAAAAGGCGAAATCCAAAACGGTGTCGGAAAAACAAATAAAATATAATAAAAATGTTCTGTGGTTTATTATATGCTAATCTGTCTGACCGTTGACCGACAAAAACTATGGTTTGCCCTTCTAATCTTTAATTGAAGATTTGTTTTCAGTTACAGTGCTCAGATTAGGTCTGTCTGAGGTATTGGGCGGGGCTAACATACTTAACCACGCCCCTCCAGCTGTCAGTTTAGACAACAAACAGAAATGGTGAGCAGGAGGAGTCTGTTAGGCTGTAATAACTCTAATCAAACCCTTTTCCCCATCTTTCTGAATGAACGCCTACTTTACTACAGCCAATCAGCTCACAGTAAAAAAAAACAGGCCACGCCTACTGCTTTCTCATTTAATATACTGTTGAAAATTGAAATATTGAATATGAAAAATGGCTAACCAACAGGATTTGTGTTATTAGTTGAGGAAAAACATGGAAGATCTCCTCCTCTGTGCTTGTATTTGGTGTTTTATGATAACTCATTCATTCATTCATTTTCAGCTTATTCCCTTAATTAATCCGGGGTCGCCACAGCGGAATGAACCGCCAACTTATCCAGCACGTTTTTTTTTTACGCAGTAGATGCCGTTCCAGCCGCAACCTATCTCTGGAAGACATCCACACACACATTCACACTCATACATTATGGACAATTTAGCCTACCCAATTCACCTGTACCGCATGTCTTTGGACTGTGGGGGAAACCGGAGCACCCGGAGGAAACCCACGCAAACGCAGGGAGAACATGCAAACTCCACACAGAAACACCAACTGACCCAGCCGAGGCTTGAACCAGCGACCTTCTTGCTGTGAGGCGACAGCACTACCTACTGCGCCACTGCGTCGCCTGTTTTATGATAACCATCATAGCAAATAGAAAATCTGTACAGCTTTTTAAACACATGCTGTTTGACTAGTTTATTGGTGTGAGGAGATGAGAAAAAAACAGCACAACATGCTAAACAAACACGTATATCTGTCAGTAGGGCTGCACGATTAATCGAAAAAAGATGGCGATCTTGATTTGACCCTACACACGATCTTAATTCAGCTTTGCTACGATTCAGCCAATTATATTTTAAGGTCAGAAGAGAAATGTCAGATCAGATCAATGTCATAATGAATGCTCAAATAATGTAGCCTATAGTTAATAGCAAGCATCATGTGTTTAGTTTAGATTGTGTCGTCTGTCATATAATGCAGGCCATAGGTCTGTTATTTTTACTAAAGAAGATATATTATTGGAGCATAGGGCTGGACGATATGGCAAAAATTAATGTCACGATATATTTCTTAATTTCGGTCGATACGATATAATTCCGATATCGATATGGACAATATTAAAAAGACAGAAAAAAACTGGCAAGAACGCACACAATGGATGTCTGTACCCACAAATGTCTGCAAACTGAATTTGCAAAGTCTATAATAACATCCAGGCTCTTATAACTTTAAAAAATAAAAATAAAAACATTCATTCATTCATTCGTTTTCTTTTCGGCTTAGTCCCTTTATTAATCCGGGGTCGCCACGGTGGAATGAACCGCCAACTTATCCAACATATGTTTTACGCAACAGATGCCCTTCCAGCTGCAATCAATCTCTGGGAAACATCCATACACACTCATACACTACGGACAATTTAGCCTACCCAATTCACCTATACCACATGTCTTTGGACTGTGTGGGAAACCGGAGCACCCGGAGGAAACCCATGTGAACGTGGGGAGAACATGCAAACTCCACACAGAAACGCCAACTGACCCAGCCGAGGCTCGAACCAGCGACCTTCCTGCTGTGAGGCCACAGCACTACCTACTGCGCCACTGCGTCGCCTAAATAAAAACAGTACAAAAAAATTACCCCCACACACACACATGCATGCACACAAAAACACACATGCACACTTACGCACACAATCATACACACAAACAAACAAATTTACACACACACATATGTATGCACACACATGCACACAAACACACACAGCACAAATGCCATGCGCATTGCACACAGTCACACTACTCACATACATGCACACACCCTCACACACAAACACTCAAGACACACACTCTCTCTCACACACACACACACAGCAGCAGCAGCAGAGATGTGTGCATGTTGAGATTGCCTCAGGTGGATTTCCTTTATTTGCTTACACGGTTCAGGGTTTCAGGTGACACACACACACACACACACACACACACACAGTGTCCATTTCACAAGAACAATCTGAGGTAATAAGGTCACTGAACCAGGAAACCCAGTCTTAGAGCAGAAACACCCTTCGCTGGGTCACTCTTGCCCTTTACCCAGCATGCACTGCAATACACCGGAGGTCACCAGAGATATAAAGGTGCTTATAGACTCCGAGTGTGGGATGTGGGATTATAATGACTCTCCTTCAGCCGACTCATCTCACTTCCTCACTTTCACTTTTCACTGTTGAGAACTGCCCAGTGCTGCTGTCAGACACACGTGAGGGGGGAAACACGGAGGTCAGAGAACTCATGACCACTGCTGTATTCAAACATGACTCTCATTTATTTTATTTACAGATCAGATTAACTGGTGGCTCAGCGGTTAGCACTGTCACCTAACAGTAAGAAGATCTCTGGTTTGAGTCTCGGCTGGGTCAGTTGGCGTTTCTGTGTGGAGTTTGCATGTTCTCCCGGTGTTGGTGTGGGTTTCCTCCGGGTGCTCCGGTTTCCCCCACAGTCCAAACACATGCGCTATAGGGGAATTGATCAACTAAATTGGCTGTAGTGTATGAGTGTGTTTGTGATTGAGTGTGTATAAGTGTTTCCCAGAACTGGGTTGCAGCTAGAAGGACATCTGCTGTGTGAAACATATGTGGCCGGACAGATGGACAGACTGACAGACAGACAGACAGACAGAGATATACAGATGGACGGATGGATCTGGCCCTGAGCGCCGCTTATATAACAGTTGGCCGCAGTGTAGGGACCGCCTCACCTCCCTGTACAATAGCCTGTGTGTGTGTATTGAGAGCAGGAATGCAAGTGTTTTTGGAGGAGGACACGGGAGACAGACAGACAGACATGTGGAAGAACAGACAGCAGAGAAACACGGGCAGTGTGTGTGTGTGTGTGTGTGTGTGTGTATGTGTGTGTGTGTGTGTGTGTGTGTGTGTGTGTGTGTGTGTGTGTGTGTGTGTACGTGTTTTTGTGACATATCAGGACACAAATCTGTATAATGACATAGGTATGACACAGGTATTACAAAAAGCAGGTGAAATATGAGGACATTGGTGACGTCCTCACTTCTCAAAAAGCTTCTAAATCCCACAGGATGAGTTTGTTCAGGGAGTAAAGCTGTACACTGTCTCCTGTGATGGTTGGGTTTAGGGGTAGGGTGGGGTGAGGGCAATATAATATACGCTTTGATCTGTATAAAATGAATGGAAGCCTATGTAATGTACCCACTTTTCACAAAAACAAACATGTGTGTGTGTGTGTGTGTGTGTGTGTGTGTGTGTGTGTGTGTGTGTGTGTGTGTGTGTGTGTGTGTGTGTGTGTGTGTGTGTGTGTGTGTGTGTGTGTGTGCGCATATGTGCATACAATATGGGCATAACATATTAATAATAATAAAGGTATGTAGTATGGACGTGTGGTGACGCAGTGGCGCCACGAAGGTTGCTGGTTCGAGCCTCGGCTGGGTCAGTTGGCATTTCTGTGTGGAGTTTGCATGTTCTCCCTGCGTTCGTGTGGGTTTCCTCCAGGTGCTCCGGTTTCCCCCACAGTCCAAACACATGCAGTACAGGTGAATTGGGTAGGCTAAATTGTCCGTAGTGTATGAGTGTGAATGAGTGTGTGTGGATGTTTCCCAGTGATGGGTTGCGGCTGGAAGGGCATCTGCTGCGTAAAACATATGCTGGATAAGTTGGCGGTTCATTCCGCTGTGGCGACCCCAAATTAATAAAGGGACTAAGCCGAAAATGAATGAATGAATGAATATGGACGTGTTGCAGAGATGTGGATGAGGCAAGTTCAGCAAAGTTCAAAGTTCAAAAATAACATAAAATAAAATAAAAAGTAAAATAAACAAATAAAACAATTAAATTAAATTAAAACATAAAATAAAATAAAAAGTAAAATAAAATAAAAAATAAAATAAAATAATTAAGCCGAAGGAAAATAAATAAAAAATATTTTTGCAATTAAATTAATACAAAAATAAAATTTTATTAAATTAAATAAAAAAATATATAAAATAAAATAAAATTAAAATTAAAATAAAAAGTAAAATAAAAAAATAAAATAAAATCATAAAAATTTAATTTAATTTAATTAAAATAAAAAATAATATAAAATAAAATAAATAAATAAATAAAATAAAAAGTTAAATAAAATAAAAAATAAAGTAAAATAATTAAGCCGAAAGAAAAATGATTCAAAAAATTTTTTTGCAATTAAATTAAATACAAAAATAAAATTAAATTTAATTAAATTAAAAATATATATAAAATAAAAAATTTAATTAAATTTAAAAAATGAAATAAAAAGTTAAATGAAATAAAATAAAAAGTAAAATAAAAAAAGTTAAATAAAATAAAATAAAAAAGTTAATAAAATAAAATAAAATAAACAAAAAAGTAAAATAAATAAAATAATAAAATAAAATAACAAAATAACAAATAAAAATAATAATAAAATCAAATAAAATCATGTTCTCATAACAAAGCTCAAATTTAGTCAAACCCAGTGATTAGTACAATAACTAGATTGTAGCATTCTGGCTGGCCTGTTGGTGAATAATATAATTAATTTAGGTGTCGGTGTCAGGTGGACTGGTATAACCTGTGCACCCTGATGCAGGAAGTTGCATTCAGCCATTCAGTCATTGCACTTCCCATTTGTGTGTCAGTAAGTGATTAAAGGGTTAATTATTAAACTAACCTCCCTCCCTCAACAGTGTCTTTAACCCAGAATACTTAAGGGAGAATGTCTATCAGAGTGTTTCTGCAGACTGTCTTTATCAAGTCTGATTATAAACAATACAGTTAATACATGTTTACCATTAGAACTTGCTTACATTCACACACTGCTGACACACAACAAGTGATCACAATACCGTGAAACCGTGATATTTTTATCCAAGGCTATCAAACCGTCAGAATCTTACACCGGCTCATGACTAATGACTACTCAGTTGTGCGTGTGTGTGTGTGTGTGTGTGTGTGTGTGTGTGTGTGTGTGTGTGTGTGTGTGTGTGTGTGTGTGTGTGTGTCAGGGTTACAGCTACTTAAGGACAATGGCCTCTGCTTCATAAGTGAGGAAAAGCTCCATAAATCAAGCCGATGATGTCTGTGTTGCTTTTGATATCAGCTTGATTAATGCAGATTAGCAGATAAAAACTCTGCGTGTTTGATTTGTTAGGCCTTTCCGTGAGTGTGATTTCACAGGAAGTAGTTTTAGGAAGAGCTTCCTGCTCTCTGACGCTAGTGAAATTATGACAGTGTGTGTGTGTCTGTATGTATATGATTGTCTGTGTGCTTGTGTGTGTGTGTATATGTATGTGCATTTACTCATTCATTAAATTTCCTTCGGCTTAGTCCCTTATTAATCACGGGTCACCACAGCGGAATGAACCGCCAGCTATTCCAGCATATGTTTTACGCAGCGGATGCCCTTCCAGTTACAACCCAGTACTGGGAAACACCCATACACACTCATTCACACACACACTCATACATTATGGCCAATTTAGGACTGTGGGGGAAACCGGAGCACCCGGAGGAAACCCACGCCAACATGAGGAGAACATGCAAACTCCACACAGAAACGCCAACTGACCCAGCCGAGGCTCAAATTAGTGACCTTCCTGCCGTGAGGTGACAGTGCTAACCACTGAGCCACCGTGCCACTTATGTGTATTTATGTGTGTTAATTAATGTGTGTCTTTATATAACTGTTAATTAATTTAATGTAAAAATATACTGTATGTATTTGTTCAATGCATGTGCAGAATGTAGTGATTATGCTCTTTCAGTTTCGCCACATCATTTAATAAATACATCAGGTTTTAAGTCAAAATCTATTTTAAGAAATGGTTGTCAGTTTCAGTAATGAAAGAAATCAAAAAACAAAGAAAAATTGTATAGAGATGCGAATGGTCTAATCAGATTTAATGATTTATGCTATTGGCCCATTTCCACTGAGTGGTCCAGTACAGTTCGGTATGCTTTTATGGCCGTTTCCACTGTCAAAAGGTGCCAAAAAGTCATCCGTACTGCACCGTATCACTTTTTGGGTACCCTTTCAGAAGACAAAAGGCTTTCAAAAGGCAAAGCGAGATGTGCAACTGAACGCTATTGGTTTACAGAGATACGTCACTCACTCGTGCAACAAACCAGAATGAAATCAAAGAAACACAGCCGAGACATTACACCGTAATAATATATACATATAATAACGAGCCATGGCCAACCCCATAGATATATACACTAGATATCGCATAGGGACCCTGAGCATGCGTCAATAGCGCCGCCACATTGGTACAGTGCTCCTAGGACAAACGTCATTCAACCGCACTAGTCAAGACAGTGTGCCAATGTGAAGATGCTGGACTTTAGCGCTGTGTACGGGTGTAGAAACGAGCAAACTAAGAAAACAAAGCACAAAGTCATCACATTTCATAGGTAAGATTTAGTTTTTTATCTTTTTGTATGTTATGAACTTTTGTGCTTAACAAGTAATGTTATTGATGATAATACAGACACTTACTGGATTCACCATAAGGCAAAGTAGCACCAACTCACACTAAATTCTAAGCTTATGCTAGTTTTGTTGAATAAAATAAGCAAACAATGTTATGAAATATGACAAGAAGACGCTGCGCTGCTAGAAACTTGTGTTATTGTTAGCTAAGTGAACGAGTCATTTATAACGGAGATTCATTCACAAACGAATCGCTCCCTCCGTCAGAATGAGAAGTGAAAGCAGGTGAGGGGGTGTGTTTCAGGACATGGATTAGATCAAATTAAACAGGGAAGGAGGGTAATGCATTTCCATGCACACAAACACACACTCTTTGTCAGAAATGCTCATGCGGTCACATACACCAATGTAGAAAAGTGATGTAAAATTATAATATTTCGTAATTTAAAAAAATATTTGCATACTGACCACCGGGAAAACTCCCGATCATAGATATATGTGTATATGTGCATTTCTCTGGCTTTGGATAGCCACAGTCCTCCACTTCACCTTGGTCCTGCATTCATTTCAAAGGAGCGCTACCCTGTACTAAAATGGCGGCTCTATTGACGCGTTCCTTCTAATAGACAACAGTAGGGTAGGCGACATCTAGTTTATATATCTATGGGCCAACCCAAGCTCAAACAAACCTTGTCGTCATCTTGATGAACAGCCACAAAGCCAAGAAGAGCAGAATCTACCCTGTGCCCTGTAGTTGTTTATAAGCCCGTCTAAATCACGAGTGGCCTCCCTTTCTCCAGAGAGCTCAGGTGTGCGTCTATATTTGAATCTTCTTGAGCTGATGATAATAACGTGCGCGTGTTTATTGAAGTGCTCCTGACATCCGATCATCTCAGAAATGGACAAACGTGAGAGTGAAGCGTGACAAAACAAAGGAGCAAATGATTCCTTCAGCAACCTAAAGGCCCGTGCACACCGAGACGTTTTTTTGCTCACGTTTTCTGTCGACATTTAACGCCTTGTGACTAAATAAAGGGCGTCAATGTGATCGTGCACACCAATGCGCAAAACGGCAGGCGCAAAAGTGTCATTTCAAAAAAGACGCCTCATGCTCGTTTTTTTGTTTTTTGCAAAACCTTCTCCACCAATCGGATCGGCACTTTTGTTCACGTGCACGGAGCTCCTGAAGTTACAGTAAACAGCACTTGGAGGCGCTCAAGCGCGAAACTGTCAATGCGAGCGCACATTGAAGAAGCTGCCCAGAGGCGATATGAACGTGGAGCTGCTTATTGCACTGCTGAACATTAATCATCTCTTCATCGCTAGAGCTGGAGCTGCTACTTGAACCAAAGAGCATAGAATCACCAAGTCATTCTAAGCTCTTTGCTTGAACCAGTCATAACAACAAGCGTGTCAACGTTGTCTTCTTCCTCAGTGTTACTAGCGGGTGTCAGAAGCTTAAAGTTGTGTAGCGCCATCTAACATCAAGGACTGATTTTGCATACTCTTCTGCTCGCCGTCTATGAAAATCGCTTGGGTTTGAATCCGAAAAAACGTCTTGAAAAACGCTGACGATAAGCGCAAACAAAAAGTGTCCCGGTGTGTACGAGCCTTAAGACATGAACCCACTGCCATGCTTAACTATTATCATCACCTTCTGGACTATTATGAACTCGAGAATGACAAAGTTACTCTCTAACAGAGGTCACATGTGCTGGTGAAGATTAAAGATACAGATGAGAGGTTCGCTCTGACTGTGGGCTATATGTTGTGTGTTGTTTTTGAACCCAAATAAGGACTAAATGTATGCTGTGTGTAGATATTTTGTAATTGGTAACATATCGGAGACTGGTTTATACTGCATATGCAATGTGGGTAGTTGTGCATTTATACTTCAGCGTGCTGTTTGTGTTGCTCTGCAATAACACTTCTGAAACTCTAGTTGGCAGTAGATGTTTATGTTCCTCTGTTGAGTTTCTTCACGGGTGTTTTGTTTTTTCTGACCGCTACCTTAATGTAGAAGTAGCTCAAACTCACTTATTTTGAGGTGGGAACTGGCGGACGTGCAACAACTTTAAATATAAGGTAAACACAAAACAACAATCTCCATCTGGAGCTCCTTCACAGGACTCCACACTTGTAAACACTCGCTCCATCTGGCTCGCGCGGCTCTCACCTCCACCCACACTCATCACCGCTACCAAGCCGACCAATCACAGAGCTTGCTTTATGCGTCATTGTGTAGTTACATTTTTTGAGAGGTGCATTTCAGCGTTTCGGACGGCCACAGCGAGAGCTATGCTACCCCGCAGAACTTAAAATGAGCCTTAAGGGTCTGTATGTGTTCATATATGTTGCATTTATTAATTTATTTTATATAATCATTACAGTAGGCTATTTCACACTATCATTGATCTCAGTTATAGTCAAATCATGTTCATAGAAAGGTCAGTAATGAACATTTATACAGTATTTATGTGTATAAAGCATCTGTTTTGTGAGAAGTGCTTCTTATATGATATGTGAACGACCCGTACAGCTTTACCATAGACATTTGCTCCAGCGAGAATGACGTCGACTGAAACTTTCTGTCGTACACCAATGGCAATGACCTTTAGGCAGTGGAAACGCAAGATAACGGTGAGCCGTATCGACTCGTACCATACCGTACTGCACCAATCAGTGGAAACGGGCCATAAGCGAAGCTAAAAGTGCTCCAGCCATATCTGGAGATCGACTGAATGGATTCAAATATGGTAAAGCTCAATTGTTAATACTCAATATAGCCTATGAAGATTTCCTTTAAAAGTCCCAGAATATTTAAAAATAAAAATGTCTGATTGAATTCAACTGGAAGAAGAAAGTCATATACGCCTAGGATGCCTTGAGGATGAGTAATTGACGGGCTAATTTTCTTTTTTGCTTGAACAAACCCTTTAATATGTCACCACACACACCTTCATCCCATTGTCAATGATTACGGCTGAAAATCGTCAGGTCTCATTGCTAATTATTGACTAGCAAAGCAGAAACAAATCACTGTGTGTGACCGTCGCTTCAGGAGAAGCCATACTACTGACACACCTACCAAATCACAGACTCACATCAGTCACGATTTCACCCAGAATATCGCGTCATTCCCCGTTCACTCATTTCTGACAATCCCACAGTCAATCTTTATTCTTTGACAGAAAACATTAACTGAGCTGAGGGACTTTATTCACAGTCTGCCCACAACAAAACCACATGACTGGGTTAATATTGCAATCAAAACAAACACAACAAGGCCCGTTGCTGACTGAAAACACGTGACTCGTTTCCCTCTACAACATTATTTTCCCTGGCAGCTCCAAACCCAAGAAAACATAACTTCTGCCTGTTACCAGGAGACCGGAATCCTTACAGAAAGAAAGGCATTGTGGTCTGGAAAGACAAGAGCTGTAAATCCACAGCGGAATTCCAGCATTCCCAGAGAGAGAGAGAGAGAGAGAGAGAGAGAGCCAACCCAGAGAGAGCCGCATCTGCCCACACTGTGCCCAGGCAGAGGTGGAGACGGAGGAACACTTCCTCACCCGCAGCACAAACTATCAGCACATCAGAGAAACATTCTACCCCAAACTACAGAGCATTTACCCACAATTCACTGAGTCAGACAATAAAACACAGCTTCAATATTTACTAGGGGAAAAAACTGACTGTGTCCTTCTAGCCGCGCGATACATTAATGCCTGTCACAAAAAGAGAGAGCAGACCAATAAAAACATCAGTGATGCGCCTGCAAACACACACACACACACACACACACACACACACACACACACACACACACACACACCTAGATTATTATAAATGAATCATTGTAAATATACTGATTATTATTGTTTTTATTACTGTTTTATCCTAAAATGTTGGTTGTTACATGTACAGTTTATTCTGATCTATTATTATTTTTGTATTGATTTGTATGAATAATATGATATGTTGAATAATAATATGATATACTGAATATGAATGTGATATATTGAATAATACGATGTTTTGTTGATATTTTATTTAATTATTATGTATAAATATCATCTTTTTTTTTAAACTACTACTATTTACTGTTTTGTTTTTTATTAATATATATGCATGTTACTTTTTATGTAAACTTTAGAACTTTAGAATTTTTTTTTTTTACAATGGAAGTCTATGGGACAGTTGCTAGGGTGCCGTAAGTGGTTGCTAGGGTGTGGCTAGTAAGTTAAAAGGTCATCAGTGTTTGGCAGATTGGTAGTCTGAGTTAAATGAGCCCAAACTTAAGTCTGTATGACAGTCTGGCGGAAAGTTATGATTTTCTCAAGCCACCATAAATATGATATATTGAATAATATGATATATATTATTTAATTATAATATATATATTTATAATATATTTATTTATTTTTATTATTATTATTTTATTTTTTTATTTTTTTACTACTGCTACTTTTATCTATTGTGTGCACTGTTTTTTATTATATATATATATATATATATATATATATATATATATATGTTACTTTTTTATGTACTTTATAAATGCTTTGGCAATACATTTTTAACATTTGTCATGCCAATAAAGCAACTATTGAATTGAATTGAGAGAGAGAGAGAGAGAGAGAGAGAGAGAGAGAGAACTGAAGTAAATTTAGACCATCCACACCATAAGAAATACTTAACCTCTTGCATTCATTTAAATAACTCTACATAATATTTATAATTGTAATTATTACTATTACACAAGCACACACACAATTTATATATATATATATCATTAATTCATTTTCTTTTCGGCTAAGTCCCTTTATTAAACTGGGGTCGCCACAGCGGAATGAACCGCCAACTTATCCAGCATATGTTTTAAGCAGCGGATGCCCTTCCAGCTGCAACCCATCACTGGAAAACACTTATACACACTCTTGCATACACTACGGCCAATTCAGCTTATTCAATTCCCCTATAGCGCATGTGTTTGGACGATGGGGGAAACCGGAGCACCCGGAGGAAACCCACGCCAAGACGGGGAGAACATGCAAACTCCACACAAGTTATATATATATATATGATTTCTAAATTTACTTTGACTTGTTTTTCGTTGCAGACAATAAACCAAACATTATTTAATGTGTTCCTCTTGATTATTATTGTTTTTTGTTTGTTTTTGTTTTCTTTTTTCATAATAAACACATTTTCCAATTTTGGTTTTTGCAACACACTTCAATAAAGTCAGATCAGTAAATCATTTACCGCTTTGTAATGTTGACGTTTCTTTTCACAACACTTAAAAGACATTTAGGGACTGAAGACACCAAGTGATGAAGTGTTTCAGGTGTAGTTTTGTCCCATTCTTCATGCAAACAAGTCTTAAGGTGGGCAACAGTACAGGGTCTTCATTGCTGCATGTTGCACTTCAAAATGCACCACACATTCTCTATTGGAGATAGGTCGGGACTGCAGACAGGCCAGTCAAGTACCTGTATCCTCTTCCTCTGCAACAGGACTCTGTAATGTGTGCAGAATAGAATTTTGCATTGTCTTGTTGAAATATGCATGAGCGTCCCTGGAAAAGAAGGCAGCATATTGTGCACCAAAATCTCTGTGTACTGTTCAGCATTAATGGAGCATCACAGAAGAGCAAGTTACTTTTGCCAAGGGCCCTGACACAACCCCATACCATGACAGACTCTGGCTTTTAGACTTGTCGCTGGTAACAGTCTGGATGACCCTTTTCTTCTTTGGTTCGGAGAACAAGGCGTCCATTTCTCCCAAAAAAATACCTGAAATACTGATTCATCTGACCACAGTACACATTTCCACTGTGTGCTGGTTCCACATACCTCGAGACCAGAAGTCGATGGCACTTCTGGACACTGTTAACATAGGGCTTCCTTTTGGCATAGTACAGTTTTCACTGGCATTTGTGGATGCAACTCTGTATTGTGGTACTTGACAAAGGTTTGCCAAGGTAGTCCTGAGCCCATGTGGTGATATGGCTTATAGCGCCCCCTGAGGGATCGGAGATCACGGTTGTTCAGTTTAGGCATGCGCTCTTGTCCTTTACTGATCACTGTTGAAGGTGAAATATCCAAATGTCTTTCTCTCTTTCTTTGAGGAACATTGTGTTTAAACATTTCATAAATTTCCTCATGTATTTGTTGGCAAACTGGCGATCCTCGGCCCATCTTTGCTCCTAAAGGACCTTTCTTGGATGCTGCTTTTGTACCACATCATTATTACAATCACCTGTTGACATCACCTGCTTCACATCACATCATTATTACACCAGTTTACCTGATCACTAGCCCTAAACTGCTCCAGTCACAACTCTTTTAGGAATGTGTTGCAGGTCTGAATGACAGGAAAGGATGAATATTTACAAATGAAATGAAGTTGACCAGACAAAACCTAAAATATTTTGTCCTCATATTGTCTACAATGAAACACAAGTTAAAGTCAATTTGGAAATCACGACTTTCTTTTTTTATTTGCCGTTTTCCAAACTGTCCCAACCTTCTCTGATTTGGGGTTGTGTATATAGTATTTATTTGTTTTTATTACAATTATTCCTTTGTTTTCCTATTATTACATTGAAAATGTAATTAGATATTGTGCATATTGTATACATTATCAAAATGCTTTGCCAATACTGCAACAAAATGTCATGCCAATAAAGCAATTTGAACCTGAACGAGACCCAAAAATGTCTTCATTCTGAACAGTTTATCAACTGTTTTAACACAGAAAACCCATTTAATAACACAAAACTAATGACACATTCTTACATTTCTCATGTGGTGCAGTGACCTTCAGAAGTGTGTTATGGTTCTGGGTCAGTGTGTGTGCAGCTGGGTTGAATACTTTCCTATGCCATCTCATAAATGTTGAGGCTACCAATATACAAATATTCAAAACGCTTTTGGGAGTATTTGAAGAATTGCAGCCTGTAATTTCACTTTTAATGAGGAATAAAACCAGATTGTTGCCATTAATTACTATTTTATATAGTGTAAACTGACAGTTAAAACAGAACTGTACTAGAGCTGCACAATTAATCGTAAAATGATCGCGATCTCGATTCGACCCCCTAGACCAGGGGTGTCAAAGCCAGTTCCTGGAGGGCCGGAGCTCTGCACAGTTTAGTTCCAACCCTAATTAAACACACCTGATCAAACTAATTGAGTGCTTTAGGCTTGTTTGGTACCTATAGATAGGTGTTTTAAAGCAGAGCTGGAACTAAACTCTGCAGGGCTCCGGCCCTCCGGGAATTGACTTTGACACCCCTGCCCTAGACGATCTTAATCCAGCATTTATACGATTCTGCCAATCATATGTTCAAGTTCAGGAGAGAAGCAAAGACGGCCGCACAAGTCTTCACGTTGTTTTACATACAATGTTCAGCAACGTGAACACCTCCAAATGGTGTTGAAAGAGTCATATACTGTATTTATAAGGTATAATTCTCCCACAAATGTAATTTCTGTCTTCATGTAATGATGTATTCGTGGCCGCGAAATCACACGTGACGTGAGCTGACCGTGAGCTGTTACCACAGAGAGGCCGGGGGCACGCCTGTGAACGAAGTCTACTTTAGTGAACAGAACCTGCATAGGCTGTGAATAACAGGTATTAAAGTTGCAAATAACATTCAGTTTGTGGCACAGAGCGATCGTTTGGGAGCCGCGCGGGAAGTGTGAGCCGCACTTAGCAGTTAAAATAAAACCGAAATCGCCCGCACATCATTTAAATGGTCATATCACATTTTAGAGTTAGAGTTATGACAAGCATTTGATACGTTTTTCTTTCATCGCGAACACAGAGTGCGGTGCATGAGAATAAATGTTTAACAGTGTCAGTATAACTACTCTAGCCTATATAATGTTGAATATAATGCAAGAGAAAATCTGATAATGACAAAATGTCTCATTTTACCAGTAGAAAAAAATGGTCTAACAATGTTGTCAATGACAGATTGCAAGCATATGTCTCAAACATAATAATTCAACATCAGAATTATGAATAGTTGTATTCTGAATTAACAATAATAATAGCCGACTCATATTAACCTTTATTTTACATCTACAGAATCGTGAGAAAATCCTGATCTTGATTTTAAGCAAAAAGATCGCGATTCTCATTTTAGCCAGAATCGTGCAGCTCTAAACTGTACACACAACTAAGTTTAAGGTCAATCTGATATTATTTTAAAGAAATAAAAATGGCATTAAAAATAAACCAATTTCAGGCTAAACTAAATTAATAAACGCTTAAGACGGCCCCTCACTTTTATCCACACCAATAAAAGTGCACACTCTTGAAACATTTCTCAAACAGAAACTGCTACCAACAAACCTTGCCATGTCAAAGCTCAGCGTTTCAATAGTGATGTGAAGCAGATCCGCTCAATCTTACCTGATCTCCACTTGATGATGTCGGTGAATTCGTTGTTGTCTCCGCCCTCAGACGCTTCTGACATCACACCCACGGTGGCCATCTTGTGAAACGCTCACCTTTACATACACAGCAAATCCCTGCAAACACAGCACATCCCATCAGCCCTCAGCAGATCTGTGAAATTCAACACTAGCATATCAGTAAAGGTAGTAGGTCGTTCCATGAGTGTGCAGTGTGGAAAATAAGTATTGAACACGTCACCATTTTTCTCAGAAAACATATTTCTGAAGGTGCTATTGAGTTGCTCACCTGATGTTAGTAACAACCAAAGAAATCCTAGTATATGTAAAGAAAACAAATCTAAATAGTTTACAAATGAGGTTATGCATAATAAAATGAAATGATGCAGGGAAAAAGTACTGAACACATGAAGAAAGGAAGGTGTAGTTGGGCAGTGAAAGCTCAGACAGCAGCTGAAATCTCTCAGTAGTTCTTCAGCAGCCCTCTGCCCTTCCTCAGTGTAAATGAATATTATTAACATCTACATTAGCAGAAGGATAAAGATGAAACCAGTGTGGACATTTCAGCGAGACAATGATCTAAAACACAGCCAAGGAGACTCTCAGATGCTTTCAGAGAAAGAAAATCAAGCTGTAGAATGGCCCAGCCAATCACCTGATCCGAATCCAATAGAGAATACAGAATAAAGCTCAGATTTAATAGTCGAGACCCACAGAAGCATCAAGATTTTGACACTCTGTTGAAGTCTGTGAGAAACTCACACCTGAGCAATGCATGTGACTTCATGCTCCATATGAGAGGCGTCTTTAAGCTGACGTCACCAAAAAAAGCAGCTTATATAAATGTATTAACTCATTTTTTCTGAGTTTTTCTTGTTTTGTTGTATTTTATGTTTGTATTGTTTGGGTTTTTACCAAAATCTGCTTCAATTCAATGTCAACAACTCCTTTAGAAATATTATTCCCAAGAAAAAACATGACAACGTGTTCAATACTTATTTACCCCATTGTGTGTATGTATACAGTATATATATATAGGTTGGCTTATATGCACTAGGGTTGGGCCTAGGGGTGTCAAAATTAATCGTTTCTTCGGTGCACCGCGATGCAGACACGGACAATTCAGTATCGGTTCAGTAATAATCATAACCGGTTATTATGTACTGACGTCATTTATCTCACATGCGCTATGTCGTCGTAGTTTACTATGGCGAGGGAGGTGAGCGCGAGTATTTACAACGCTCTAACTACGAAAAACTCAGAAACTGTGGACAATTTCACTGCGTGTGTGTTTGCTGAACACTGTTTCACTGACACTTACAGCAAAAGCCCCTATTTCACGGCGATTAAGAGAATGAAAGTAATCTCCATTTCTCTCTCTCTCACACTGTGGCCCATGAGCGCATCTGTGAAGAGCGCCAGCGTGTAAGAGCCAATCGCAGCCCTTTCTGTTAAGCGCGTGACCAATCAAAGGGGTGTAAGAAATAACTTGGTAGAAGAGGCTCAGGAAGCGAGCGGGATATTTATATTTGTTTATTTGCTATAGACCATTTCAATGTGGTCATGTCATTGGCCCATGAACATTTCCTGATTGATGTTAAACTATTTCCTAACTGTAACAAGAGGCAATTCAGTCATAACTTGATTTTAAATCAGCCGTCATAACACTGTTTATCAATATGTGGACCTTTTTGGATTCTCAGAAGCAATGGAAACTAAAAATGTAAAACAGGAAATACGTTAGGACCATTGTTTTTGTTTACATCCCTCAAAATTGTCTATAAATGCTCGTGTTGTTTAAAGGCACAGTTTATATATCTGACTGACTGTTTGTATTAAAGGACAAAATTGTTTTACAAATAGTAAATAAATATATTTATACATTTTAATACAAGAATTGTTGTGCTGTGAAGAAAATATAAAACTGTGTATGGAAAGCATCGTCGATGCACCGAGATATCGAATTGAACCGAATCGATGGCATGATAATCATAACCGAACCGAACCGTGAGACCAGTGTAGGTTCACACCTCTAGTTGGGCCGATAGATGATGCCATCGTCCATTGCCAATGGTCGATAAACTTCACGATGCTGAGGCGGCATCGTGATCCATCGCCCCACCCCACATTTATATTGATACATAACTTATTTGCATGTCATCTTAATAACAATAACGGTCTTTTCATGAGCTGTGTTCAATGTTACATATAGCTGCCGCTTGCACGGCTGACAGCATCGTGAGGATTAAATGAAGGGTTATACAGCACCTCTCACGCTTACAATGTGTAGATTCAGTGGCAAACGCTGTTACCTGCAAACCCCGTCCCACAGACTTTACAGTGAACACTTTAGTTATCTTCATAGCGGACTTGAAGCCACTGGAAGTCTTTTATCCACTCTTGGAAAAGAGTAAATGGTGGATTAACATTCAGCACATGATCACTAATAAGATGTGCCATTATTAGTAACTTTAGGTGATTTCTAAAACTAAATCTGTCAGTGTTATTTTCATTCTCTCATCTTCAGCGCTTCACATTTGTAGCTCCTATCATCTGAAGGCAGAAGGCATTGACTGAGTGATTGACAGCTGATATTAACCAATCCATTTGCGTTCAGTTCTAGAGCAGTGGGCCAACAAGAAGAGCACAAAGGCGGGGCAAGCATTGCGGGCTGCTTTTACTTCAGCAAGTTCACATAGCAACTGTTTTAATCTGTTCCTGAGCGCTGCGTTTGGCGCTTTTAGGTGCAAAGATGCATAAATGTCTCCTAAATCCGCACCAAAACGGTCGAGCCCTAGCATCTTTACTTGTTATTAATTCCTCATAATAATAATAATAAAATAAGGAAGTTATCATCAATCACAATACAAATTACAGTGAACTCCAAACTAACTCTCGTCTCCTCCAGCAGCTGTGGGAAAAAGCCATTATACCGACACAGATCACTCCGCCTATTCATGCCAGAGTCAAAAAAGCGATTGACAGGTGGTCATTTGTGTGTAACTTTATTTATTTATGGTTTGGTTATGGGTAAAGCAAAGACCATGTGGGTCAGGTAGTGAAAACGTCCATCGCAATGTTTCACATTAGACATCGTACAATACCAAATTGGTCAACATCGCCCAACCCTAATATGCACTGCATATTCAACGCAATCTCACGGCAATTCGTAACATTTTGATTTAGTGTCTAATTCGTATGAACTCGTACGATCTAATTCGTACAAATTAATACGATTTGCTCATCACCCAATGAGGGTTGGGGTTAGGGGTGGGGTTAGGTGCCACGCCTCCTTTTTAAAATCGTATATTTTCGTACGACTGAACTCGTACGAATTCGTACGAATTAGCCACTAAACTGACAAAACGTAAAATACTTACGTTTCCTCGTGAGATCAGGCTGGCATATTCCTCTTTGACATGTTTAGACAGACCACACAAGAGGGGGGCAAATATGTGAAATGCAACTCACTTGCATTTACAGTTAAAACCACTAAAATCTTCCGCTACAGTGTTCCTGCTGTATATGTGAAGTGTTTTACGTGTTTTTTTATGATTATTTTATTTAGGTCAACAGTATCTCCAGAACAAAAGGAGCCTCCACAACAAAAACTACTGATCAGCTCATGCTTCAGCAAACATTTGAGAAACAAATCTCTTATAAACCAACATCCAGCATGTCGTAGAGCTGAAGAGTGCAGTGACTTTACATTTTAGGCCAAGGTAATCACACCATCTTACTGTATACCGGCCCATGCCTATAGTCTACATTAGGCATGGGCCGGTATAAGATTCTGACGGTATGATAACCTTGGATAAAAATATCACGGTTTCACGGTATCACGGTATTGTGATTACTGCTCTAAAATATATTATTTTTAAATGTCTGGGTAAAAAACTAAAAGTTTTTTCCCCTTTGAACACAATATATTTTATTTTGAGAAACATTTTATAATATTTTGGAGCAGTAAACATGCCAGGCTAAATAATGAAAATGAATCATTGACGTCTGCTGTCTTCATTAGTGTCAAAAACACAGATTTATTTACAATTTAAAATGGCATTTTTGGATATCTTTTCTGCTGGAGATGCTGTTGTTAAAAAAAAAATGTAAATAAAAAAATCTTACACAAACCTTAGGAACGGTATTAGAGAAAATTTTGGCGGTATGATAACCTTGACTTTTCCAAACCGCGGTATACCTTGAAAACGGTTATCGTCCCATGCCTAGTCTACATAGACTTCCTTCTTCTTTATAAATGGGCTTGTAAAACCATTTCTGGAGATTTTTTCCATTTAAGCCAGAGACCTTCTATGTAGATACCAGAAAACAATTGTATCAGTGCATTCTGTGGCACTTTCTGTGCATTTTCGCCCCACCCACGTAGGCTTTTTCTACATTAAAATGTTAATATGTTGTATTTTGAAACTACATAACATCACTGCATTGTACAATAGGATTTTTCTTCCCAAACATATTTGTGAAAAGCAGTGCATATCTTAAGTAGGCTTCTTCTACATTCAGACACATTCTTATGTTATGTTTTAAACTACATAACAATTAGCGATGCAACAATTATTTTGGTTGTACGATTATATAGTCTGAAGAATAATCATGGTTTCACTGTTATCATGTCTAATGTAAATTTAAGCTTTACATTAGGACAGTATTTAAATGAACTGTTGTTATCATCTGCGTTCATTCATTCATTCTTTCATTTTCTTTTCGGCTTAGTCCTTTTATTAATCCAGGGTCGCCACAGCGGAATGAACCGCCAACTTATCCAGCACATGTTTTATGCAGCGGATGCCCTTCAAGCTGCAACCCATCTCTGGGAAACATCCATACACTCATTCACACACATACACTACGGACAATTTAGCCTACCCAATTCACCCGTACCGCATGTCTGTGGACTGTGGGGGAAACCGGAAACCCACGCGAACGCAGGGAGAACATGCAAACTCCACACAGAAACGCCAACTGACCCAGCCGAGGCTCGAACCAGCGACCTTCTTGCTGTGAGGCGACAGCGCCACCTACTGCGCCACTGTGTCGCCATATCTGCGTTCATACATACATAATCATTTGTAATAATTTGTCTAACATATCTTTTGTTTGGGCATCACAGTGGCGCAGTGGGTAGCACGATCGCCTCACAGCAGGAAGGTCGCTGGTTCGAGCTTCGGCTGGCATTTCTGTGTGGAGTTTGCATGTTCTGCCCGTGTTCGCATGGGTTTCCTCTGAATGCTCCGGTTTCCCCCACAGTCCAAACACATGCGGATTAGGGGAATTGGGTGAGCTAATATGTCCGTAGTGTATGTGTGTGCATGGGTGTTTCCCAGTGATGGGTTGAAGCTGGAAGGGCATCCACTGCACACGTGATTATTTGTTTTTGTGTTTCTGTGTGTGTAGTTCTATGTGTGCGCCCATTTGTGTGCGTATGCGTTTTTGTGTCTGTTTGTGCATTTCTGTGTGTTTGTGTGTGTGCATGCTTCTGTGTGTATGTGTGTGCATGCTTGTGTGTGTGTGTGCAAGTGTTTTTGTGTGCGCGCACATGTGTTTCTGTGTATGTGTGTCTCTGTGTGTGTTTCTGTCTATGTGTGTGTGTGTGTGTGTGTGGAGGACATGTTGTAACAGGAGCTGTCAAAGAGCCAAACAGGTGACCACGCATTCACTCTGCAGCTCCGCCCACATTCCTGTCCTCAAAGCAAAGGCGCTCTCTGATAAACTCTGAGGGCCAGCAGCTGATGATCTCCACAACACACCACAGCTCAGCACTGAGCAGCAGCACAGAGTATAAAACACTACACTATCATTTACAGCACGCTATGTCCAAGAAAGGCTTCGCTTCAGCTTTACAAGCAAACGTGTTGGCATGCTGCAGCGCCCAATGACGCAAATCTCTAAGTTTAGATTCCTGGAAAAAACTTTCTTCCCTCATTTTCTCAACTTCCAACCCACAAGGACTTACATTTTCAGCAGGATTTATAACAGACAGCCACTGAAATGTCTTTTAAAGTAACAATTGTTTAATATAGCAGAAAAACTTATCTTGTCAGGCACATTTAGATGAACTCAAACACACATTAATGGTCATTTTAGAGCTTTATACTTTCCCACAATCCTAAAAACTGCTGGGATTCACCTATTTTCAGTAGGTTTTTTGTGCTGTATGTAAGTTTTTTTACTTTTCTAAAGCATAAAAACACACAGGTGAGTGGGCTCGACAAACCACCTGTAGAAAACACACTCTTTCATGACACTTTAAAGGTGCTGTATGTAAGTTTTTGCGTTTTCATAAAAACACCATAACATGTTTGGAGATATAGACCATTTTGAGGAATGTAAACAAAAGCAGTGGTCCCAAAGTATTTCCTGTTTTACATTTTTAATTTCTATAGCTTCTGAGAATCCAAAAAGAGCCACATATTGATACATAATGTAATGATAGCTGTTAATATTAAGTTATGATTGAATCGCCTCTTGTTACAGTTATGAAATAGTTTGATAACAAGCAGGAAATGTTCCTGGGCCAATGACATGACCACATTAAAATGGTCCATATGAGAAACATGCTGAGTGAACATTCTTGTTTATCTGAGAAAGAAAGCTGAAGTCAGATATTCTGCGTTTAACATTGTGTGTTACGTGCTGGAATGTCTGTCTTTGTTTTGGTCATTTAATCCACCCACTGCTAGTTCAGCCAATTATATTTCAGCACCCTGAGTTGCCTTGATGGAAAACAGTGCATTTCATTCAGTCATGAAGGCTCTGAAAGCATAACTGAAATGCATCCTCCGGTGGACAGTAGCAGACTCTGAAATGAGATGCAGATTCAGAGTTCCACATGAGGTTATTACTTAGAAAATAATATAAATATTATGAACATAAACATTAGGTGAGCAGGTTACATTGTAACCGTGTGTCCTAACAACACACTACATGATGAGATACGCAGTGATGAGCAATGTGGCTGTTTGCACCAGACGAAACACGACAGAAATGTAAACACAGCCAGTCAGAAGCACAGAATAGTGCACTCACTGCACTCCAGTCAAATGGTGAAGTTTATAATCTAATGAACACACATTAAAGCTCTTTAACGTGATTAAATGTAGATGCTGAATCACTGATATGTGTTGGTTTGCACTGAGTCTCAGCTCTGAAGTTCAGTTTCAGACGGTTTATTTTATTCTCCAGATCTGAGGTGAACTATCTGCTGCTGCTTTCAGTAGTATGGCAATAAATGTGATGTAAAATGGCATTCAGACTCACATTATGAGCATTTAACACTGAATAAAGCACATGAGCTGTACCTGAGCTGATCATTGTCAGTTTTCTGTTGTTCACCTGTGAGAAACAGAAGCCGTTTCTAAAATATAAATATCAGGTGTTGGTTAGGACAAAACCCCCTTTAATATGGAAAACATTCCTTATATTGTGTGTCGTTGCTTTTAGTTAGGACACACTTTAAATCAGCCTTTAGGCTCGATAGTCAGGCACGCTCCTGTTGATGTCGTCAATCTGGCAACCTGCGCTTGCATGTGTTTTGAACCAGGCGTGCAATACCTAGTTCAACCACTGGGTGTCAAACTAACATACTGCACCTTTAAAATATAATACAATTCTGTGTGATCACTTATCATATTGGTGAGTAAAGGACAATGAAATTAGTACACCCATATTTTGACATTGTGCAAAAGTTATTTAAACCAATAAAGCAGAGGATCATTAGATATTTTGCCAAAAAGGTTTTGTACTGTATTCTATATAAAAAGAAACATTAAAGCGGGACATTTTGTGTATAATGTGCTTATATACAGTTTTGTTATTTAAATGGGATGTGTCATCCTCTTAAAATAAAGGTTTAATATTCACACATTCAGGTGTTTAATAATATAGTAAAGCCAAATGCTTTAAAAGGCCAATATTAATTATAATAATGATGTACTGTTACTTTGACTGTTCAGCCTGAAATGGCATGCAAGAATGACTTTAAAACAACATTAGGACTATTTAACTGACTGTCAACAATGTTGTACTTTGACAGTCACTGGCTGCTGATATGATTTGTCTATTTATAATTGGCAAACAATACTTTCCTGGCATTATATTAAGGTGAAAGTGTGAATGTGTGAATATAAACCAACTTTACCCTCTATCCTTCATTCTTGACCCTTAGTCAAGCATGAAGCTACATATATGCCAAAACATGCAAAGAAATAAGTAAGAAGAGAAGTATATTCTAGATTAAAAACATAATCTACAGCACAAAAGCCGAAAGCTCCAGGTTATCTTATCTGCCGAATATTCTGCATTAAAAGCATCTCCAGACACGAACAATATAAATTAACTCCAAAAATAAGCATAACACTGACCTTAATAGTCATTAATTAGGATAAATAACTCTAATCCCCAAAAACCTTTACCCTGACCCGAACTAAACCTCAACTCAAACAACTCGACCAGCTCCAGAAAAGCCTCTCACAATAAAATAATAGTAATCATACCAACTACAGTAATATAAACAAATTACCCAATACAACTATATTACACTCTAATACTAGTATAATATAGCAGTGTTTATTACAGGTTATTAGTTCACCATATATAGTATGCTTTACCGCAGGGGTGTCCAAACTCGGTCCTGCATAGTTTAGCTCCAACTTCCTTCAACACACCTCCCTGGAAGTTTCTAGTATACCTAGAAAGAGCTTGATTAGCTGGTTCAGGTGTGTTTAATTGGGGTTGGAACTAAATTATGCAGGACACCCGCCCTCCAGGACTGAGTTTGGACACCCCTGTTTTACCCCAATCAACTCAACTATAGCTTCAGCCAAGGCTCTCGCAATAAAATACTACTATAGTAAGCTAGTTTATAGTACGTACTGCAGTGTTTTTTGACCATGTTTTAGTAAATCAGCTGAATTAATATATTGTGGTATCTCTAAAGTCGTGTGGTAGTATACCAACTATATAGTAACATAACTACATAAGCAAATTACCCAATACAACTATATTACACTCCAACACTAGTATAATATAGCTACCACAGTGTTTATTACAGCTTATCAGTTCACTATATACAGTATGCTTTACCACAATCAACTCAACTAGCTTCAGCCAAAGCTCTCGCAATAAAGTAATACTATAGTAAGCTAGTTTATGTGTTTTTGAACCATGTTATAGTAAATTTGTGGAATTAATAATTTGCCGTAAATCTAAAGTCATGTGGTTATATACCAACTATAGCAATATAAACAAATTACCCAATACAACTATATTACACTCCAATACTAATATAATATAGCTACCATAGTGTTTAATAAAGCTTATAAGTTCACTATATACAGTATTCTTTACCCCAATCAACTCAACTAGCTTCAGCCAAGGCTCTCGCAATAAAATAATACTATAGTACGATAGTTTACAGTAAATACTGCAGTGTTTTTGGATTATGCCATAGTAAATTAGTTAAATTAATATTTTGTGGTAAATCTAAAGTCGTGTGGTAGTATACCAACTATAGTAATATAAACAAATTACCAATATAACTTTATTGCACTCCAATACAAGCATAATATAGCTACCACAGTGTTTATTACAGCTTATAAGTTCACTATATACAGTACTCTTTACCCCAATCAACTCAACTAGCTCCAGCCAAAGCTCTCGCAATAAAGTAATACTATAGTACGCTAGTTTATAGTACATACTGCAGTATTTTTGGACCATGTTATAGTAAATTAGTTGAATGATTCTTTTGTGGCAATTCTATATAGTGGTGTGGTAATATAAACAAATGAACCAATACTGCGCTTGTTTTCTACAACTACGTTATACTACAATATCATGGTATCAGTGTGTAATAACAGTGCAATAAACAGCGTTTACTTCAGTTTAGCAGTTCATTATAGTTAATACTACAGTATGCTGTAGCATTCATAAACATACTATAGTAGTATACAGAATCGTACACTTTGCAATGGTATGGTTAAAAACACTACTGTGTTTACAGTAAATTACTATAGTATTTTCTTTATGTTAGCTTTAACTAATCCTTCACTTGTTCCCAACTCTACATAATCATAACTTTAACATTGAGGTAAAGTTGGTGTTATACTCACACATATTCAGACTTTGGCGTTCAATAAAATAGTTAAGCAAGCTAATACAGATTAATAATGATCGCTATATTGTTATTTTTCTGTATATATGTATAAATAAGTATTGTTTACAAAGCTACTTTGAATATCATGTCTGAAATCACATTTAAGTATGACTTTTAAACTACATTAGCACTATTTAATCGACTGTGAACGGTAAAACCCTATTTTAATTAGGATAGATTGTTCTAGTATTTCTCTTTATTTTCAATTTGTGGCAATTTTACATAGTCATGTGGTAATATAAACAAATTAACCAATATTGCACTTGTTTAACTACAAATACATTACACTAACATACCGTGGTATCAGTGTGTAATAACAGTGCAATAAACAGTGTTTAGTTCAGTTTAGCAGTTCATTATAGTTAATACTACAGTATGCTGTAGCATTCATTAACATGCCATAGTAGTATACAGAATCGTACACTTTGCAATGGTATGGTTAAAAACACTACTGTGTTTACAATAAATTACTATAGTATTTTCTTTATGTTAGCTTTAACTAATCCTTCACTTGTTCCCAACTCTACATGATCATAACTTGAGGTAACACTGAGGTAAAGTTGGTGTTATACTCACACATATTCAGACTTTGGCGTTCAATAAAATAGTCAATCAGGCTAATACAGATTGATAATGATCGCTATATTGTTATTATTCTGTATTTCTCTATATATAAGTATTGTTTACAAAGCTACTTTGAATATCATGTCTGAAATCGCATGTAAGTATGACTTCAAAACAACATTAGCACTATTTAATTGACTGTGAATGGTAAAACACTATAGTATTTAGGATAGATTGCTTTAGTATTTCTCTTTATATTCGCTTTGAATGATTCTTTAGTCGTGTGTTAATATAAACATTTTAACCAATACTGCACTTGTACATAATACTACAATACCTTGTTTAATAACAGTGAAATAAACAGTGTTTAGCAGTTCACTATAGTTAATACTACAGTAAAATACTATAGTATACAGAATCGTACACTTTGCAATGGTATAGTTAAAAACACTACTGTGTTTACAGTAAATTACTATAGTATTTTCTTTATGATAGCTTTAACTAATCCTTCACTTGTTCCCAACTCTATAAAATCAGAACACTGAGGTAAACTTGGGGTTATTATTCTGTATATCTGAATATATAAATATTGTTTACGACGCTGCTTTGAATATTGTGTCTGAAATAGCTTGTAAGTATGACTTTTAACCAACATTAGCACTATTTGATTAACTGTGAAAGGTAATGTTTAAAACACTATAGTATTTAGGATAGATTGCTTTAGTATTTCTCTTTATATTCACTTTGAATGATTCTTTTGTGGCAATTCTATATAGTGGTGTGGTAATATAAACAAATGAACCAATACTGCGCTTGTTTTCTACAACTACGTTATACTACAATATCATGGTATCAGTGTGTAATAACAGTGCAATAAACAGCGTTTACTTCAGTTTAGCAGTTCATTATAGTTAATACTACAGTATGCTGTAGCATTCATAAACATACTATAGTAGTATACAGAATCGTACACTTTGCAATGGTATGGTTAAAAACACTACTGTGTTTACAGTAAATTACTATAGTATTTTCTTTATGTTAGCTTTAACTAATCCTTCACTTGTTCCCAACTCTACATGATCATAACTTTAACATCGAGGTAAAGTTGGTGTTATACTCACACATATTCAGACTTTGGCGTTCAATAAAATAGTTAAGCAAGCTAATACAGATTAATAATGATCGCTATATTGTTATTTTTCTGTATATATGTATAAATAAGTATTGTTTACAAAGCTGCTTTTAATATCGTGTCTGAAATCACATTTAAGTATGACTTTTAAACTACATTAGCACTATTTAATCGACTGTGAACGGTAAAACCCTATTTTAATTAGGATAGATTGTTATAGTATTTCTCTTTATTTTCAATTTGTGGCAATTTTACATAGTCATGTGGTAATATAAACAAATTAACCAATATTGCACTTGTTTAACTACAAATACATTACACTAACATACCGTGGTATCAGTGTGTAATAACAGTGCAATAAACAGTGTTTAGTTCAGTTTAGCAGTTCACTATAGTTAAAACAGTATGCTGTAGCATTCATAAACATACTATAGTAGTATACAGAATCATTCACTTGCAATGGTATGGGTAAAAACACTACTGTGTTTACAATAAATTACTATAGTATTTTCTTTATAATAGCTTTAACTAATCCTTCACTTGTTCCCAACTCTACATAATCATAACTTGAGGTAACACTGAGGTAAAGTTGGTGTTATACTCACACATATTCAGACTTTGGCGTTCAATAAAATAGTCAATCAGGCTAATACAGATGAATAATGATCGCTATATTGTTATTATTCTGTATTTCTCTATATATAATTATTGTTTACAAAGCTACTTTGAATATTGTGTCTGAAATTGCATGTAAGTATGACTTCAAAACAACATTAGCACTATTTAATTGACTGTGAATGGTAAAACACTATAGTATTTAGGATAGATTGCTTTAGTATTTCTCTTTATATTCGCTTTGAATGATTCTTTTGTCGTGTGTTAATATAAACATTTTAACCAATACTGCACTTGTACATAATACTACAATACCTTGTTTAATAACAGTGAAATAAACAGTGTTTAGCAGTACACTATAGTTAATACTACAGTAAAATACTATAGCATACAGAATTGTACACTTTGCAATGGTATAGTTAAAAACACTACTGTGTTTACAGTAAATTACTATAGTATTTTCTTTATGATAGCTTTAACTAATCCTTCACTTGTTCCCAACTCTATAAAATCAGAACACTGAGGTAAACTTGGGGTTATACTCGCAATAGTTAAGCAGGCTAATACTGATGAATAATGATTGTTATATTGTTATTATTCTGTATATCTGTATATATAAATATTGTTTACGACGCTACTTTGAATATTGTGTCTGAAATCGCATGTAAGTATGACTTTAAACCAACATTAGCACTATTTAATTGACTGTGAATGGTAAAACACTTTAGTATTTAGGATAGATTGCTTTAGTATTTCTCTTTATATTCGCTTTGAATGATTCTTTTGTGTCAATTCTATACAGTCATGTGGTAATATAAACAAATTAACCAAAACTGCACTTGTACATTATACTACAATATCATGGTAACAGTGTTTAATAACAATGAAATAAACAGTGTTTACTTCAGTTTAGCAGTTCACTATAGTTAATACTACAGTAAAATACCATACAGAATCGTACACTTTGCAACTGTATGGTTAAAAACACTACTGTATTTACAGTAAATTACTATAGTATTTCCTTTATGTTAGCTTTAACTAATCCTTATTAGTTTCCAACTCTACACAATCATAACACAAATTGGGGTTATACTAGCAATAGTTAAGCAGGCTAATACAGATTGATAATGATCGCTATATTGTTATTATTCTGTATATCTCTATATGTAAATATTGTTGACAACGCTACTTTGAATATTGTGTCTGAAATCACATGTAAGTATGACTTTAAACCAACATTAGCACTATTTGATTAACTGCGAATGGTAAAACACTGTTGTATTTAGGATAGATTATTATACTATTTATCTTTATATTAGCTATGGCTAATCTCTAAATTTGTTCCTAACTCTACTCTTAACCCTAACTAGGTTAAACTAAACCCAACCCAACCTTTGCCTAACCCTAAGATCAGTCAGCAAGTTTGCTGATTAACTTTTCTGCAACACTCTATTCATGAACTTACATTAACTAACGCATAATGAAGTGTAGGTCAGACCAATTAAAGCCACAACACTGAAGACATTAACCAAACATCTGACAGAAGCACATCTTTCATTCATCTGTCTGCCTGTTAATAAAGTTTAACTACTTTAGTGCTCAGTTCAGTCGTGTTTATGTGTTCACAAGTCAACAAACATGAGTAACAGTTCATATCGCTCACCTTTCTGCGTGTTGAATCTGTGAATGCAGCTCCGTGGCTTTATTATCTCATTGAGTAAATAATGAATCATTGACTCTTATTAGGGCATGTTGTTGTTCAGCGCTCCACACCAAAGAAAAAAAAAACCCAAAACACAGCCCTCCTTGGATCTCCCTTTGACTGGACACTCACAACTCCATGGAGAAATCCTCAAAGTTATCCGTCTCGGCTGCTTTTGGCGCTCCTGGAGTATTTTACTCTGCCACTAAGTTTCCTTTTACTCATGAATAACAAAAGGAGAGTTACTGCGCGTCCCGAGCACGAGCACGCGCACAGCCACTCCGGCAGCTCCGCCTATGGGAATGATGGACGCGTGACGTTACAAAGCGCGCGACCGACCTCACGCTGGATTGACGACCCGCGCGCGCCCCCGTGTGGAAATGTGATGTGTGTGGACGGTGTGGACCTATTTTTTTACAGTGCATGATGTGGACGCGCTTGTCGTTCACCAAAGTTAGTTAATATGTTTAATTTGTGTGTGTGTGTGTGTGTGTGTGTGTGTGTAATTAAGACTGGCAAAATGTATATGCTGTAATAATGTATTTACACAGTTACATTTTTATTGAAAATCAATTAAACAAATCATTATGAGACATCAGATTTCTTATATCTTATTTATATTTATTATATATCCTACATTTTAATATTCTTTCATATTTATTTATATGATTATGTGTCTGCCGTACGAATTCATTCTTTAACAAACGCTACCTTTAGTTCACCAATAGGAGGCAGTATAAGGCAAGACCACTAATTTAACATTATATCGAGTTTTATTGGGGATCTTTCCTCTCCTCCGGTCACAAGTGTGCCCTGCTGTGTCCGTTCTCATGGTTCTGTCATACCTGATGTTCAGTAGTGCTCACTTTACATCCTGTCCTCATTCTATCCACCTATTCATCCAGGGTTTGTCAACATACACTTACCACACAGCATTCCGCAAAAACCTCGATGATGAATCTTATTATTGTTTTCCTGCAAGTTTCCCTCTTTATATGTACTGCAATCTGCGAGTTTGTCTTCAAACCTATTACAGTAAAGCAGAAATAAAAATGATTTACCAGGAGTGGGGTTCGAACCCACGCGGACATATGTCCATTGGATCTTAAGTCCAACGCCTTAACCACTCGGCCATCCTGGTGAATACACATCCCTTTAAAGCCAGAACACATTATCTTTTCTCACATTATCTTCTGTATAGATGTGAAATTCAACAAATTTGCGCTTTCCATGCTGACTTTACTATCATGTTTAGAACCGCGTTACAGCAGCTTGCTAACTGACTGTTAGCATAGCGGACTCGCTTCCTAAAACAACCAAAACGTTTACGTTTGATTATTAACTAGGGCTTACACGATTAAAGACTATTAATATTACCTTAAATCTAGCAATTTTCATAGTGCGATATTTTAAGTCGTTTTTACAACAATGACTAGGTTAGATTGTTAGAGGTTTGACTCACAGTTAGCACGATCGCTAAGAAGTGAACACATTCAGGACGCAAGCGTATTTTATAACTATATTTCCAAAGTTAAAAGAGAATAAGATTGCTGTATTGACATTATTTTTCTTTGGAACTGCAAATACGGTATTTCGAACATTTAATCAAATATTAAAAGACCTTCAGAAAAAGCTGTATGACTTAAAATTGGTAAACACATGCCTCCATGTAAATAAAGTGCCATACACAGACAGTTTGGGTTGTTTCTGCTTTTCTGAAGTGAAAGAGGAAATAAAATCACGTTGTTTGGAAAAAGTAAAAGTGTTTCAGTAGATAGAGGTAAAGTTGGTTTTATATTCGCACATTCGTTCATTTAGATGTCTATGTATTGTTTACCATGGTACTTTGAATATTCGATCGGAATTAGCATGCAAGTATGACTTCAAAACAACATTAACACTGTCTAATTGACTGTGAACAGTGTTGTACTTTGATAGTCATTGGCTGCTTATATGATTTCCCTATTTAGAATTTGCAAATAATACTTTTATGAAATTATATTATTAAGGAGAATGTCTGAATATCCGAATATAAAACCAACTTTACCTCTATTTTCAGTAGCTACTCGTCAGCCAGGGTGTCTGTTTGATCCATCTGCCCTGCTGAAAACAGCTTAAACCAGCCTAAGCTGGTTGGCTGGTTTTAGCTGGTCGACCAGCCTGGTTTTAGAGGGGGTTTTGCCATTTCCAGGCTGATTTCCAGCCTGGTCTTAGCTGGTCAGGCTGGAATATGACCAGCTAAAACCAACTTGACCAGCCTGGTTTAAGATGGACAATGCTGGTTTTGGCTGGGCAAACCTGCCTGGTCGACCAGCTAAAATCAGCCAACCATCCTAGGCTGGTTTAAGCTGGATTTTTCAGCAGGGAGGGTGTCTGTAATTGCTAATATTTGATCTGAGGAGAGGTCAAGATGATTTTAAAAGGATTGTTCACTCAAAAATTTAAATTCTGTCATCATTTAGCTACTCATCCTCCAGTTGTTTTAAAGTTATGAGTTTCTTCTGTTGCACAAAAAGAACAAATATACACCAGTGTGGAAAAGTACGTGTCCCTTAGAGGGGCAGACTTAGTGATTTGGGAGCCCTAAGCAATTCCAGGTAGGCCATCTAGCAATAAAACTCAAAACACTCTCTTTCTTTTCTTGATTTGTCCTCTGTAGATTTTTTTTTGTAAATAAACAGCATGTTAAAAATATGTTTTAAGTGGAAGCTTTATCTTCTTAATGTAAAATGAAACACAACAAATTCACAAATTAAAAAAAAAACAAGTTCACAAACTAGCTATATGTAGAGCCATGTCTATGATTAGATTTTAATATTTGCATGTGCAGTACGAAAGGAACGTGCCACCATTCATGGGGGCCACTGGGTTTGAAAATAAGTAATAACGATAAAATCGTAATGGTTATAGAGAGATTTTACAACATATGATAGGAATATTATAAAAGAGCTACATGATTACTTTAGGCAATTCTTGGCATTGGAGCCCCCTAATTTCCCGGGGCCCGAAGCGGCTGCTTACCTCGCTTACTGGTTAAGTCCGCCCCTGATCCCTTAGCGGTTTCTTATTTTATTTGCGTGTTTGTCACACTTTAATGTTTCAGATCATCTGACTAATTTAAGGCAACATGGTGGCGCAGTGGGTAGCATGATCGCCACACAGCAAGAAGGTCGCTGGGTCAGTTGGCATTTCTTTGTGGAGTTTGCATGTTCTCCCCGTGTTGGCGTGGGTTTCCTCCGGCTGCTCCGGTTTCCCCCACAAGTCCAAAGATATCCACTATAGGTGAATTGGGTAAGCTAAATTGTCCATAGTGTATGTGTGTGATTGAGTGTATATGGATGTTTCCCAGTGATGGGTTGCAGCTTGAAGGGCATCCGCTGCGTAAAACATATGCTGGATAAGTTGGTGGTTCATTCTGCTGTGGTGAACCCAGATTAATAAAGGGACTAAGGCCCCGTTTACACTAATGCGTTTTCAATTTAAAACGCATAAGTTTTGCTACGGTTACGCCATCCGTCCACACTACGCCGGAGTTTTCGAGCCCCAAAAACGGAGCGTTTTGTAAACGCTGGACAGGTTGTTTTCATTCTAAAACGTTGCTGCTCCGTCTCAGTGTGGATGGGGGAAAACGGAGACATCTGAAAACGGAGGCGTGGCTGCTGAGATTCGCTACCTGATTGGGGCTTTTGGGTCATTGCGTATCCTTCCCTTATTCGTCAAGCCCCTATCACATGACTATAACGCTACCGGAAGACGGCAGACCGGCCTTCACTGTAAACAACAACATGGACACAGAAATGGGAGCGTTGTTTGCACTATTGTCCGTTTTAGGCGCCATTGTGCAGTTAAACTCTGCCTTTTTTACTACAGCAGCTGCATATATTCGCAAGAGGCAAGCTATTGTTCCAGCACTCGCTAATCGCTCGCGTTCATCGCTCAACCAGCGTTTGTTGACTAACAATAACCAAATGCCGAGCGAGACACATGCTTCCTGTTTATACTTGAACGCGCATGCCCAGAGTGCGCGAATGGTCACATGATATACGTTTTTGGTGGAGTAGTGTGGACGGAGATCTGTTTAGAAACGCTAGATGAAACGCTAGTGTGGACGCGGATCGTTTTTGATCTAAAACGCCGTTTCATAACGAAAACGCATCAGTGTAAACGGGGCCTAAGCCGAAAAGAAATGAATGACTTATTTAAAGTCAAAGATGACACAAGTATACACATAATGCAGTTTTTAAGTGGTTTTTATTATTAAGGGGAAGCAAAATCCAAAACTCCGTCGCCCTCCCTGGGTGATTAAGTGTTTGCTCTCCCTGTTAAAACATCATTTACCTCTGGTTTATCACACCTGAGTTTAATTTCTCTATTCACACCCAGGCCTGATTACTGCCACACCTGTTCACAATCAAGAAACCAGTTAAACAGGACCTGCCTGACTTAGTAAAGTAGACCAAACGATCCTCAAAAGCTAGACATCATGCCAAGATCGAAAGAAAATCAGAAACAAATGAGTCTCCCAGTCTAGAAAACATTATTAAGCCATTTCTTGACATAACATGACTCATTGCAAGTTATCGAAAACTCTTGATTGTAGTTGTTGGTGCTAAAAATGGCCCAACCAGTTATTAGCTTCAGGGAGCAAATACTTTTTCACACAGGGCTATGACCTTTAGTTTCTTTCCCTTAATAATAAAAACCTTCATTTCAAAAGGGCATGATGTGTTTACTTGTGTTTTCTGACAAATATTTAAATTAGTTTGATGAACAGTGGTTAGCACTGTGGCCTCACAGCAAGAAGGTCGCTGGTTTAAGTCCTGGCTGGGTCAGTCCAATAGTATCTGGATGCAATTTCAGACACAATGGAGTGAGTGACGTCACTGTGACGGGTAGGGTTAGGGGTGGGGTTAGGTAAACGCATTAAAAAGCATTGGATGCAGCTCAGACTGCACTGCACCAGGTCTGCATCCAGACCCCTCTCGGGTCAGTTGGCATTTCTGTGTGGAGTTTGCATGTTCTCCCCGTGTTGGTGTGGGTTTCCTCCGGGAGCTCCGGTTTCCCCCACAGTCTAAACACATGCGCTATAGGGGAATTGATGAACTAAACTGGCCGTAGTGTATGAGTGTGTGTGTGTGAATGAGTGTGTATGGGTGTTTCCCAGTACTGGGTTGCAGCTGGAAGGGCATCCTCTGTGTAAAACATGTGCTGGATAAGTGCTGTGGTGACCCGTGATGAATAAAGGGAGTAAGCTGAAGGAAAATGGATGAATGATCTGAAACTTTTAAGTGTGACAAACATACCAAAAACTAAGAAATCAGTAAGGGGCAAACACTTTTTCACACCACCATATATATATATATACTCCTAATTTAAATTAATTTAATTCACCATTTGTAAACTCGTTTGTAGAAATATCAGTATTAGTATGACATTCACTGAAAAATGTGTACATTTGACTCAGTTATTGACTTAATTCTTGATTAAAGAACATGTTGACCAAGTTACAAACAAATTTCAATGACAAATGCTGTCATTTAGAGCTGCATTTATTCATAAAATTGTGCAAAGCTGTCAGACATGTTTACTTCACCAATACAAAGCAATGGTTTCACATCAGAAGAGTTATGATTTGGTTAAATGATTTTCAATCACAACAAAACCACTGAAAACGTAAAAAAAAAACACTTTAGTTTAAGTAAAAATTCACACCATTCACTGGCTTATTACCTGCCTGTTATTAAGATATTAACTGTTCATTAGCACTTATAGGCCCAGTTTCACAAACAGGGCTTAGCTTAAGCCAGGACTAGACCTTAGTTAAATTACTCTATTTAAGCCACATTTTTTAAAACAGCCTTAAAAAAATACATTACTAGTGTGCACCTGGAGACAAGAAATGACACTGACATATTTTAAGACATCTCACTGCAAGTTATTTTCAGTTGAGACAGCTCAAACATGCAATTTAATCCATGACTAGCCTTAAACCTTATTTGTGAAACTGGGGAATAAGGATCTTATTTTACATGCAAAATACTATCCAATACCTAAACCCAACTACTACCTTACTGACTATTAATAAGCAGCTAATTTGTAGTTTATTGAGTCCTAGTTAATGGTTTGAAAGTGTGAATTGTAAATAAAATAAAGTGTGACCAAAAAGAAACTTCATGCAGTTTTGTAGCAAAGTAATATTATTATTTTTTTTGTCTGAATTGATATTTATTTTAAATATGAACAGAATATTGATGTGCATACTAACTATACATGAACAGTAATTGGGTTGTCAATAATCAATAGAAAAACAATATATATATTCTGTACAACTGAGCCAAGATTTTTGGAAAACACACATTTCTAATCATAATAGTTTTAATAACTCATTTCTAATAACTGATTTCTTTTCTCTTTATCATGATGTCAGCACATAATATTAGACTAGATATTCTTCAAGACACTAGTATTCAGCTTAAAGTGACATTTAAAGGCTTCACTAGGGTAATTAGGGTAAAGTTAGGGTAATTAGGCAAGTCATTGTATAACAGTGGTTTGTTCTGGAGACAATCCAACACTAATATTGCTGAAGGGGGCTAATAATATTGACCTTAAAATGGCTTTGAAACTATTAAAAACTGCTTTTATTCTAGCTGAAATAAAACAAATAAGACTTTCTCCAGAAGAAAAAATATTAGAGGAAATACTGTGAGAAATTCCTGAATCTGTTCAACATCATTTGGGAAATATTTGAACAAAAGTTCACAGGAGGGCGAATAATTCTGACTTCAACTGTATAAGTATGTGTATATATATATATATAACTCTCTCTCTGTCATCTCACTTGATTGATTGTATTGATTTCTCTTCTGTGTTTTCCTTCGCTCTCCTCTCCTTCTCTCTGTAATACTCCTCCTTCAGGTTTTCCCTCTCTCTGCGCCTCCAGCCTTTAGCAGTGACGTGATACAGATCTACATTATTGCCGGAGTAGGCGTCTCTGTATGTGGCCCGATACACAGCCTCTCTGGCCACCGCTGTGGCTTCTTGTGCGCTCATGCCCCAGCGGACCCCGCTGTCCAGGATGGAGTATGCGTACGGGGACCCGGAGCCCACGGAGAACAGCGCCCCCTGCAGACGCAGCCCGTCACTGCACACATACACCACCCGCGGCCCACACACACCCGACAACGGACCAGAACTCGCTGCTGATTGGCTGCTGGATTTGCTTGTGGTTGTAGTACTTGCATATCTTTCTGTCATTGCTTGCTCATCATCTGGGTCTTCATCTCCGTCCCACCCACACAGAGTGGCCGCGACGCACAGCTCCGTGCCTTAAAAACAAAAACAGTCAAAGCATGATAACAGATTTTCAATGCAATCATTGAATCACCTGTGAAAAGAAATTTCCCACCTCACACTTTATAACTTGTATTTATTATTGTATTTTTGTTTTGTTTTTAAAGGTCCCTTTAGGCCCCTTAGGCTGCGTGTCCACCACAGCGTTTTTCTAACCCAGGCTCATTGCGGATATGCACCCAGCTCTACATTTCTAGAGACTGTGAAATATGTACCCAGAGCCACATCTGCTAGCAGTTTTTGGGTATTTTCGTCTTTAAAACGAACGTTACAAGGCGATATGACGCCGCCGGCTGCTTCTGTTTTTTTTCGTGCTAGCAGCTGACTGCTTACCTCTGTGTTGACTACTTTTCCGCTGTTACCACTTTGCCCAGTAGCTTGCCTTGTATGTTGGCAGACTTGAGACGCAGAGAGGAGTTTACTGCAATGATGGGATTCGAGTGTGGGGAAGATCGGTTCCAGAAAGCAGGTAAAACAAAAACAAAAGGCAAAAGATAAACTAAACAAGTAAATAACAGGGTGAGAATGTGGTAAAACCTGAAAACGTGGTTAAAAATCAGGCGGCAACGAGAGCTTTTCTTTTTCTGGATTGCTTTTGAAAACACCATTGGTTGGGTTTAAGGAAGGGAATGGGTGGGGCTATCAGTCAGTCATTAGTGACCTCTGGTGGATTTACGCGAGAGCTTTTCTTATTCTGGAATGCTTTTGAAAACACTGTCGGTTGAGTTTAGGAAAGGATTGGGTCAATCAGTGCTTTTGAAAACACTATTGGTTGGTTTAAGGAAGGGGGTGGGTGGGTCATCAGTCAGTCGTTTGGTCAGTCAGTCGACAGCGACCTCTGGTGGATTTACGCAAGAACAGAAGGCACAAATAGCACTTGTGAGAGAAATTTGAGATCTCAAAAAGCGTACACAGTGGCCTCTGGTGGATTCGTGAAAAAAACTGCAAAAATGTACTTCCTGGGATGTATTTGGCGCTCTCCTAAAATGTATATCAGGGTACGTATCAATAATGAGCCTGAGTTGGCGGTACCATAGTGGGCGATACAATCTCCACTACATATTGGACCAGTTCCAGTACATCATCATGCTACAGACTGCAGAGAGGACATCTTGTAGCAAGGTGCTAAGTGTGTTTTTTTCAGGCAACGAAAGTTAAAAAAAGAAACGCAGCGCCCATTAGTGTCACTTTTGAGCCAGCCATCCAATCACAGTGGAGTAGAGGCGGGACTACACCACAGTTTTTGGGTATTTTAGTCTTTAAAATGAACGCTACAGGGCGGTATGACGCCGCCAACTGCTTCTGTTTCTTTTTGTCCTACCAGCTGACCACTTACCTCTGTGTTGACGGCTTTTCTGCTGTTACCAGTTTGCCCACTAGCTTGCCTTGTACGTTGGCAGACTTGAGACGCAGAGAGGAGTTAACTGCAAAGATAGGGTTCGAGTGTGGTGAAGAATGGTTCCAGAAAGCAGGTAAAACAAAAACAAAAGGCAAAACATAAACTAAACAAGTAAATAACAGGGTGAGAATGTGGTAAAATCTGAAAACGTAAAAATCAGGTGGTTGCGAGAGCTTTTCTTATTCTGGATTGCTTTTGAAAACACTGTCGGTTGAGTTTAGGAAAGGATTGGGTCAATCAGTGCTTTTGAAAACACTATTGGTTGGTTTAAGGAAGGGGGTGGGTGGGGCTATCAGTCAGTCGTTCGGTCAGTCAGTCGACAGCGACCTCGGTGGATTTACACGAGAACAGCAGGCAGAAATAGAACTTGTGAGAGAAATTTGAGACCTCAAAAAGCGTACACAGCAGCCTCTGGTGGATTCGTGAAAAAAACTGCAAAAATGTTCTTCCTGGGACGTATTTGGCGCTCTCCTAAAATGTATATCAGGGTACGTATCAATAACCTGTTCCAGTACCTTATTGTGCTACAGACTGTAGCAAGGTGCTAAGTGTGTTTTTTTCAGGCAACGAAAGTTAAAAAAAGAAAGCAGCGCCAATTAGTGTCACTTTTGAGATAGCCATCCAATCACAGTGGAGTAGAGGTGGGATTACACTACACAACTCTCATCACCACCACAACAAAAAACAGAAAAAAAAACATTGCACTGCAAAAACGCTCACAGCTGAGTGTGTTTTTTTTTTAAAGCGAGCGCATTTCTGGACAAAAACGGTATGGTGGACAAGCACACTGTAAAAAATTATATGGCAAAAAGTCATGACTACAAATGTTCTTATATTACTTTGACTTATTTTAATAGGTTAATCAGATGTCAACTACATTTCTTAAGTTATGCAAAGTATAACTCAGTATTTTTAGTCAGTTTGATATAAGTAGAGATAACTTATTTTATTCTAGGGTTGTCAAAAGTATCAGCATCAATCAGTACTGTAAGTTTAAAAACGTCCATTTCCCGCTAACATTTGAGCACATTCTTAAACACAACTGATTTGCCATTGTGTTCTCGTGCTCAACAGAAGATCATCAGTTCACTGCACTTCACCAATGTTCACAAAGTGACACAATGTTCACAATTAATATTAGCAGTATTATTTATTATCTGCATATTTATATTAGTTTTAATGAACACAAGTTTAGATTTGTCCTCCTGTGTGGTTTTGGTGACGTCTGCATCACCATATGGGGCATAAGAACAGGACGTGTGTTTGGACATAACTCAGTTTTCTGACCACACTTCATTATTATTGTTCATTTATTCCTTTGCTGGAGATTAGAACTGAGTTTAGAAAAAGTTTTGACATAAATCTTTGTGCTTAACAAAGGAGATTAAATATGTGGGCTAATGGATGTGTTCAGTGGAGTGAGTTTCCACCGTTTCCTTACTCCACCAAAGTAAAGGAGCAAAGAGTAAAGTAAAGAGAAAGTAAAGAGGCTGAATGGAGGAGGCTCATTCTTTATCCTCGCGCTGCAGATGCTCTGTTTAAGGGCCTACTCACACTATGCTATCCGAACCGTGCCCAGGCCCGTTTCCCGGATCGTTTAAGATGTGTGAGTGCTCTGAATCGGGCCCTGGCCCGGTTGGAAGAGGTGGGCCAGAGCGCGGTACGCTTACAGTGTGAGTGCAAGCGTGCCTAAGCCCGAAACTGAAAGCGAGAAATGAGGCTGTGATATGCCCTAAATGACCCATCTGCGCTTAAATTACCCATCTAAAGTCCTCGTAAATAAAAAAAAAGTCCTCGCCTACACAAATCTGTTTGATATGGATTAATTAATCATTCGTGCTGTTCAATGAACGCAAACTGTCGAAGTTTATTAAAGACGCAAACCCCTCACTGCACGACAGCTGCACCTTCAGCAAACCTCCTAATTCCTGCAGCACGGGGACTTTATGATTGTTTATGAGCGTCAAAAGTGGCTGATCTGTTCGGCGAAATATTTGACTGCGTGTCACCGCATTTCAAACGACTTAAACGATATGACTATAACTTACTAAAGAAATCTCCACATTGCTGAGCGAAAGCGCTTACTGAGCAGCGCGTCATCAATGACGTAACCGTGCCCAGGCCCAAATGTAATGTGAGTGCGGGCCGTCGGGGGAGAGGGGAGGGGACGCAATCGTGCTTCGGCCCGGTTCAAGGCAACTGTACAGTACGGCCTAACTGTTTTCTCGCTAGTGAAGCGTTCAGTTTTTACACTTACAAAGTCGCCATGTAAATAGCAAATGCGCCAAGGAGCGACACAACTGAGTCTTAAAGGGAATGTGAGACGAGACTCTGATTGGTTTAATGCACGTTATGCTCAAAATACACCCAGAACTCATTAAGAGAATAAGCACAGCCCTGTTAGACCATGCACCAGGGCGCAGAGCGTATTTTTCAGTCCTTAAATTAATGCTTAATGCCCTTAATGCTTTTGCGCCATGAGCTTTAGACTCTGCGCCTAGATCGTTAAAATAGAGGCCTAATGTTACTTGAAAAATGTTGATTTAAGAAAAAATAAACTAAAATAATACAGAAAGCTCCGTGCCTTTGAATGGGTGCAGCATGTGGGACAGGAGTTTGGCAGCACCCCCGGTTGACAGTCTGCGGCGGTGTCGGAGCTGATAGAGCCGCAGTTCCCGGGCCAGAATTCGTTTCCAGAGCGCACAATCCGCCGATGTCCCAGAAGTGGTGCCCACCAGGTGAGAGTGAATAGGTAACACTTTCGGGGCTGCAGGACAGGCCACTTTCCCCGCACAACTGGAGCGTGTGTCGGCCGCCGCAATAACTCCTCCTTGAAATGCAAAACCCAAAGTGGTTGTCCCATGGGAAAGAGTGAACGGTAGAGCACCCGATTGGGAGATGTACGGCAGTGTGGGGTGCATATAATCAACATCCAATAGGTTCGAGCTTTGAGGTGTTTGACCAAAATGTATAGGGCTCTTTGTGATATATTCGGTTATCGGCATGTAAAACTCAAGAGGGCTCAAACCGCTCCGCCTAGGCACCCAGGAAGAAAAAGCTTCTCCATAAATCCCCCCTCCGAACAGATGAGTGGAATCCTCCGGCATAAAGGACTGTGAGAGTGGAGCAGTCCATTGAGGGAACAGAGGGGGGTCGAGCAGGCCGCATACATCTTGCAAAGCCATAAAACTACTGAGTGGATATACAGTGAATTGTAACTCTGTCGATAATTACTCTGTAGGAAATTTGCTGTAAAAACATGGCAGATATGAAGTAAAACTGGTTTTATATTAGCACATTCGAAATTTGGAGTTTAATAAAATAATTATACTGAAGCTAATACTGATGAATTATAATGACATAAGCACAATTTAGGCTACGCTGCTTATAATGATTACCACACTAATTTTAATATTCACTCTGAAATCGAATGTAAGAATGACTTCAAGACAACATTAGCACTATTTAACTGTGAACAATGTTGTACTCTAATAGTCATTTGCTGATTATATTACTATAAATGTGCGAATATAAAACCGACATTACCTCAATAAATATAAGTAGCAGCTACTTGGTTTATTTTGCTGTCCTCGTTTGATTTATTAATCCTTTCTTGTTGATAAAAAATCAAGTAGTAGATTCCACTTGGCGTCTATATCTTCTTGTGGTGATGATGGATGTTGACTTATAGTTTCAGCGGGTATCAGATTTGGGGTGCAGCAAATAATATCCAGCTCTCAGTCCACTATACTTGATGTCTTTTCGAGTTCACTAAAGCATTGACAGCTCAGTACAGCTGCGAAAGTTCATAGGCCTGTTATATAAGCTCTGATCTTGGATTGTGTTAACCAAAGACGCATAAAAATGCCAAAGTAAGCCTTGTTAGTCAAGCTTGACGATATACACGCCATTTTCTGAAAGCATTGACATTTTGTGCTGTGTAGTGCTACAATTTCTTAGCTAAAAATGATGATGCATGTTAATAAAATGATATTTATTTTGGTCATTAACTAATTATAATTGCTAAAACACACACACACACACACACACACACACACACACACACACACACACATAGCAAACGGACTTGGCTCAAATGTGGCCTCATTATGGCACTGCTGGTGTGTTGCTGGCACTGGCATGCATAATGTCAGCCGAATGTGGGCCATGCATGGCAATGATGGCACTGCATGCATGACGGCAAACTACATTTGGGCCAGTTGTGGATGGGAGGTGTGTGGCCCAGAGCAGTGTAGCGATTGTTCACATTGTTTAGGTAACATTAGGCTGGGTTATGGCTCAGTTTTTGGGGTTTCTGGTTAAAGTATAAACTTATAGCTGAGAATCGGTGCCAATAATAAACCTGTTTTGGCCCAGTTCAGGGCCAGTTAAGGGTGATAAATCGCCTGAGATTCAGGCTGGTTATGGCCCATGTGTGGCCCTTGTCTTTAATCTAGTTATGGGCCACTTCAGGACCGCCATTCTTTGTGGTACTTGGGCCGAGGGAAAAGTTATTATGTGACCCGGAGCTGGGCCAGAAAACATTTGCTATGTGGGCAATGCACACTATTCAATAGTTCATGGTTAAAATTAATAATAATATTAACATTGTCTTGCTGCACTTTGTTGGTCAAAATAAGCGTGCTGTGTTTTAGTTTGATAATGTTTTTATGTACGTTTAACATGATTAAACATGTACATTCACATATGTGCATCAAATGTTCATATAAAACATGGCATAAATATTTATCAAAAAATATGTACATGGAAGAAGAAAAAAGATAAGACTTCCTAGTAATGGTCTTTATAGCAGATAAGTCTTCAGTAACAATATTTATCTCCTTTCCTTCATTCTTGAACTACCCTGCTGAAAATAAAAACAGCTTATACCCAGCCTATATACATTGACAAGCCTGGTTTTAGAGGGGTTTTTGGCTATTCCAGGCTGGTCTTAGCTGGTCAGGCTGGGAGATGACCAGCTAAAACCAGCTTGACCAGCATAGCCAGGCTGGGAGCTCAGCCAAAACCAGCTATGTCCAGCTTAAACCAGGCTGGTCCAGCTGGTTTTAGTTAGTCATCTCCCAGTCTGACCACCTAAGACCAGGCTGGAAATGGCCTAAACCCATCTAAAACCAGGCTGGTCGATCAGCTAAAACTAGCCAACCAGCTTAGGCTGGTTTAAGCTTTTTTTTTCTTCAGCAGAGTATTCAAAACACTGTACATATTTATACAAAATACAGTTTATAGGGGACACAATAACAGTGTTTTCAAGGGGAAGTACACATAGTTGTAAGTTACACATAGTTGACCAGCTAAAACCAGCTTGACCAGCCAAAACCAGCTATGTCCAGCTTAAACCAGGCTGGTTTCTGCTGGTTTAAGCTGGTCATTTTTCAGCCTGACCAGCTAAGACTAGACTGGAAATGGCTGGAAACCAGCCTGGAAATGGCCCAAACCCCTCTAAAACCAGTCTGGTCGACCAGCTAAAACCAGCCAACCAGCTTAGGCTGGTTTAAGCTGTTTTTCTCAGCAGGGCTCTCAAAATCATTGCGCATAAATCCGCCGATTGCTTTTCTTTTTAAAATAAATGTATTTATTTTGTTTATTTATTTGTCCGCAGATTCTGTCTGGTCCTCACCTTGTATCGTTGTAATACCTGTGTCATACCAATCTCTCTATACAAGTTTGTGTGGCGCGCGCGCACACACACACACACACACACACACCTGTCATTCTCACACACGGAAGAGCGCGCTCTGGACTCAATCATGTTGTGACAGAACAGTAAATGTTTGATCGCCTCATCGCGTCGCGTTGATCAGATAAATATGATTGTGTTGGGTTTCATCTCTGCTGCTCTTCTTCTGCTGTCCTCGGTAAGATCATTTAACTTTATTTTCACTTTACAGCTTTCAGAGTCGCTCGAGATTCAGTTTCACATCACACGGCTCATTTAAAGGCACAGTTCAACCAAAAATGGAAATCCTGCCGTCATTTACTCACTCGTTTCAAACCTTTATGAGTATTTTCTCGGACTTTTCAAATACATAATCAAAAATGCATGTCTTCAATAGGCTACCTACTTTTCGAGGTTGACTCTCTGCTCAAATCTTTCCATGTGTAACAACAAAAAATGAGTCAGATATTCAGTTCTATATAAAGACCTGTTAGCTGTTGATTAGATTTAGATAGTTTTCCTGCTTTTAATTAATTCATTTTAAATTGAATGTGTTTTCATACACCTCTAGCTGTCGTTATTTACTTACCCTCAGTTGTTTTCTTATTTTTCTCTCTTTATAAATGCAGTTAATGTAACTTTTGGGCTATTTTCCCTCTTTTATATCGATCTATTGATCTACTGTGTATATTTTCATTCAATAAATGAGTTTATGCAACCCAGGCTCATTATGGATACGAACCCATATATACATTTCTGGAGCAGGGGCGCCCCCAAGGGGGGGTAAACTCTGGCCACCCCTGTGGCCACCCCAATATGATTTTGCTGTTGACATTATTAATTTAAATGTACTTATGTAAATTCCCAATATTTCAATAAATAAATAAAATGCAGCCACTAAATTATTGTTTGTGCCACTGACGTAGCTGATTCACTGCTCTCCCCCTCAGCGCTGGTTCAATGCTGGTGAGAGCAAACTGACGCATGCGCGCAGATAACCATTTCCGTGCGCCTGACGCACTCCTGTGTGAATCCCGGTTGTTTGCATGCACGCCGATTAAATATGCGCCGCTCGTGCGCCGTAGTAACAGCGTTTAGTGCAGAGGTGTCGGCACGCATCGAGTATATATATATATATATATATATATATGAAAAGTGTTTTTAAAATTAATATTGATTTTTATTTGGTTTGCAAATGTACTTGCTGTATTATTTCAAGGAATAAATTGCAATATTTCAAGAGTAATTAATTAAATGAATTAAAACCACATTATTTCATTTACCAGAAACTTCTGGCCACCCCTAAGAAAATTTTCTGGGGGCGCCACTGTTTTGGAGATCGCGAAATAATTCCCAGAAGGTACGTTTAATTGCAGTTTTTGTTTTCGCGAATCCACCAGAGGCCGCTGCGTACGCCTTTTCAGATCTCAAATTCCTGCTGTTCTCACCTAAGTCCACCAGAGGCCGCTGTCAACTGACTGACCGACCGGCCGACCAATCCCCCCACCCAGCCCCTTCCCTAAACCCGATCGATAGTGTTTTCAAAAGCAATCCGGAAAAAGAAAAGCCACGGCCACCTACTTTTATTTATTTTTTGGCTTTTGTTTTTTGTTTTACCTGCTTTCTGGAATCGTTCTACATCAGACTCGAACCCCGTCATCGCGGTCAACTCCTCTCTGCATCTCAAATCTGCCGATGTATCTGGGCAAACTGTTAACAGCGGACAAGCCGTCCACACGAAGGTAATCGGTCAGCTGGTAGCGCGATAAGAAACAGAAGCTGTCGGAGGCATCATACCGCCTTTTAGCATTCATTTTAAAGACAAAATGCAGCCATACGTAGCTCTGTTTACATCATTCGTGCTCTCAGAAAATGTAGACAGGGGTACATATCCACAATGAGCCTCGGTTGAGTTGAACACTGAAGAAGATTTTTTGAAGAAAGCCAAACACATCTTAACCATTGACTTGCATTTTATTTGATTTTCCTACTATTGAAGTCAATGGTTAAAGATTTTCATCTCTCTTCATATATTTGTGTTCAACAATTACAGTCTGTGATTTTAACAGCAGCTCTTTGGACATCTTGAGGATAACCCTGACTGTGATGTAAGCAGCGCCTTACAAAATGTAGAAGAAAAAATAGTCAACCCTAAATGCTAAACAGTCACAAACAGCCACGCGATTTGGTATCACATTCTCTGTCTTGCACCCTCAGAACCAGACAATGGGAGATAGATAGATTAATTCATTTGGCTTAGTCCCTTATTTATCAGGGGCCACCACAGCGGAATGAACTGCCAACTATTCCAGCATATATTTTATGCAGCATATACCCCAGTACTGGTAAACACCCATGCACTACGGCCAATTTAGTTAATCAATTCCCCTATAGCGCATGTGATAGCAGACCGGAGAACGTGGAGAACATGCAAACTCCACACAGAAACGCCAACTGAACCAGCCGGGACTCAAACCAGCGAACTTCTTGCTGTGTGCTAACCACAGAGCCACCGTGCCGCCCACTCTTTCTTTTTTAAAGTCTAATAAGTTCTTTGATATATAAGTTATGTCAACACAATCAATCCAGATAAGTTACCTTAACTCAAAATATTAAGTTATAATATTAGTCATTTTTTACAGTGTTTTGTGTCTAGAAAGGCGCCATTCAATGAATACATGATTATTATATGACGTGTAATTTAATCTGTCTCTCCGAAGGTTTGCTGTGAGTCTCCGGAGGCTGTCAGGACTCATCATGGAGATTTTGTGTATTTTAAAGATGCTCCGGACACAGTGCAGAACAGATCCAGTGTACATCTACTGTATAACTGCTCTGCCGCCTGTCGAATCAGTGTGGAAATAATAATCTCCACGCCTTCGAGGACAGGAGTGGTAGTTTACAGAAGGACCTGGACTAACTCTAGGAATTTTGGAAAGCCCAGATCTAGAGATTTTCCTCTGGTGTTTCCTCCAGCTTTGCTCTACCAGAGAGGTTTTTTTGTCAGGCGTCCGCTGGAGCTCGGTAATGTGCTGCTGAGGGCCCGCTTGCTCCATTTGGAAGAACAGGAACTCGTTGGAGACCATTTTGATGGATCTATTGTGAAAACGTCTAGGTTTTTGAGGACTCTGCCGCTTTCTGAACGTCCAGCATATCCACACACAAGATCAGTGTCATGGGGAGCGTGGCTGATGTGGCGGATTACCAAAAACACCGTGAGGACATGTCCAGTCGAGTCAGGTGAGAGCCGTATTGATCAGAACCAATGGCAAAATTTAAAGCACGGGTCCTCAATCCTGTTCCTGGAGATCTCCCTTCCTGCAGATTACTGTTGCAACCCATATCAAACACACCTGCCTGTAATTATCAAGTGCTGTTCAGGTCCTAATTAATTGGTTCAGGTGTGTTTGATCAGGGTTGGAGCTGAACTATGCAGGAAGGTAGATCTCCAGGTACAGGATTGAGCACCCATGATTTAAAGGGATAGTTCACGCAAAGATAAAATACAAATACAAACATAGGTTTGCTACTTGTTCAAACTACTTATTTAAAATGAGCTGAATCAACACAATTCCTGAATGTTTTTTTGGGATGAATGTCTAAATGTCTCTTTCTGACAAGAGACTCAGTTGTTGTTATTTTTAGTTGCTTTAATAGTGTGGACCACTATTTTCTGTTTGATCCTCACAATTTTGGAATCCAGTCGCGGGCCGGATTGAACGGCTCAGCGGGCCGGATTTGGCCCGCGGGCCGCCAGTTGATGATCAGTGCATTACAGCATTCATACAACAATTTATTTATTACAAATATGCCTTACATAATACAAATAACACAGATGTGAATATGAATTTCAGCAATTAAACTCCCTTAATGTGTTTATTCCTTTATTAAGCTTTTCATGGTGATGTTTACTTTCACCGTGTAATTTAAGGAAAATCCTGAGATAAATTAATTATATCTCTGAACTTTAATTATAAATCTATATCAAATGCTGCACTTCCCACCTTCTTTATTCAGCCACAATGACTTCTGGGACTTCTCGAGTGAGTTTTGCGCTCAAGTCTGCATCGGTGCATCCACGATATCAAGAACACATCTGGGAATTTTCACACATCCTCCGTTCTTGCTGTCTTGAGTTTTGGAACTGAACTTTGGCAGTTGATGATGATGTTACACGAGTCATTGTTTATTCTTCCTGCCTCTCTCTTTTTCTAAATAAGAGTCCAACATATAGTTTCTGTTTAATACAAGCTTAGTTCTGATTGTCCTGTTTTTCATTGAGATTTTAGGGTGCACTCACATTAGGTACAGTTGCCTTGAACCGTGCCAAAGCGTGATTGTCCACCATCCACTCTCCCCCTCGGCCTGCACTCACATTGCATTTTTTACCTACCGGACCTGAGCACGCTTACATCATCGATGATGCGACTGTTAGTTTAACACAGGGGTGTCCAAACTCGGTCCTGGAGGGCCGGTGTCCTGCATAGTTTAGCTCCAACTTCCTTCAACACACCTGCCAGGAAGTTTTTAGTATACCTAGAAAGAGCTTGATTAGCTGGCTCAGGTGTGTTTAATTGGGGTTGGAACTAAAATATGCAGGACACCGGCCCTCCAGGACTGAGTTTGGACACCCCTGGTTTAACAGAGAGAGAAGAGCTCTCGCTTAGCACAGTGGACATTGCTTTAGTTATATCATTTTGTATTATTTTTAGTCGTTTGGGATGCAGTGGCGCGCAGTCAAACACTTTGCAGAACAGATCCACCACTTTTGACGCTCATAAATGATCATAAAAGTTCTCATGCTGCAGATATTAGGAGGTTTCCTGAAGGTGCAGCTGATGTGCAGTGAGGGGTTTGCGTCTTTAATAAACCACGACAGTTTGCGTTCACTGAAAATGAAGAATGATTAATAAATCCATATGAAACAGACCCCTAAAAGTGACACCGCATCTTCAGTTTCGGGCGCTTTCTTCAGGTGCTTTGCACTCACACTACAAGCGTACCACGCCAAAGCCCAAGTGAACCGCGATCTGGCACATCTCTTCCAACCGGGCCAGAGCCGGCCAACTGAACCGCGCCTGAGCCCGATTCAGAGCACTCACACTTCTCAAACGAACCGGAAAAACGAGCCTGGGCACGGTTCGGATAGCATAGTGTGAGTGCGCTCTTACTCTCATGGGATTTACATGGGAAGAGGAAACAGTAGTTTTTTGAGGCTCACAGTATGTCTTTCCATTTACTTAACTCTTATCTTTTTCATTTACTGAACTTACACATAGTCATTACTTACTGAAACTCTCATTAATAATCTTATTTAGACTCCAAAATGAGTCCACTGTTTTTGAACTCACCTTGTATGTTCAAAACTGCAGAATATGGACGTATTTCATAGAGTTGACTGACTGTTGATTGTACCTCTTGTTTGTACTTTGAGCAATTGAATGACACGTCAGTGAGCATAAATGAGAGAATTTGATTAGGAGGTTTTTGCGGATACTGTATTCATTTACTAGGTGCATTAATGGTTCATTTTGCAACTAAAAGCTCTGCTGCATCATTTATGTATTCATCTGTGCCTTTGCAGACACTGTGGATATCCTGACGTTTCCATTCGCAAGTACCGGTGAGAGGTTTGGTGTCATACACACATTCTCCTCCTTCAAGAATGGAGATCTGGAATGGAGACGGACACTCGCTGTCAAACAGCCGAGGTCAGACTTGAGCTGTCAAAAGCCTTCATTCACGTTTCTCACTACTAATTGGTGGTGAAATCAATGCATGTTACAAAAAGGTAAACAGATATGCATTAAGTACAAGCAAAGCACACATACAGGGTGGTTGCTAAGTTGTTTCTAGAGGAAGTATGGCTCTTGAGGTCCACTGTCTTGTGTATATTTGGAATAGATGACTCTCATTGGGGAGGTGACCCAGTGGGTAACGATTTCGTCTCACAGCAAGAAGGTCACTGGTTTGAGTCCTGTTTGGGTCAGTTGGCATTTCTGTGTGGAGTTTGCATGTTCTCCCCGTGTTCATGTGGGTTTCCTCCGGGAGCTCCGGTTCCAAAGTCCAAAGACATGTGGTACAGGTGAATTGGGTAAGCTAAAATTGTCCGTAGTGTATTTGTGTGAATGAGAGTGTATGGGTGTTTCCAAGCACTGGGTTGCAGCTGTAAGGGCATCCGCTCTGTAAAGCAAATGCTGGATAAGTTGGTGGTTCATTCTGCTGTGGTGACCCCAAATTAATAAAGGCCGAAAAGAAAATGAATGAATGGACTCTCGTTGACTGTACATCCATGACTCTTCCTCTGAGCTTTCTCTTGCGTTCTGTATCTAGTGCTCTCATTGGCTCTAGATCTTTGGCTCCTCCACTGGTTTGTTCCCTCTCTAAGTATTTTACCAATGTCAACTCTGAATACCATAGCAACTCCTTAGTCACCAATATCAACTCTGAACACCATAGCAAATCCTTAGTCAGCAATGTCAACTCTTAACTCCATATCAACACCCTAGTCAGAAACCAAAATATTGGAAACCAAGTATTCCAATTTTGGTTCTTGCAACACATTTCAAAAGAGTTAAAGAGTGTCATCAGCCTGCATCGAGGTTAGGACAGGCAGGAAATGAAATGCTGGGAATGCAGTGGAGGTGGCAGAGTCACGCCTGAGACAAAAGGCGCTGGTGGGCACTGTGGCGACAGGCAGAGTGGGTTTGGGCTATTTTCCACAGACCTTGGTTAGCCAGGTCCATGGTAAGGAAAGACACCACCTAATCCAGGATGAGGTTCGAGCAGGTGTAGAGGAAGAGAGAGTCAGCAGGGTGGTAGGACTCCAGCAGCAGGGAGCATGGACTAGGTGGGAGAATACACTGCAACGTAGGATCACCTGGGCGAACATCTTGCAGGCGGATTTCCAGCGAGTCCGTTTCCTAGTACAAGCTGTCTACGATGTAGTGCCAAGCCTATCGAACCTCCGTGTTTGGGGGAAGAGTGAGACACCTTCCTGCCTTCTTTGCTCTGGAAGAGTGTAGTGGCAATTTTCTTTAAGGAGGCTCTCTCAGTGGTCAAGAAGACAAATTCTTACCCAAAGTGTCTTTTAAAGTTTTATTCTTTGCAAAGAAGGTCAGACAATCATACAGCAACACAGGTTTCTGCAGAGAGTGAGACGCCGAAACAGAGTGCGTTCTCTTTTTATCTAGTTTGTAATACCCACAAGGTCATCAGTGACATACAAGATGAATCACAGTTACATCAGCGCTCAAACTTCATTTTTGACCATCTATATTTCAGTCTTACATCCCATCCCATATAGCTTGTTAAATCACCATGTACTTATCCAGATCTTATCTGGTGATAAACAGATGTTAAAGTGGTCACACTTGGTCTAACTTAAACAGTACATTCATGGAAGAATAAATGAACAGACATTTATAATGTATATAAATGAATTTCCACCACAATTCCTCTCTTTTTATCATTCATTGATAACATAACACTAAATTCATTTTATATTGGCTTCTAAAATCACACACTTCATAATCATGATGTTAATCATTTAACAGGTTTCTGCACACACCATATACACTAGAGATGTTCAAACATTCTTCTTAATATAGTTTCCCCATTAAGGTTCACTTTCCAAAACATCTCTCTTCCCTGGAAGCCGGGCTAAACGAATGATCACTGTCATTGCGCTCCTGTCCGAAGACAGACCCTCAGTCACCCCCAGAGGTTTAAACCACAGAAATTACCTGTTAATTTTACACTATTGTTATTTCATACACATAGTGAATTCTGTTAAACATTGCTTTAATCAGTTACAAATCACTAATACTCTAAATCATTAGTTCATCATTAATAACATCCAGATATCATCCACAAACAATGGAACACGTTGTTGTTTCTACACTCTTAAACATACATCACATTTACATTTTTCTCATGATTTTCATGTAAATGATCGCTCTTTTAAGATTAACTTACAGAGCATATCAACTCATGCAGTTTGCTGTTTTTGTTTGGACAGACCCAAAATACATTTAAGCAAGCAAATAGTCATTTTACTCTCAAAATGTCAATTTTGTTAAGTTCTTCAATTAAGTAATAGCCATCACCTAATTTTCACTCTCAAATCTGTTTACTGTTTTCTCATGTCACATTGCTGTCGCTATCATCAAAATCATAGTCAAAATCATCACCCATGTCAATGTTCATACCCCCTTCATTAACAGTTATCTCCACCATCTGATGCGATGTTGACACTGTAACCAATCTACTTACTGACCATGATACAAATTTAAATATACATGGCAAACAGCATAATACCATTAGACCTATCCCCAGTACCGGCAATGCTACAGTACAGGCCCAATAAACCCAATCTCCCCATTTGAATGATAACCAGTCTAGCCATGAACTGCTAGCTCAATCAGGCACTTTTACGGCCATTCTCATGTGCTCTATGATGTCAGAAATGTTTTACTGTAATTAGGTTAATCAAACCAACAGGATCCGCCCACCAATTTACAAAGCCCGTCTCGTTCCCCTGTTAGAATATCTAGGGCCATTCTGTTTTGAACTACAGCATCTCTGATTTGTTTCATCTCATCATTAATCAGTGTCAGAGCGGTTTCTGTGTTATTTGCAATTACCAAAACTGACCAGGCCAACCCATTAATTTTGTTTATGCTTACGGCTGTGCCCCCTCCCAAAAACACTGACCACCCAACATTAGCCCCCACTCATGTCCAAGGATCAAACAACACATACCCATTATATCTATCAAGCATTTCTTTTATGTCTACCCCCTGTGTTTTCATCAGCACCTGGAAGATAAACAGAAGTACCCATATTCATCAAAGCAGGATAGCAACACCCAGACCACCCCCCTGCTGATAGTGAGTGGAATGCTCTATCTCCAAACACCCACACTGCTGCTGGTGACGTGTCAGTCGGGCTGCCAAATGGACACATGAAGTATCTTCTTATAACTTTGATCACCGCTGTGCAGTTGTAGGGTGGTTTGTTTACTGTCTCTATCTTCAACCTGCAGTCAGACCATCCTGTAGTTGGTACATGCTCTCTCGAAAGATGACACACACACATCTCCTCGTGTGTGCATAACTCGCAAAGGTAATAACATTATTCCAGATTTTTCATTCATTCATGATGCTTCACAGCTCAAATCAGGTGTTGTCTTTGGAGCCAGGCCATAGTCAATATCTCTTCCAGCCTCCAAGACTCTTGTCATCTGAAGTAGTATCAAGCATTTGGTGTCGTTCCATGCTGCCACCGTTAGGAGCCGCTCTCCAGGGGTGGGACATTTGCAAACATAACCAGCAGCTTGTGTTGATATCCAGCTCCCTCTTTTGCAAAAGAGCCAAAGTGCATGCCTTGTTCCCTTGACATTGTGACATAGCTACTTTCACTGGTGTGTTCACTCCTTTTCCTCCGTCTCCACCATCGCTCCCCATCCAGGCTTTCTCGCTGTCTGTCACTGGTTCAAACATTGGTCCCACGAGAGCTTTCACTGGTTCTGGAACTGGTTTTCTCACTACAATCCTGAAAGTCTCATACCAGTCTGTTTCCTGCACATCAATACCACAGTAATATGTGCCTGCGTCAGACATTTTCACCTCTTCCATCAAAACAGTCATTCCATCCTTGTTGTTTCCTCGTCGAATTCCTCTTCTTCACTTCAAATCGGTCATCCGGTCCGTATACTGCTGGGCTGCTATAGGCCTTTACATCTTTCCACTTGCAAGAGTCTTTGCAAAAGTACACTTCAGCGTGCTCAGCCTTGCTTGTGTCCTCGTACTCTGGTCTAGGACAATATGGACAGTTGTGCAAGTAAGGATTACAAGAAAACTTTACCGTTCAGTCACTGTCACCACTTCCTCTTGTCCACTGTAGACTGGTATGGCAATCGTCACCTTTAATGCTCTCTTGACACGCAGCCTTTTGGAATGGTTTGCTTCTAGTGACGTCATCCCTGTTTCTGTGTAGTTCTCTGTGCTGACGTCAGGCTCTGCTCTATATTGGTTTGCCAGCTCCAGGGCAAGGAAAATTACGTAACATAATGTCAGTGATAGTAACAGCAACCACAGCGTGGTTTGTTTTAGCCCACACATTCCAGGCACTCGGAATGGATGCCAACTAATCTTTCCTTCCATCTTCAGTTTAGGTCTGATGGTCATCACTGCTTATTCACCTCTCTTTTGGTTGCTTCCTCCTCATTGAGTGTATGTTGTTTTGGTGTTATATTCAGAAGTCACTGTCTCACACACCTCTTGACTCTGTTGTTGTTTCTCCACAGCTGTGACCTTGCTCCATTCAGATAGCAACTCGCTGTTTTATTCAGAAAGCTTCAGAGCCCCTCTGTCTCTCCTATTCCCTCGTTGTATCCTTCACAGGTGCTCGAACCCCTTCTGCGATGGCTAGCATTCACCCACATCGCCCTCTCCGCGACCTTCACCGCTGTTTCAGTGGTCAGTAGCACTTGGAACGGACCCAACCAACGCTTTGCTCTCCAGCTCTTTCTCCTTAGGTCCCCAATCACCACGAAATCGCCAGGCCTCAAACTGTGCAGTGGCCTTTCTCCAGCCTTCCCCTGTCCAGCCTTTACCTGTACACAAACATCAAACAACAGATAAGACATTTCTTTACAATAATTCAGCATGTCATTTTCACACACATCTGTTCATTTTCAGCACATATTAACAGGTTTTTACAAAACGCCATTCTGTTGGCTTCCCCATTATCCCTTATTTTTTTAACAGACAAAACAAATAGGTGTGCTGACTTCAGAATTGTTACATGGCACAATAACACCTTGCTCCAGTAAAGCTTTAAATACTAGAGTAATGCCAACAATGACTTCTTTTTTTCAAAAGATGTTGTGCTTTGGCACGGCCTATTATCAGATTTGGGAGTAATTATCACTGGATTACAATCTTTAATTAAACCCACATTATGTTTACTTTTAACCCACAATTCATTTGGCACTTTTGCTAAGGCCAGGTTAATGTCTACTGCGTTAAAGTCAGTCATGCAACGATTCTTCACACAAAGTTTGTCAATAGCAGTTATAGTTCTTGATACAGCCATTTCATTCATACAGTCACACCTCAATGCTTTCAAATGCTTGTTTCATTCTACCCCTCCTTTCTGCTCTCCCAGTCTGCTGTCTCAACACATAATTTCACACACTGGCCCAACTCCGACCAAGACTGATGTTTAGCTTTGCAGACTGATAAGTGATACAGCCTGTTCTGACATAAGATAAAGTTAACCCTGCTTCTCTGTCAGAGACACTAAAACTGCACACAAACTTTCTGTCTAGTCCATCTGTTCTAAAACCAAAGTTTCATTCACTTCTGTCTCAAACCAAGCTTTTTTCAAATTCCTCATCTGTAAATTACGACATATGACGTGCAATGCAGTTCACCAGGAGACATTATATCAATGTCAAAAAGTTTTACTCAATCTTTGGCCAATTTGCAAATTAAATCAGCCCATTCATTGTTTTCAATGAACCATTCATAAGCCCACTGTGGTGTTTATGATTTAAATAGCAAACAACAAAACTCCTCCCCTTCTTTCACTCTCACAGCTGAGGAGCTTGCAGTTAAAATTAAGTTTAATTTACACAAAATATCCTCTCCAAGGAGTTGTACGGGACATTTTGGCAAACAAACAAATGTGTGGTTGAAAACTTTGCCCCCCTCTGTCTCACAGGTCAGCGGAGCTGTAAATCGCTCAACTGCTGTATGACCAGATGCAGACAGAGACTCGTGAAATTTGTTTGTCAAAGATATTTCACATTGCAGGTCACATGGTCGTATGCAAGATCTGCTAGCTTCACTATCAGCTAGAAACTCAATCAAATTGTTCTCAATCATCATAAAGTATTTTGGCATATTCAAAAGTGCTTCAAAAAACAATGCCATTTCATCAGAAAAATTATCAACATTACTGCGATCAAAATTACAGTGGGAAATGCAAGCTTTTTCTTCATTGCAGATAGCCAAGATATATCAGTGTATGTGAAGATGTGTGTATAAAAATGTGTCTGTATTTAAACTTGTTAGTAAAACATGTTCACTTCCCTTTACTGTAGCTGTTGGCTGCTTGCTCCAGACCCCCTCCGTTCTGCTCTTCCCTCTCCGCACATCAGCTCCTCGATGTTGGTTTGTGCCTTTCTGGTCAATTCTTTGACCAAAGTCCATCTCGGTGACAAGCACAGACATTTGGTACAGTTTCTCGTCACATGCACCACAGACTCTGCAGGTTTCATCACCATCCGTCACAGTTTCCAGTTTCTCCATCTTCTGGTATCTTTCTCCCCCTTGACACCTTTGTCGCCTTTGAACTTGCGATATCTTTGGTCGTCAGGTCTTGGTTGGATCTTTGGTTGGCTGCTTGTACCAGAGCCATGTGCAGCTCCTTTTCTGCTTTCTTCTTGCCTTGCTCTTGCTTCGCTGTCAGCTTGTCTTCAGCATGTTGAGCACACAACAGAATGTCTGTTAAACGTCCATTTCTCCAGTTCAAACAGATGTCCTCCACTCGTTTCAGGTGGGAGTTTCATTGGTGCGGTCAGAGGTCTTCTGGAACAGTAGCAGTTTAGTCTGGGTCTATTTTCAGGGCTCGCAGCTCAGCCACGGGATAGTGATGATACGGCGGTACATGTATAGAAACAGATGTATAGAAAGGATTAATAGGGTTTATTAATCTTTCATTCACATTTTCACATTTTTCGTTTGCTTTTTCCTTCTTCATCTTCCTCATTCTTTTGCCTAAATGCCAGCTGCCTTTGCAGCCTTTTTCTCTGTCTCTTATCTGCCTCCCTGAGCCAACAATCAACAGTGCCTCCACACGACACAAACACATGCCTTTCACAAAAACACAGCTTTTCCTTCTGCCTTCTCAATCAACTACTTCACTATGTTTAACCTAGTAACACTCAACGTTCCCTCCCTTAGAAAGTTGTGATACTTTATTAGTTTTCCTATATCTCGCATGCTTTTTTTTTCTTCTTTTTTTTTCCATAAAATTTTCCCATATTCCAAAACACCGGTGTATCATATTTTCTCTCTTTACTTTAGGACTTCCCCATACTGGTGACCACCCCCCCTCTGTGGACTTTTTCGGTACCTATTAATCTGTTGGACGTCTCCAACAGATTTCGACTTTTCACCTAAAATCGAAAAGTTAAGCTATCCAGCTCTAATTGCGTGCCCCCCAATTTCAACCTCCTTCTAGAAGTAAATCGCACGGCCCATGATTTCAACCTCCTTCTGGAAGTAAATCGCACAGCCCTTGATTTCAACCTCTTTCTGAAAGTAAATCGCACGGCCCCTGATTTCAACCCCCTCCCGGGAGTAAATCGCAGTTTAGCTAGCCAAACGTATTAAAAAGGTCTTGATCTTAGTCAGGCGCCAGATCTCACTTATAAGGTCTTGATCTCAGCCAAACGCCAGATCTCACTTGTGAAAAGGTCTTGATCCTCGCCTGATGTCAGATCTCACTTGTTCTAATTACGCTGCTATCCCACAGAGACAGATCTACCAGTATGGTGATGGCCCAAGTCACAGTGAAAACCTTTTAACTGCCAATTAAATACCCAAAACTCTTCAAATTTCTTTTAGTAATAAACAAAGAATTTGTCTCTTACCAGAGAGTTCAGATGCCACTTGAGTTCCTTTTTTCCCAAATGTCAGTGGGGTTCCTCTCCGGGCCCAGCGGTCGGCCCCTCAACCCTCAACACTTGGGGCAGGGCTGTGACACAAAGTCCCAGGATGATCAGTCACCGTCCGCAGGGTCCGGAAAAGTTCCTCCAAGACATCCCACTATTCTGACACCAAATTGTAGTGGCAATTTTCTTTAAGGAGGCTCTCTCAGTGGTCAAGAAGACAAATTCTTACCCAAAGTGTCTTTTAAAGTTTTATTCTTTGCAAAGAAGGTCAGACAATCATACAGCAACACAGGTTTCTGCAGAGAGTGAGACGCCGAAACAGAGTGCGTTCTCTTTTTATCTAGTTTGTAATACCCACAAGGTCATCAGTGACATACAAGATGAATCACAGTTACATCAGCGCTCAAACTTCATTTTTGACCATCTATATTTCAGTCTTACATCCCATCCCATATAGCTTGTTAAATCACCATGTACTTATCCAGATCTTATCTGGTGATAAACAGATGTTAAAGTGGTCACACTTGGTCTAACTTAAACAGTACATTCATGGAAGAATAAATGAACAGACATTTATAATGTATATAAATGAATTTCCACCACAAAGAGGCTCTTTAGAACACCTCCTTAGCAGCTGCCCCAAGGCTCTGGCTGATGGTCGCTATCGTTGGCGCCATGACCAGGTGCTTAAGGCAATTGCTGAGAGCTTAGCCTCAGCCATCAGCACCAGCAAGAATCATCATGCTCCGAAGAAGGCACTCTACTTCATTAAAGCTGGAGAAAAACCCCGGGCCCTGCCACAATTAACAACAGGCCTCCTTCACAAAGCCTCGGACTGGCAGCTGGAAGTCGACCTGGGAAAACAGCTGAGGTTTCCTCATCACATCGCAAAAACACGTCTCCGCCCAGACATTATAGTTATCTCAGAAGCTTCAAGACAACTAATTATGCTGGAGCTCACAGTGCCTTGAGAGGAGCGTATTGAAGAAGCAAATGAGAGGAAGCGTGCTAAATACCAGGAATTAGTGGAGGAGTGCAGGGAGAGAGGCTGGAGAACTTTCTATGAGCCCATAGAAGTAGGATGTAGAGGCTTTGCAGGGCATTCACTTTGCAAAGTCCTCAGTCATTTGGGCATTACAGGGGTGGCAAAGAAAAGGGCCATTCGATCTGCAAGCGAAGCCGCAGAGAAGGCCACAAGGTGGCTGTGGATTAAGAGGGCAGATCCGTGGACTGCTACTGGGACACAAGTCGGGACTTGATCAACCCCGGCTGGGTCACCTGGGGGAGAGTGTATGATGTTGAGAGACCCGAAACACCCAATGATCCCAGGATACATCACTGAGGATGTGTCCTAAATGCATCCATGAGATGTTTCTTGCATAAATTAAAGTCAGCTATAATGTAAGAAATATTTTCATCACAACACATTCAATGACTACATGGCATATTTGTCCAGTATCGTACAGCCCTAATTTGCATGCAATATTTAATAGCATACCTATTTTCACTCATGCTCAGTGATATTCAATCACTTCAGCTCCTAAAATGCTTGAGTTGTTATTAAATGTCATGTATTTTTGAAACTGTTCTCCTCTCCGCAGGGTGACTCTGTCATTGTGGCTCTACTTGCTGAGCTGGTGTGGCCAGTCAGTGTGTGGCGTAGTCAAACATATTAATGATCAAAGGAAGTATGAAAGCCCGCTCATTATGTTGACTAACACAGGTAAGCCAGTCAGTCTGCATTCCAGCATGTGATATAACTTCTGGGAAAATAAAACAAATCACTGTGTTTTCATGACACGTCAGCAGTCGGCCATATTGGAAGAATGTAAACAATGCCAGTGGACTGACATAAACTGGCATATGATGGCTATTGTTGCTCTGAAAATGATCAATTGTTGTCATGTTTTGGGATGAAGTAATCAGTCAGATCAGAAAATACATTATTAATAGTGTAACCATGGAAGTGACATGACAACAAAGGTGCAGATCCAAATGCAGGCTTTTAATGGAGGGATGGTCAGGCAAGCAATGATCAAGACAGGAGCAAACAGTCTTATGAGGGAAATCCAGAATCGTGGTCAATATAGCAGGCAGATGGTCACAAGGATGGCAGCAGACAGGCAGAAACAGATAAACAAGGCAAGGGTCCAAACACGGCAAAAACAAGACAAGGAAACGCTTTGAATTGACACTGTAAACAGGTAACAAGACTCGGCAATGGAGTGAGTGTATGTTCTGCTTATGTAGTGTGTGTAATCAGTTCTTGAGTGGCTTCAGCTGTGGGATGCAATCAGTGAAGATGTGGAACCGGTTGTGTGTGATGTCAGAGTAGTGCATGTTTGGAAATGTAGTCCATTAGGTGGCAGATTTGTAGTCCATTAGTGATTGTGCATGTTTACCAGCGATCTATGGGGAGACGATCGCTGGTGATCGTGACAAATAGACTGTCAAATGTAAAACTAATGAACATAAATGTGTTTGTGGTCAGCTGAACGGAAGCATTATTTCCAGAGCAAGAATTTCCATAACATTCATGTTTGTTATTATCATTTCCAGTGAAATATTAGGTGACTATGTTAATTAATACATATCATACCTTCCGTTTATCACCTAATAAATTCAGTTTGTTAAAATATTACACCCTTTTCTGTTTACTAAGTCATTCTCTATACGGTTAAGCAGTTTTCACGTGGTTTTCCTGTGATTTAGGCAGCATAAATAGGCAAAATAACATGTCCAGTAGTATATTAACTGTACAATTCTTGCTGTTGTTTATATCTGAGTATTCCCATATCGAAATCAAATGCATGGTGATGTATGCAAATTACATATATGAGGTACAAGTTCATGTTTGGAGGCGACGCAGTGGCGCAGTAGGTAGTGCTGTCGCCTCACAGCAAGAAGGTCGCTGGTTCGAGCCTCGAGTCAGTTGGCGTTTCTGTGTGGAGTTTGCATGTTCTCCCTGCATTCGTGTGAGTTTCCTCCGGGTGCTCCGGTTTCCCCCACAGTCCAAACACATGTGGTACAGGTGAATTGGGTAGGCTAAATTGTCCGTAGTGTATGAGTGTTAATGAGTGTGTGTGGATGTTTCCCAGAGATGGGTTGCAGCTGGAAGGGCATCCGCTGTGTAAAACATGTGCTGGATAAGTTGGCGGTTCATTCCGCTGTGGCGACCCCGGATTAATAAAGGGACTAAGCCGAAAAGAAAATGAATGAAGTTCATGTTTGGATTGCATATATAGAAATATATATATATGCAACATATTTTTTAAATAAAGGAAAATTTGGCATTTATATATTTTTTTTTCTACCAATGAAATGACAAATATCTGCATATATATATATATATATATATATATATATATATATATATATATATATATAAACGTATGCTGTAATAGTTGGCAGTTCATTCCACTGTGGTGACCCCTGATAAATTAGGGACTAAGCCGAAGGAAAATGAATGAATGAATATCTTTGCCATGATGAGAGCTCATAATATTAGACTAGATATTCTTCAAGACACTAGTATTCAGCTTAAAGTGACATTTAAAGGCTTAACTAGGGTAATTAGGGTAAAGTTAGGGTAATTAGGCAAGTCATTGTATAACAGTGGTTTGTTCTGGAGACAATCCAAAACTAATATTGCTGAAGAGGGCTAATAATATTGACCTTAAAATGGCTTTAAAACTATTAATAACTGCTTTTATTCCAGCCGAAATAAATCAAATAAGACTTTCTCCAGAAGAACAAATATTAGAGGAAATACTGTGAGAAATCCCTGAATCTGTTCAACATCATCTGGGAAATAATTCTGACTTTGACTGTATATTTCTAAATGCACATTGTGATTTTTCATTTGTCCTCAGGTAATATAGTGCTGCAGGTTCGAATGGTTAATGGAAAGGATCAGGCGTTTACAGCACACACCGCTTTACCCCTCCGAACCTGGATCCGTCTGGACCTCTTTTTCCAGGGGTCAAAGGTAAAAATCAGGAAATGTAAAATGCAGTCCTGTGTATTTCTCTGAACTGATTACATAAAGAACTACTGACAAAATCATTGGAAACTGATGCATTTAAATGTAGAGTTGAAGTCAGAATGATTGAATTTTTTTTCCTCAAATATTCCCCAAATGATGTTGAACAGATTCAGGAATTGTTCACAGTATTTCCTCTAATATTTTTCCTCTGGTTTGTTTTATTTGGGCTAGAATAAAAGCAGTTTTTAATAGTTTTAAAGCCATTTTAAGGTCAATATTATTAGCCCCCTTCAGCAATATTAGTTTTGGATTGTCTCCAGAACAAACCACTGTTATACAATGACTTGCCTAATTACCCTAACTTTACCCTAATTACCCTAGTGAAGCCTTTAAATGTCACTTTAAGCTGAATACTAGTGTCTTGAAGAATATCTAGTCTAATATTATTTACTGTCATCATGGCAAAGAGAAAAGACATCAGCTATTAGAGATGAGTTATTAAGACTATTATGATTAGAAATGTGCTGAGAAAATCAGCTCTCTGTTAAGCAGAAATTGGGGGGAATATAATATACAGGAGGGCGAGTAATTCTGACTTCAACTGTACACTGTAAAAAATGCAGGGTTCTACACAATTCTGTCTATGGTTTCCCAACACAAATTGATTAAGTTAACTTCAATGTTTTTTACAAATATAAGGTGGATTAAAACAATAAGGTTGTTCCAAAAACAACTTTAGATTAGTTTTGTTTCAACTAATTTTAAATAAGTAGTTTGAACAAGCAGCAAAAGTCATTTTTTGAGTGTGTTGTATTGAAAACTGAAGTCGAACTAAACATTTTTCTCTCATCAGGCAAATATAACAATTACAAGGGAAGGAAATACTGTGGAGAACACTTACTTATTTGAGTAAGTCGTGGCATCTCATTTGAACTAAAAATTCATTCATTCATTCATTTTCTTTTCGGCTTAGTCCCTTTATTAATCAGGGGTCGCCACAGCGGAATGAACCGCCAACATATCCAGCATACGTTTTATGCAGCGGATGCCCTTCCAGCTGCAACCCATCACTGGGAAACACCCATACACACTCATTCATACACATACACTACAGACAATATTACTTACCCAATTCACCTACAGCACATGTCTTTGGACTTGTTGGGGAAACTGGAGCACCCGGAGGAAACCCACACCAACACGGGGAGAACATGCAAACTCCACACAGAAACGATAACTGACCCAGCCGAGGCTCGAACCAGCGACCTTCTTGCTGTGAGGGGTGCTACCCACTGCGCCACCGTGACACCCTAAACTAAAAATTCGAAATGAAATTCAAAATTATCTATTTGTGGCAGCACGGTGGCTCAGTGGTTAGCAATGTGACCTCACAGCAAGAAGGTCGCTGGTTCGAGACCCGGCTGGGTCAGTTGGCGTTTCTGAGTTTGCATGTTGGCCTGGGTTTCCTCCGGGTGCTCCGGTTTCCCCCACAGTCCAAACACATGCGTTATAGGGAAATAGATGAACTAAATTGGCCGTAGTGTATGAGTGTGTGTGTGAATGAGAGTGCATGGGTGTTTCCCAGTACTGGGTTGCAGCTGGAAGGAATCCGCTGCATAAAACATATGCTGGAATAGTTGGCGGTTCATTCCGCAGTGGTGACTCCTGATGAAAAAAGGGAAATGAATGAATATAAACAATTTGATATTTGTGTCCCTGGAGCGCAAAACTGGATTTATGTTGTACGGGTATATATTTCTGGCAATGGCCAATAATACATTGTATAGGCCAGTATTATTCTTTTATTTTAAAAAAATTGTTAGAATATTCAGTAACACATGGTCCATTTGAGTATTAGTAGACTGTCTGCTTAATATCTGCTGATACTGCTGCTAAACAGACATTTCACTGACTATAAGAAACTTTGCAAGTACATGTCAACTTATACTAACCCTAACAGTCTACTTATAATCTAATGAGAATTAGTTGGCTTGTAGATGCAACTTAAATGTTACTTAAATTCAATAAACGGACCATCAAAATAAAGTGTGACCGAATGTTAAGTAAAGATCATGTTTCCTGAACACATTTCCTAATATTATATTGCAGTATTTAGATTTTTTTTAACTCTCAGATTCCAGATTCTCAAATAAACGGTGATGTATACATCTCAATGTCTAAAAACTGACATTTTTGACTGGTTTTGTGGTCCAGGGTCAAAGGTGAATGTTAAAATAAATGTAATTTGTAGTTTGAGCAAACCTCTTGTTTTCCAGATAAAATAACAAATCATATAGATTTTATTATTTTTTTTAAAGAAACAATTGATGGATAAGGAATATAATTCTAAATGTGTCATGTTTTACACCATGGGTGACCAACCCTGTCTGTCTGTAAAGTCTAGATCGGATATGCGGCCGGCCGGAAGTGTGATATGCACATTAATATAGCGATATTTTTTAATGACACTGTATAACAATAATTAATATTTTACAGTACTGTGACGGTTGGGTTTAGGGTTGGGGTGGGAGTAGACTAGGCATGGGCCAGTATAAGATTCTGACGGTATGATAACCTTGGATAAAAATATCACGGTTTCACGGTATCACGGTATTGTGATTACTGCTCTAAAATATATTCTTTTTAAATGTCTGGGTAAAAAACTAAAAGTTTTTTCCCCTTTGAACACAATATATTTTGTTTTGAGAAACATTTATAACATTTGGGGCAGTAAACGTGCCAGGCTAAATAATGAAAATGAATCATTGACCTCTGCTGTCTTCATTAGTTTCAAAAACACAAATTTAAAATGGCATCTTTGGATATTTTTTCTGCTGGAGATGCTGTTGTTAAAAAAAAAGTAAAAAAAAAAAATATCTTACACATACCTTAGGAACGGTATTAGAGAAAATTTTGGCGGTATGATAACCTTGACTTTTCCAAACCGCGGTATACCTTAAAAACGGTTATCGTCCCATGCCTAGAGTAGACGATAATAAAATAGAATAAATGGGAAATTTAATAAATTCATTCATTCATTCATTCATTTTCTTGTCGGCTTTGTCCCTTGCGGGGTCGCCACAGCGGAATGAACCGCCAACTTATCCAGCACGATTTTACGCAGCGGATGCCCTTCCAGCCGCAACCCATCTCTGGGAACTTCCACACACACACTCATTCACACTCATACACTATGGACAATTTAGCTTACCCAATTCACCTGTACTGCATGTCTTTGGACTGTGGGGGAAACCGGAGCACCCGGAGGAAACCCACGCGAACGCAGGGAGAACATGCAAACTCCACACAGAAACGCCAACTGACCCAGCCCAGCCGAGGTTCGAACCTGCGACCCAGCGACGTTCTTGCTGTGAGGCAACAGCACTACCTACTGCGCCACTGCGTTGCCAAATTTAATAAATAATATAAATAATTCTCATTAACTTCCGGCCGCAAATGTATCTGTACTAGCAACAACCAGATTTCAGCTCCAACCCTTATCAAACACACCTGAACCAATTAATTAGAACCTGAGGAGCGCTTGATAATTACAGGCAGGTGTGTTTGATAAGGGCTGCAACTGAAAACTGCAGGACGGTCGATCTCCAGGAATAGGGTTGAGCCTATTCCTGGAGTTTTACACTGTATTCATCATGATTTCATTTGTGCTTTTGAATGTCATTATGGGATCTTGATCTTTTAACTTTTAACCTTAAACAGTTGTAAAAAGTGTCTTTTCTGCACATGTGTAATAGTGTGCAGTGCTATATTGTGTGTGTTGGTGTTGTATATTACACAAACCTCGTAATAAACTGCAGCACATTCTCTGCTATTTCACAGACTTATTTCTCTTGATATTACCTCTGATATTATTTCAAACCACTAAAATGTCAATAAAAGTCACTTTGTTAAACTGCAGAGCTGAATTTACAACATCAGTAGTGGATAAAGCAGAGATCAACATCCCATAATGCAATTCACCACCGCAAATAAATACAAAACACACAAAATACAGACATTTTTTACAGTGTACCCAACTAAACGTATTTATATTTAAATAGTTTTCAGTGTCGTTGATCAGTAGTAAACTGCATTTGTTTCCTTCAGTTTTCATCACTCACTTCAGTTCAACGACACATCGGGATATTTTGTGTTTGGTGGATGCCGATACACACCGGGCTTTCATGGCTATTTTGGACCAATCAGATATTATCGTTTAGGCTCAGAAAAGGTGAGATCAGTTATCTTGGAGAATTCTCAAAACCATTTTATAATGTGAGAATTAAAGGGATAGTTCATCTAAAAATAAACATCTCCTCTTAAAAATGAACATCTCCGTGTTGACATTTTAATTTTTAGGTGAACTATCTTTTTAAAGGGGGTCTGTTATGCAAAAATGACTTTTCTAAGGGGTTTAAACACAGTTGTGTGTCAGGAGTGTGTGAATATAAGCAGCCTTTAAAAGTAAATATGTATTAATTGTATTTGTTCCCTGCTGAAAAATCCAGCTTAAACCAGCCTAAGCTGGTTGGCTGGTTTTAGCTGGTTGACCAGTCTGGTTTTAGAGGGGTTTTGGCCATTTCCAGGCTGGTTTCCAGCCATTTCCAGCCTGGTCTTAGCTGGTCAGGCTGGAAAATGACCAGCTTAAACCAGCTAAAACCAGTTTGACCAGCCTGGTTTAAGCTGGACATAGCTGGTTTTGGCTGGTCAAGCTGGTTTTAGCAGGTCAACTCCCAGCCTGACCAGCTAAGACCAGGCTGGAAATGGCTGGAAACCAGCCTGGAAATGGCCAAAACCCCTCTAAAACCAGGCTGGTCAACCAGCTAAAACTAGCCAACCATCTTAGGCTGGTTTAAGCTGGATTTTTCAGCAGGGTTATAATCAGACTTGATGCAGAAACACTTTGATTGACATCCTCCATTTGTACGTGTCATCAGAGGGGGAAAGCCCCGCCCACTAGTGACCATCTCTCCCTCATTAGCATATGACATCAGCCTTGTTTTTGAATCTGTTACTATACTGACACACAGGCATCTGTAGCTCCGCCCTCTTCTGAAAAGAGCACAGTCTCATTTGCATTTAAAGCGGCAGTCACCAAAACGCCACAATTACAATCAAAGCCTGAAAGGGTCAGATTCAGAGAGTTAGAGAACATTATCTGTGTGCTATTCTCAGCTCAAACTCAAACACACACACACACACACACACTCTAGAGACACCAGAGGCGTATTTTACATCTTGTAAAAAGGAGCATAACAGCTCCCCTTTAATCATTCAATGCAGGATGCTTTCAAACATTCGTGTATGTTAATGTGTTGTATAATTTTATTCGAGGTGAGAAACCCTCTATCCCCTGCTAGGACACTACAGGAGCTGGATAGAGTCCACAGACAGTGTGAGGAAATGAAGCAGGTCACTGAGCAGTATCTGCAGGCATTGAGACACAACCGAGACACCTCTAGAGGTCAGTTCACATCAAACAATGATGACTTATTTTATTATTATTGAGCAGATACTTGAATAACAGACATGTGAAATATATAGTGTAATATGGTACTAGTATATAGTGTAATGCCGGTGGCTCAGTGGTTAGCACTGTTGCCTCACAGCAAGGAGGTTGCTGGTTCGAGTCCCAGCTGGGTCAGTTGGTGTTTCTGTGTGGAGTTTGCATGTTCTCCCCTTGTTGGTGTGGGTTTCCTCCGGGTGCTCCGGTTTTCCCCAACAAGTCCAAGCACATGAAGGGGGGTCGGCAGTGTCGTGGACGAAAGTGAAGAGGGTTGGGCAGTCGCGGAAAAAAGTAAAGAGAGGGTGTGGGGTGGTGCGTGTGAGGAGGGGGATCTGTAATATGAGGTGCTGGATCAGATTTCAGAGGTGCCGGATCCGGCTTGTTCTAGCACAAATTAAGCCCTGCTTACAGGATAAAAGTGTGTGTGTGTATTTATAGTCCTGGTAATCAGTCCTCATGAGCTTCAGCTGTGTTTGCAATCAGTGGAGATCTGGAACTGGTGTGTGTGAGGTGCATGATGGGATATGTAGTCCAGTTAAGTGGCATATGTGTAGTAGCGTGAATGATAGTAAGTGTTCTCCAGCAATCTAAAAGGGCTAGATCACTTGTGATCGTGACAATTACACTGCAAAAAAATGTTTTTGTCTTGTTTCTAGTCCAAATGTCTACGATATATTAAGTCAAGAGGCATTTTCTAGACAAGCAAAGCATATTATCTTGTTTTAAGAAATAATGAGTCAAAATTAAGTGAGTTTTTCCTTAAAACAAGCAAAATAACCTGCCAATGGGGTAACAAAAATAATCTTATGTCAAAAGGAAAAACATATGGGCTCTGAACCACTTATTAGAAACATGATTCGTAAAAGTTTCAAAGCTTCATGAAGCAGTGTTTCGAAAGCAGCTGTCACTATTTGCAACTAGAAATTATGATTTTGTTCTCTTGAACACATGGATGGGACATAAAAAAAGCAGTTATCCTTAAAAATAAAGTCAACTTTGCAGCTTTGGGTGAACAAATAGCTGCTCTTGATGTGACATTTTGTGATCATTTGCTCATACTCAAATCTCATTTTTAGCCAAAAGATTGTGATTATTGTGTCATGTGATGTGCTCAAACCAGTGGCTTTAGGTTGGAATCAATAACAATAAGCAACATTCAAAACTGTTGAGCGCCAGTGTGATTGATATTGCGACATTTTAGCTTTTCAAAATACATGAATAAACAGTAAATGGGTAAATGACTACAAAGTTTTCCATTGACTGTTTTTTTGTTGGTCATCAGATGTTTGTGTGTCTCCTTATGAAGACCTTAAGAGGACGTTTGGTAGTAGGAACTGCCCACAAATTGGGTCGTGGGACCAGCAAAGAAGATTCAACATCACCTTGAGGCTTCTAGAGGAGCACCAGGACTTCTTAACAGGTAGAAAATGGATTAAAAATGTCCTGACACACCAAGTAGATGCCACAGAGCCACCAACAATGAAAGACAACCGTGTGTCGACCAGCTATGAAAATTGCACTTGAACACATTACAATAAATAAATGTGTTTTGGGCTCTTGACAGGATCCAACTAGTGCAGACAATGCTTTAGCGAATTAGCTCAAAGGGGTAAATATATAGTTAATAAATAATAATAATATCAAGTAAATTAATTATGAATACTTAGATTAGCTTTAATATTAACTGTAGCGGAATTAATATTACAGTCAACTGATCTGCAGCTATTGAGGGCTTACAATGCTCTAGAAAACCATATGAAATCAACTAAAAGTATTAACATGCACATAGATAGAGGAATTGCATACATTTCAACTACAGATTTTAGCTATGGTTTAGTGTCCGGTTCTGTAGAGTTTCAGATTTCCGGCTTTGTCAGCAACTTCACGAAACCTGTCAGCGAGTAAAAATCAGGGCTAAAATCGCACAATGTGAATTCAGCATAAAAGGCACAAGCAGAGGGAACGGTTGATCAGGATCAACACATTTTCCCCTTACTTCCTCAACATGCTTCAATTCAGAAAACAACACACAAATAAGCATAGCGTTGCTCTGCTAATCATCTGCTTGGTGTGTCAGGACCATAATGTGAACTACCAGCAGCTCTTGGTGAACAGGTCTCCTCTTCTGTTCCTCAGGTCTGGACAACAGTGACAAACCTTTGCAAAATCTAAGCCGGATGATTTTTCAGGATGCAGTAAAGACAATATCTAAAGCAGGGGAATCTGATGTTGGCCTCAAGTCCACTGCGATTGTGCATCTTCAGGCGTCCTCCTGCTGGGGTCACCATCCCTCCTCTCTCCTGCTGGCCACCCTGCACCTGTCTGGCCTTGGTTTACCTGTAGACCTAGAGCAGGTGAGCACCACACAACACCTTATGCATGTTAAAAACATTGTTAGTTTGATCAAATTCATGTTTAGTTGTAATCTTTAATCAACATAACTCTCCTCTTCAATTATGACCTGTCCACATGAACATTTTTCGAAATCACACTGTTTGTCAACATAAAAAATGCAGTATCAGGTGACTGAAACCTAAACTTTCTGAAAGCTCTGGCCAGGTTGAAGATTTTCTGAAAATCCGGGTACAGTGTGGTCATGTGGACACTACCTGTCAGGTCCTGTCTTCCATGTGCTTATGTTTTCATCATGTGACCTTCCCCATGTGCTCCTTGGTTCAGTTTCCCGCCGTTCCTCAATGTTTGTTAGTTCCACCTGTGTTCCTCCCCTGTGCACTGCTGAAAAATCCAGCTTAAACCAGCCTAAGATGGTTAGCTTGTTTTAGCTGGTCGACCAGCCTGGTTTTAGAGGGGTTTTGGCCATTTCCAGGCTGGTTTCCAGCCATTTCCAGCCTGGTCTTAGCTGGTCAGGCTGGGAGTTGACCTGCTAAAACCAGCTTGACCAGCCAAAACCAGCTATGTCCAGCTTAAACCAGGCTGGTCGAGCTGGTTTTAGCTGGTTTAAGCTGGTCATTTTCCAGCCTGACCAGCTAAGACCAGGCTGGAAATGGCTGGAAACCAGCCTGGAAATGGCCAAAACCCCTCTAAAACCAGGCTGGTCGACCAGCTAAAACCAGCCAACCAGCTTAGGCTGGTTTAAGCTGTTTTTTTCAGCAGGGTTCATCATCAGTGTCATCATTTCCTTGTGTATTTATACCCCTTAGTTTGGTTTAGTCTCCTATGTCTTCCAAGTGAGTGTTTATAAATAAATCTACGTGTTTGATAACTCCTGCAATCCTTTGCCTTCCTGAGAGAGCCCAGGCGTGACATAACATAACATAAATGTATGCTGGAATAGTTGTCGGTTCATTCCGCTGTGGTGACCCCTGCTGAATAAAGGGACTAAGCCGAAGGAAAATGTAATTGTAGGCAACAAATAAATGAAAGTATTTTTTTTTACTTCATGTCTCTCTCCATCGCAGCACATACAGAACATTGTGTTTCCCTGATCTCTTCCTCAGGGTCACGTGTATAGTTTAATAGGTGGCGTATCTGATGACCGACTCGCTCTCATGCATTTGGGATACAAGCACATGCAAGGTCTAGACGGGTTCCCCAAAGACCAGAATACAGCAAACGGATACTACGCCAACATCGGCAGACAGACCAGCATCGACCGCAATCAAGTGCAAGACTCTGCCGTGAGTTACACATTTACTCGTATAGAAAATGTGTAATATATCCACTGTATTATATTATATTATATTGACGTCAGAATTATTAGCCACCTGTTTATTTTTCCTCCAATTCCTGTTTAACGGAGAGAAGATTTTTCAACACATTTCTAATCATAATAGTTTGTTCTGGAGACAATCCAAAACTAATATTGCTTAAGGGGGCTAATAATATTGACCTTAAAATGGCTTTAAAACAATTAAAAACTGCTTTTATTCTAGCCGAAATAAAACAAATAAGACTTTCTCCAGAAGAAAAAATATTAGAGGAAATACTGTGAGAAATTCCTGAATCTGTTCAACATCATTTGAGAAAAAAGCTGAACTATGATTAAGAAATGCTGTATAAGTATTGTTGATGCTAAGTCGATGTTAGTCAATATATTAACTAATGAAACCTTATTGTAACATGTGACTGAATGTTTTACATATTTTGGTTTCGAAAATGCAAATATTTCTTATTGAAAGACATTTAAATGCTTCTCTAAATTAATGAGATTTTATTCCAGACACAAAGCGTCCTCGTTAATTCCACTCATGCATACACTCTGCAGACTACATGGTCTAAGGGAGTTACATTTGCAAATGCTCATTTGCTTATAAAATAGTGCCTTCAGCATTAGGAGTATCTCTTGTTTTTCAGCGAACACAGTCAAATATTTAGAAAAATGACACGGCTGAAGATTATTTAGCTCATTGTTTAAGAAATCTTGGAGTTAAACTTTAAAGAGCATCTATTTTACCCCTTTTCCAAGATGTAAGATAAACCTTTGGTGTCTCCAGAATGTCTCTGTATATTTTCAGCTCAAAATACCCATCAGATAATTCATAACAGCCTCCAGAATCTGCCCAATTTTGATGTCTGAGTTCAGTGTTGCTGTTTTTGTAGCCTGTGCTTTTAAATGCAAATGAGCTGCTTCTCCCCGCCCACTGTTCCCACGAGTGTGTCTGCGTCTCATCATGCGTTGCGTCAGATAAACAGCAGTCAGTGACAGAGACAGACTCGGATGAAGCTGAAATACAGCTCATTAGTGTACGTACGTCAAAGTTCGCTCTGGCCGTCCTGGCGACAACGCTATATATAACATCAGTAACTTTTTTAATGTATGTCCCTGTAAGAAAACATTATAAATAACTGGAAATCCGGTGACCGCAATATTAAACCATATATTGGTCAGTTCACAGGATTGTGTTCTCTGGACGCCTCTCAAGCGGTCAACATTTCGATTGGTTGCCGCCGAACCGCGTCACAGCTCATTACCATAAAGTTAACTTGATTTCAACTCTCCTCGACGCCCACATCAGCGAAGACGCGCCGCGCTGTTCCTCACTGCTTATCGCCGCCGGCTCCCATTGAAAATGAATGACTTCCAGCTACTTTGACGCTCTCGCTCCCGCGGTGTGAACATACAGTTAGTCAAAAATACCAAGCACATACTTCCAGACTATACAGTACGCTAAAATCAGTATGCGAGCCGAGTAGTGTGTCCGAATTCATAGAATACAAAAATCAGTATGCGAGAAGTACCCGGATGACCTACTACTTCTGGTGAGATTCTGAAGTGCGCATGCCATGCACGCTGCGATATCCCATGATGCCCCGCGAGAGAATTCATGAATGGGAGTAAAACGATGCAACTGACGCGGGTAGATCACGTGACCATGACAAAATGGCGGATGTAGTACGTCCGAATTCCATTCAGACTGTATAGAACGCACTTTTCTAACGGCCGGGTAGTACGTTTAAACTCAAATGCAGTACCTACTGAGTAATAGGCTGTTTCGGACGCAGCCCAAGTACGTTTATTTGATGTATTTGTGGTGGAGTTTATTCAAGCCTTTCTGAAATGATGAGTCACACACAAATGCCGTTTTCAGTACACACACATATGCGTGTTTACTGACACCATGTGGTGGTGGTGAGTATAGCGATTAAGAATTACATAGCGATTTTATTGTCTTCATTACAAACATGCTCTGATTTAAAAACATTTTAAACGTATAATGCTTATTAAATCACAGAGAGTTGGAACAGATGTTTTAGTTGCAAAAAAAATGTTCTGTGGACATGTGTGTACATGTTATTATAGAAACCTGATGCCTGTCAATCAATCAGTGGGCGGGGAAACCTCAAATCGGTGGGCCTCAAAATGAGAGGGATTTGGATCCTTTTTTAACGTCAGGAAATAAATAAAAAAAAAGAGAGACTTACTGTGTTTATATCACCCCAATATTACTGTGGACACACTATAACACACACACTTCTGTCCAAACAGCTTACAAAAGTTGATTTTCATCGTAGGTGCCCTTTACTAAAAACAAGACACCAAAACTCACTGTCAGTCAGAAATCAAATTGTGCTTTGTACAGTTTGTAGTGGGTGTGTATTAGCATGCCAGCGCACACTGGTTTGGTGTGTAATGATTTTATATGAATGTGTTTCTTCTTTTCAGCAAACTGTCACTGAACATGTGCATTTGAGTAATAACATCGAGCTCCATAGTCAGACCGGAGAATCAGGAGACATTGTGCAGTATCTGCAATACCAGGCCGAGAGAGGAGATCTGGAATCTCAGGTCTTCTTGATTTCATCATGATCTCTGTTTGTTTGTATGTAAAGCTAAATGTAAAGCTAAATCTGAATGTGAAGCTAATCTTTTACCTTTTTGTTTTTGTTGTGTTTTTGTTGTCAATGGTAGCGCCACATTTTGAAAACTGTAGCACACATCAGCACACATCAGTGTCACTGTAGCACACATCAGTGTCACTATTGATGTATATGGATATAGATGGCTAAATGTCATGGAATGGGCATTTCATCTTAGGCAATTTCATGTAATGGGCTTCTGGCACTTAATGGTCGACTAAATCAAAATGATTATAGGTGTGTTCCCATTAAACCACTTTCAAACCAAAACTGGAAAATATTTGTTGGCTAATCATGTGCTAAACAGCAGCATTTAGTGGTCCAAGTTCAAAGTTCAATTTCTTGAAAAACATATTTTTACCGTCTCTACATAAACAAAAAAAATGTGACATCATACCGTGTGTGTATGTATGGATGGGTGTATGTACATATGGATGGATGGACAGTATGTTTGTATACCTGTGTATATGTATGTATGTATGTATGTATGTATGCATGGATGTATGGATGGATGCATAAATGGATGTACGAATGTATGCATGGATGGGTGGATAGACAAATGTATGGGTGGATGGATGGATGAGGCATGGATGGGTGTGTATGTATGTATGCATGGATGGATGGGAGTATGGATGGATGTCTGGATGGATTTATGGATGGTAGGGCATGGATGGATGGATGAATGGGTATGTTTGTATGTATGCATGGAGGGATGGACAGTATGTTTGTATGCCTGGATTGGTTATTGTGTGTGTGTGTGTGTGTGTATGGATGGATGAGTGTACGGATGGATGGATGTATGGATGGATGGATGGACAGTATGTTTGTATGGGTGAATGGATAGGTGTACGGATATATGAATGGATAGATGGCTGTATGGATAGATGGACAGTATGTTTATATGTATGTATGGATGGCTGTATGGATGTATGTATGTATGTATGGATGGATAGATGGATAGTATGTATGGATGGATGGGTGTATGGATAGATGCCTGGATGGATAGTATGTTTGTATGGATGAATGAATGGGTGTATGGATATATGGATAGATAGATGGCTGTATGAATGGATAAATGGATGGGTGTATGGATGGATGGACAGTATGTTTATATGTATGTATGGATGGGTGGATAGACAAATGTAAGGGTGGATGGATGGATGAGGCATGGATGGGTGTGTATGTATGTATGCATAGATGGATGGATGTCTGGATGGATTTATGGATGGTAGGGCATGGATGGATGGATGAATGGGTATGTTTGTATGTATGCATGGAGGGATGGACAGTATGTTTGTATGCCTGGATTGGTTATTGTGTGTGTGTGTGTGTGTATGGATGGATGAGTGTACGGATGGATGGATGGATGGATGGATGGATGGATGGATGGATGGATGGACAGTATGTTTGTATGGGTGAATGGATAGGTGTACGGATATATGAATAGATAGATGGGTGTATGGATGGATGGACAGTATGTTTATATGTATGTATGGATGACTGTATGGATGTATATATGTATGTATGGATGGATGGATAGATGGATAGTATGTATGGATGGATGGGTGTATAGATGGGTGTATAGATGGATGCCTGGATGGATATATGGGGGGATGGGGGATAGTATGTTTGTATGCATAGATGGATGGGTGTGTATGTATGTGCATGGATGTATGGAAGGATGGATGTATGGATGGATAGTATGTATGGATGGGTGTATGGATGGATGGACAGTATGTTTGTACGGATGAATGGATGGGTGTACGATATATGGATAGATAGATGGCTGTATGGATGGATAGACACTATGTATGGATGGATGGGTGTATTGACAGATGTATGGGTGGATGGACTGATGGAGGCCTGGATGGATGGATAGATGGATGGTTGGATGGTTGTGTATGTATGCATGGATGTATGCTTGGATGGATGGATGGGCACTATGTATGAATGGATAGGTGTATGGACAGATGTATGGATGGAGGGGTGGATGGATGGATAGACGCTATGTATGGATGGATGGGTGTATTGACAGATGTATGGGTGAATGGATGGATGGGTGTATATGCATGTATGCATGGATGGATGGATATATGCATAGATAGATGAATGAATGGATGGACACTATGGATGGATGGTTATGTTTGTATGTATGCATGCATGGAGGGATGGACAGTATGTTTGGATGGATGGATGGATTGGTGTGTATGTATGTTTTTGTGTGTTTGTTGTTACTTTGTGTGAGTTTCTCAATGGTCTGGTGTTTCCTGCAGAAATCTCTGGCTCGGATGCTCCTGTGGGGCAGCAACGGTGTGGATAAAGACCTGCAGACGGCAGCGATGTGGTGTGCCCGGAGCGCCCTGCAGATGCTCGACCCCTCCGCCATGTACGACTACGCAATTCTGCTGCTAAAGGTGATCCACAGGTCACATGGAAATGCCTCGAGCAGTATCTTTTCACGCATTTGCATTGTCAAAGCACTCATGCTTGTTTTGTATAAGAGGGAGCTCCCGAACACAAGATTAGGAAAATGTATGTAAAATGCTGTCTGTAGATCAGGATAAGCTGTCACGTAGACATGAAAAAACAGCTGATTTGTTGGTGATTGAACAGGGCACCGGAGTGAAGAAGAACCGAACGCTTGGCCTGGAGCTTTTAGAGCTAGCCGCTGACATGGTGAGCCCACACACTCCATCAACATCTGTGTAAATTGTGTATTGTGTTCTTGTTTGGTTTGACTGTATCAGTCAGTCATATAGAAACAGAATGACTAAACTGATAAAGACTGCATCCAAGGTGATTGGAGTTCAACAGACATTGCTCCAAGATATTGTTAGAGAACGTGTGGTTAACCCTTTAATTAAGTAAACCCATTCATTTGGGGACATTTTCATCCAGTATGGGGCGCTGCTGAGTCTTAATCTGGCCACAACTTTCCCTGTGTTTCAGCAGATGGAATGATTATAGGTTACAAATCTTATTTTGACATGTTTTGTGCGTGGATGGATGGACAGTATGTTTGTATGGATGGATGGATGGATGGATGTGTGTGTATGGATGGATCTATGGATGGATGAGTGTATGAATAGATGGATGGACAGTATGTTTGTATGGATGTATGAATGGACGAATGGATGAGTGTATGAATGGATAGATGGATGGATGGATGGATGGATGGATAGACAGTATGTTTGTATGGATGGATGGATGGATGGATGGATGGATGTGTATGGATGGATCTATGGATGGATTAATGAATGAGTGTATGAATGAATGGATGGACAGTATGTTTGTATGAATGGGTGGATGGATGGATGAATGGATGGATGGATAGATGTATGGATGGATGGATTGATGTGTGTGTGTGTATTGATGGATGAATGGGTGGATGAAAATATGGGTGTACAGATGGATGGATGGATGAATGGATGGACGGATAGATGGATGGATGGACAGTATGTTTGTATGGATGTATGAGTGGATAGTGTGTATGGATGGATGGATGGATGAGTGTATGGAAGGATGGATAGATGAATGGATGGATGGATGGGTGTATGAATGGATGGATGGATGGATGGACAGTATGTTTTTATGGATGGATGGATGGATGGATAGTGTGTATGGATGGATGGATGAATGAATGGATAGATGAGTGTATGGAAGGATGGATGGATGAGTGTATAGATGGATGGATGGATGAGTGAGTGTATAGATAGATGGATGGATGAATGGATGGATGAGTGTATGGAAGGATGGATGAGTGAATGGATGGATGAATGTATGGATGCATGGACAGTATGATTGTATAGATGGATGAATGAATGGATGTGTGTTTGTATTGATGGATGGATGGATGGATGGATGGATGGATGGATGAAAGGATGGGTGTACGGATGGATGAATGGATAAATGGATGTGTGTTTGTATTGATGGATGTATGAATGGATGAAGGGATGGGTGTACGATTGCATGGATGGCTGGATGTATGTGTGCATGGATGAATGTTGGGAAGAGGTACAATTTGTCATTTTTACTGTTGATCATCAGTTCCAGTACAAAAAAAGCTTGGTTTCTGGTTTAACATGGAGTAAATATGCAGGAATGTACATCAATTTACATAGATATGGTTTTAATTTACCTTGGCCCTTTGTTAGTACTTGTGTTTTCATGTTTTATAATTACGTGTGAGAGTGTGTAACTGTGTCACCTGTGCAAATCAGATTTTCTAAGGGATGAATAACCTAACCTAACCCTAACCGAAATGTTGTTATGTCTATAATGGCCCTTGTGTGTGTGTGTTTTTCACAGGGTTCTGTTGAAGCTCTGAATGGACTCGGATGGTATTACAGTACCATAGTAAAGGACAGAAGAAAAGCCATAGAGTACTTTGAGTTGGCGGCTCAGAACGGCAGTCGCGATGGGCTTTTCAATGTAGGCGTCTACCAGTTAAATGGTCTCAATCCTGATAAACCAGACAGAAATGAGGTGAGTTGCTGCACATTTAACCTTCACTGAATAGTTCAACATGAAAAATTGTTGTTATTTTCTCACCCTCATGCATTCTTTGTTCTTCTTTGTACACTCTTCAAAGAAATGGCGTCTTTGGTTGCCAATAAAAGTGTATACTAAAAGAGTGTATTTGGAACATCCACAGCATTTGGTGTCACTAGCCCTATTCAGATGGCAGTTGTTTCTCATGGGGTCTTCTGTAAAAGAAACATCTCCAAAGCTACCCAGTGATTCAACTCTAGCTTTTTGATGAAGATCATTTTGCGGTGGACATCTGAGTTTGTAATACAACAAACCTCACATGACCGTGCTCAGTCAGATGCTAGAATTTATACAGTTGCAATCAGAATTATTCAACCCCCACTGAATTTTTTTTTCTTTTTTAAATATTTCCCAAATGATGTTTAACAGAGCAAGGAAATTTTCACAGTATGTCTGATAATATTTTTTCTTCTGGAGAAAGTCTTATTTGTTTTATTTCGGCTGGAATAAAAGAAGTTTTTAATTGTTTAAAACCCATTTTAAGGTCACAATTATTAGCCCCTTTAAGCTATTTTTTTTTCGATAGTCTACAGAACAAACCATCATTATACAATAACTTGCCTAATTACCCTAACCTGCCTAGTTAACCTAATTAACCTAGTGAAGCCTTTAAATGTCACTTTAAGCTGTATAGAAGTGTCTTGAAGAATATCTAGTCTTATATTATTTACTGTCTTCATGGCAAACATAAAATAAATCAGTTATTAGAAATGAGTTAATAAAACTACTGTATTATTATTAGAAATGTGTTGAAAAAATCTGCTCTCTGTTAAGCAGAAATTGGGGAAAAAAATAAACAGGGGGGCTAATAATTCAGGGGGTTGAATAATTCTGATTGCGACTGTATATATAGGATCCTCAGATATGGCCTTTAAGATCCACCAGAGTTTATCTCTAACCCCAATCAAACTCACGCCAGATTCACATTCAGGTCTGGAGCGATTGTCATACAATAACCAATTACATCGGAGCACCACTCAACTCAAAATAATCATATTTTGACAGCTTGTGTACTCATGTACTTTGAGTACACAGACACTACATTTCTAGAACTTCAGTAATGAAAATGTCAATTTGTAATGCTTTTCTGGTGCAAATTACCACCAAGTGTTACCCTATGGTGCGTTTTAGTGGTCAAAAGGCATCACAAACCAACTTTTGGATTGAGAGGTGGATTCATACAGCAATTAAATCACCACACAGCCTCTGTGTTTGTCAAAAAACTGTAGGTAATTATGTTAAGAATTTTCATGTGGGTTGTGAGACGAAAAATCTCTCAGTTAATCAGTCATCCTTCACATATATCCTCGTAGGATTTCATGTGGGTTGTGAGAGGAAAAACAGTTGTTAAAACTGCTGATAACAATACTGTATACCAGGGGTTCTCAAAGTACTTGGCATAATTATAATTCCATCTCCAGGAACTGGGTTGAGCAATAAACTATAACACTGCATGAGTTTAAATTGCATTGATCATGTTTTTCCCAGACTGCAGCATTCCAGTACTTCTTGCGTGCGGCTCAGTTGGGTCATGTGGACGGCGCTGTGGAGTCCGCATCGTTCCTCTCCACTGGAACTGCAGCAGGAGTGCAGAGAAATCAAGATAAAGCTGTGATGTACGTCAGACTATCCTTCTCATCTAAACATGTCGCTTCAGTTAATACAACTAGGACCACACTGAGCAAGTTTACATGGACACTAATACTCCGATTAAAACAATACTTTAAGAGTTTACCATGTAACCAGTGATTTCTGATGACCTCTCTGATAGTCATAATCGCACTAAACAGAAATGGAGTTAAGACGTGGAGTCTTCCTATTTTAGTGGCATTATTGAGATGCAGTACAGACATGTAAACACCGCAATCAAACTATTACCGTCGTGTAGGATTTTTCACTACATTTTGTGACAGGACGCACACAGGGCAGTTGTCAGACGTTTGACCACAAACAAATGAGAATAACTTCAAGAAAGAGAACAGAATTTTTGGAGCGAGCAGAAAACGATGACTGCTCAGAATTCTGGAAGAAATTGACATCACGAAGTGCCTTGACTTTTTTGTGGGGGCATGAATGAAAAGTCAGTGAATGAAATGTCAGAGGTTGCTTGAGAATTTGTATCCGCCGCCGTCTGTTTGCATGCATAGTGTGAGAAAATAACTGCAGTTGAACTTATTGCAAAAAATGCTCAAAATCACAAATGGTGCCATCATGATGAACACGAACTGTAGTTGCGTGAAACGGGGGAGGAAACTAGCATCGAATGTTGAAGCAATGACGTTAATCGAATTATGTGCTATAACATGTAAAACGGGAACATGAAAGGAACATTCAAAAAAAAACTTACGTAAACACTGTAATCATATTATTACTTATTCAGATTAAAACCTGGTTTATACTTCTGCGTCAAGTGATCGGCGTGACCCACGGCGCAAGTCTTGCACGTAGTCGCGCATTTATACTTATGCGCGCTGTTTCTGTTGCTCTGCAATACACTTCCGAAACACTAGCTGGCAGTAGGTGTTTATGTTCCTCTGTGTCGAGTTTCTTCGCTGGTGTTTTGTTTTTTCTGAACGCTTCCTTAATGTACAAGTGGCTCAAATTCGTTCATTTTGAGGCGGGAACCAGCGGACGTGCAACAACTTTAATCATGAGGTAAACACAAAACAACAGTCTCCATCTGGAGCTCCTTCACGGGACTCCACACTTGTAAACACTCGCTGCATCACGCTCGCGCGGCTCTCACCTCCGCCCACACTCGTCAGCGATACCAAGCCGACCAATCACAGAGAGGTGCGCGTCAACTTCGCCGACGACCACGGCGAGGGCTATGCGCCGTAGCATACGCGTGCACTTGATGCAGAAGTATAAATCAGCCTTAAAGCTGCAGTCATACTCGAGTTTGAGCTTGCGAAATTCTGTAGTACGATGCTGCGAAAAGGGGCGGGATTAAACAAAATGATTAGACATTAAAAAAAAGTGAGCGATTGGTCCATATTTTACCATTCTCTCTAGAGAGGTCATGTTTGGATCCTGGATTGGTCTCACGCAGTCAAGTGATGCGATTTCGCAGGTCAGAGTTCACCAAGCTTGAACTTTGCAACGCAGCGAACTGCGAGACTTATCACACGAGCTTGCGTTTCCGGTCTGATGCATTCGTATGAATGGAAGTCTATAGGGAGAAAAGTCCGGTGTCACCGCAGCTTAAGGCAAATTGTTAGATTACTGATGTCCATGTAAAAGTAGTCACTGATGACATGACACTGATTTATTGGAGAAACATAAGACAGAATGTTTTCTTTGGGTTTCTGTTTCTTCAGACTGCTGAAACAGGTCAGCGAGACCAATGGCTACCTGGGCTTCAGAGTTAAAGAAGCTCTTCAGACTTACCAGAGAGGATCATGGTGAGAGATCGATTTACCCTTTCACCACACATTAATACACTGTTGTCATCCCTCCATCCACCCTGCCCTCCTTCCCTCCGCCCATTCATCCATCTTCATTTCTCCTCCTTTTCCTTCCTCCATCCAGTCCTCAATCCATTTTTACTCACCTATCCATCAGTCAATTGCTTTATCCCTAAATCCATTCATCCCTCCAAACATCCATTCTCAATCCCCTCTATCTTTCTCCGTCCATCCATCCATCCATCTCTTTCTCTTTACTGATTAATATGTCTATCCCTTGATTCCTCTCTCAACTTCCCTTCCATCTCTCCATCCTTTCTTCCCTTCAGTTCATTCCTCCGCTCAGGTCATCATTCCCTCCTCACCCATCTTTCTCTCTTTTTCCCAACCATCCCTTCATTCTTTCCTAACTCCCTCAACCAATGACCCTTCCCTTCATCCCCAATTGACCAATCTCTTCATCCCTCCCTACTTCTGTCTAACCCTTCATTGTTCATCAACTGTTCATCAATTGTTGTAACCAATTCATCTTTCCATCAAACCCTCTTTCCCTCAGCAATTCATCTTTCAAACTATGCATCTCTCCCTCAGCCACTCATCTTACCATCCACCCTTGTTTTCCTCAACCATTCATCTTTCCATCCACCCCTCATTCTCTCAGCCATTAATTTTTCCATTCATCTTTCCACCCATCCATCTTTGTCTTGAAATGGCAAATCTCTAAAAGTGTGTTTGTGTTGTTTGTTGATAAAGGGATGAGGCGTTGGTGAAGTATGCCATGCTAGCAGAAACTGGTCTTGGTGTGGCACAGCACAATGCTGCCCATCTGTGTGAGGTCTGATTATCTGCCTGTAAAACAATATCAAAATCTTAACATCATGACACAAACCTTTATCTTCATAGCACCACTGTATCATGTGTGTGTGTGTGTGTGTGTGTGTGTGTGTGTTTCCAGATGTTAGGCCACAGTTCTGCCTGTCATTGGAGGTATCACAACTACTCCACCTACAACCACATCCCTCAGGAAGCTGGTGGGCTTTTTTACCTCAGTTTGCTTCATAATCACATCTCATATTTCACCTCATATATATGTTTTCAATAAGAGCTGTCCTCCTCCTTTTCGTTTACGTCTTTTAACTGTTACCGTTTCTCTGTTTACTGCAGGTTTGTTGCAGATGGGAGATTATTACAGTAAACAGGCTGATATGCTGAAGGCCATTGACATGTACAGTACAGCAGCATTACATGGCAGTCCTCAGGTAAACACACACACACAGTTTTGAACAGCTATCTTTATGAGGACTTCCTATAGAAGTAATGTTTTTATACTGTATAGACCAGGGGTGTCCAAACTCAGCCCTGAGTTTAGCTCCAACTTGCTTCAACACACCTGCCAGGAAGATTCTAGTATATCTAGTAGGAGCTTGATTAGCTGGTTCAGGTGTGTTTGATTAGGGTTGGAGCTAAACTCTCCAGGACCGAGTTTGGACACCCCTGGTGTAGACTGTATATTCTATACCCATTCCCTTAAACCCAACCCTCACAGGAAACAATCTGCATTTCTACATTTCCAAAATACTTCATTCTGTGTGATTTATGAGCCGTTTCTTTCATGGAGACCAATAAAATGTCCCCGTGAGGTAAAGATTTACTGGTATTGCTATACTTGTGGGGACATTTGGGATCTACAATTTAAGGAATCAACATAGGCTCAATCTGAAAACGTAACCCTATATACGTTTCTGGAGATCACGAATTATGTAGGCAGAGGTACATATGGCTGCATTTCGTCTCTAAAATGAACGCTACGTGGCGGTATGACGCCGTTCCTTTTCGCGCTACTAGCTGACCGATTACCTCCGTATGGACGGCTTTTCCACTGTTACCAATTTGTCCAGTGGCTCGCAGTGTATGTCAGCAGACTTGTGACGTGGAGCTTAGTTGACCGCGATGATGGGGTTTGAGTCCGCCTTGAGTGTTTTCAGCACACAGTGTTATACTACTAGGCAGAACTGCTTTACATTTTTTACACTACAGTAACAAAGACACACAGACGAATGCAAAATGAGAGAATAACAATACAGCAAGCCAGACAATACATACAGATTTACCTATGAATGCTTTTTTGTAATCCCACCCTCAAAAAATAACCCAATTTAATCTTTATTTTGATGTTCATTTCTAGTAACTATAATATGGTAACACTCTACAATACGGTTGCATTAGTTAATGTTAGTTAATGCATTTACTAACAGGAACAAACAATGAACAATACAATTATTACAGTATTTATTTATGTCTGTTAACACTAGTTAATGGTAATAAAGTCATTCATTGTTAGTTCATGTTAACTCTCAGTGCGTTAACTAATGTTAACTTTGGATGTTAATAATGCGTTAGTAAATGGGGAACTATGATTAATAAATGCTGTACATGTATTGTTCATTATTAGTCCATGTTAATAAATACATTAACTAATGAAACCTTAATGTAAAGTGTGTCCTATAATATTAATATAATTACTATAACATATACTGTGTGATGTTTCAGGGCCTCTTTAATCTGGTCTTGTTAATTGAGGAGGGTTATGAAGTTCCCGACACCATTCTGGATCAGATGGGAATCTCAGCAGCAGATGTGAACCGCAGCGATGTTGTGGGACGTCTGCTATACAGGTTTGTTTTTTTTTACATTGTGATTTGCTTGTGTTACATAAGGTCAGAAAAGGACAGGCAAAAACGATTCCAAATGCCGTATTCAACTGGTCTTTATTAAACAAAAATAAAGGAAACAAGCCTTTATAACACAACCAATGAACGACAAATACAATTAAAACAGAGGAGCTTAAATGGAAAACAAGTGACAAAGGGCAGAGACAATAATCAAAACTAATAAACTAATCAGTTTTGCAATTAAGGCAACAGGGAGCGACATATGAAACTAAAATAGTCTTGATGAAATGATATCATGGTTTGCACACACATATGAAGCGATTGATATAAAGATATTAAATTAAAATGATAATAAAAAAATGATGTATGGAAAACAAATTAAAAAGGAAATAGTGATTTCCAAATTTACTTTGACTTGTATTTCATTGCAGACGATACCACAAACATTATTTAATGTGTTCCTCATGATTTATATTTATTTATTTTTTAAATAAACACATTTTCCAATTTTGGTTCAGTAAAGTATCTACAACTTTGTAATGTTTCCATTCCCTTTCACAACACTTAAAAGACGTTTAGGGACTGAAGACACCAATGATGATCCATTATGGTTATGGTTCATAACCAGATGCCTCCGCTTCTGGACACTGTTAACATAGGGCTTCCTTTTGGCACAGTGCAGTTTTAACTGGCATTTGTGGATGTAACTCTGTATTGTGGTACTTGACAAAGGTTTGCAGCAGTAGTCCCATGTGGTGATCTGGCTTATAGATGAATGAGGATTCTTGATGCAGCGCCCCCTGAGGGGTTGGAGATCACGGTTGTTCAGCTTAGGCTTGCACCCTTGTCCTTTACACTGAAACTCCTCCAAATTCCTTCAATCTTTTAATGATGTTCTGCACTGTTGATGGTGAAATATCCACATGTCTTCCTCTCTTTCTTTGAGGAACATTGATTTTAAGCATTTCAATACTTTTCTTATGTATTTGTTGGCAAACTGGCGATCCTCTGCCCATCTTTGCTCCTAAAGGACCTTTCTTAGATACTGCTTTTGTACCAAATCGTAATCACAATCACCTGTTGAAATCACCTGTTTCACATCACATCATTATTACACCAGTTTACCTGATCACTAGCCCTAAACTGCTCCTGCCACAACTTTTTTAGGAATGTGTTGCAGGTCTAAATTAGAGGAAAGGATGTATATTTACAAATGAAATGAGGTTAAGCAGACAAAACCTAAAATATTTTGTGTTCATATTGTCTGCAATGAAATACAGGTCAAAGTAAATTTGGAAATCACCACTTTCTATTTTTATTTGCGTTTTCCATATTGTCCCAACTTTTTTTCTGATTTGGGGTTGTACAAAATATAATAGTTAAAATAAATAAAACGATAATAATTAAAGTAAATATACTACTACTAATCATAAAAATGTTTGAGAAGCAGATCATCATATTAGAGGATTTTTAAGGATTGCACTGACGAATTATTATTATGCACTGTAACTGATAATCAACAGTAAAAATGACAATGATACCTATTTTTAATAGGGGAAACCAGCAACAATAAAGAATCCATGATTATGTGCTGTCATGTCTTTGCAATAAAAAAATGTGGTTATAATGAAAGTCAATGGGGCAAAAACAGCCATGAACATAATGAAAGGGGAGTCAATTGGGTCACACTTTATTTTGATTCACCTTTATTTGTATAGCGCTTTTACAATGTAGATTGTGTCAAAGCAGCTTCACATAGAAGATTATAGTGAATGTAAACAGTGTCAGTTCAGTTTTCAGAGTTTTAGTTCAGTGTGGTTTAATAATCACTACTGAAAGTCCAAACACTGGAGCAAATCCATCGATGCGCAGCTCTACAGATCCCGAACTATCCAAGCCAGTGGTGACAGCGGTGAGGAAAAAACTTCACCAATTGGCGAAAGTGAATATTCAAAAAACCTGGAGAGAAAGCAGGCTCAGTTGGGCACGAGCATTTCTCCTATGGCCAAACGTCTTGTGCAGAGCTGCAGTCTAGGCGCCGGAGGCTGGAGAACGCTGGACTTCAGCGAAGACTCGTCTGTCCCTGGAGCGTCACAGGAATCAGTCCCATGCTCTCCATGACCACCACAGCAGCTGCTCAGGATACGGCCTGGTCCAGGATTATGGAAACCTTGGGATCATCTCGTCGCTAGTCTTGGATCGCATCAGTGGTGCTGCATAGTCTGAGGGCCTCAGGATGAGTACCCCCAGGTGGAAAAACAGAATAAAGAGAATAATTAGCGTAGCTGCTGTTCATAGTGTATAGAAACGAGATGCAAAAACCTGCGTGGGGCACATCATGCGTCATACCGCTAAGTGATGCACTGAGTGTATGCTTTACTAAACTATAGGTCTTTAATCTAGTTTTGAATTGCGAGAGTGTGTCTGAGCCTCGGACATCATCAGGAAGGCTATTCCAGAGTTTAGGAGCCATAAATGAGAAGGCTCGACCTCCTTTAGTAGTCTTTGCTATTCTAGGTACTACCAGAAGCCCTGAGTTTTGAGATCGTAAAGAGCGGGTTGGATTGTAGCGAGACAGGAGGTTGGTTAGATAAACAGGAGCTCGATTATTTAAAGCTTTATAGGTAAGAAGCAATATTTTAGATTCAATACGAAACTTAACAGGCAGCCAGTGTAAGGTCCGATTGTTGAATTTAAGTTACATTGCATCTTCATGTCAACTAATTCTCATTAGATTATAAGTAGACTGTTAGGGTTAGTGTAAGTTGATGTGTACTTGTAAAGTTTCTTATAGGAGCAGTATCAGCAGATATTAAGCAGACAGTCTACTAATACTCAAATGGACCATCAAAATAAAGTGCTACCGTAAATTTGAACAGTACACAAGGGTTAAATTCACATTGACTCTAAGAAAAAAACAATGCAAGGCAATATAATTTCCTCACAACAAGTACAAGCTAACTTGTCTCCTCCTGTTGATGGTTTTGTGTGTGTAGATGCAGAGAGTTTGAGGAGGGCGATGTGACGGCGTGTTCTCTCCTTCTGTGGTGGATCCAGCTGAGTCGAGCGTGGACGGACTTCACACACAGCTCTGTCCAGATGACGCTGATCTGTGGGATTTCAGCTACTCTCCTCATCTTCATGTTTACTGTGCTGTTACGAACTCTTTATGGTAAAACATGCACTACCACTGTTTTAATAAGCAAAACAGACATTTGTACCAGTGGTTTATTTCAGGCCTTGTCCTGTTATTAGACTAGATATTCTTCAAGACACTAGTATTCAGCTTACAGTGACATTTAAAGGCTTCACTAGGGTAATTAGGGTAAAGTTAGGGTAATTAGGCAAGTCATTGTATAACAGTGGTTTGTTCTGGAGACAATCCAAAACTAATATTGCTGAAGGGGGCTCCAGAAGAACAAACATTAGAGGAAATACTGTGAACAATTCCTGAATCTGTTCAACATCATTTGGGAAATATTTTGAAAATAAAAAAATTCAAAGGGGGGTGAATAATGCTGACTAAGGTGCTCGATTTAATATTGTTAGTGATTTAAAAAGTCCTTGAATTTGGTGTCCATGAAAGAGTGGGAAGCCTGCAGTCCTGTGACAGTAATCAACCTCTGTTCTCATGCTTGCAGTGATATATACAAATACCTAATTCCCCGTTCAGTTTGAACCCAGCATAAAAGTGTCATTATCGCCCCCTGTTGGTTTGCTGTGGCCTTAACATGCATCACTGTGTGTTTTTGCACTTTTATCTGGACAGAGATTTTTTCTAAAAACAAAACCGGGGGAAACTCTGTTTATAAATAAACCCCTGTAAATTAAGTTTCTTGCATTAGAGGTTTTGTCATAATTTGTGTCCACCCCTTATATTTACATATATGGTTAGCTCACTGACACGAAGCACAAGGTTTCCCACAATCTATTTTCAGGTGCTTTGCCAGTCCTGTTCTCCTCTTTCTGTGTCCTATTCAATTAACGCTGTAGAAATTAGTGATGGCAGAAACAAAGCTTTTCAAAGCTTCAAAACAATTGAACCGATTGCTTCGTACCTGTGGTCAAAACTGTGGAAATGCAAAATTAGTCAGATTCTCTGTTCTGATTGGTCAGATGACTTCTTTTTTCTGATTGGTAATATGGTTCTACTATGCTCTGATTGGCCATATGACCCTGTTCTGCTCTGATTAGTCAGATACTCTGTTCTGATTGGTCAGATGACTCTCCTCTGATTGGCCATATGGCCCTGTTCTGCTCTAATTAGTTAGATGACTCCTTTTTTCTGATTGGTCATGTGGTTCTACTATGCTCTGATTGGCCATATGACCCTGTTCTGCTCTGATTGGCCATATGGCCCTGTTCTGCTCTGATTAGTCAGATGGCTCTGTTCTGATTGGTCAGATGACTCCTTTTTTCTGATTGGTCATGTGGTTCTACTATGCTCTGATTGGCCATATGGCCCTGTTCTGCTCTGATTAGTCAGATACTCTGTTCTGATTGGTCAGATGACTCCTTTTTTCTGATTGGTCATGTGATACTACTATGCTCTGATTGGCCATATGGCCCTGTTCTGCTCTGATTAGTCAGATGACTCTCCTCTGATTGGTCATGTGGTTCTACTATGCTCTGATTGGCCATATGGCCCTGTTCTGCTCTGATTAGTCAGATGACTCTCCTCTGATTGGTCATGTGGTTCTACTATGCTCTGATTGGCCATATGGCCCTGTTCTGCTCTGATTAGTCAGATGACTCTCCTCTGATTGGTCATGTGGTTCTACTATGCTCTGATTGGCCATATGACCCTGTTCTGCTCTGATTGGCCATATGGCCCTGTTCTGCTCTGATTAGTCAGATGGCTCTGTTCTGATTGGTCAGATGACTCCTTTTTTCTGATTGGTCATGTGGTTCTACTATGCTCTGATTGGCCATATGGCCCTGTTCTGCTCTGATTAGTCAGATACTCTGTTCTGATTGGTCAGATGACTCCTTTTTTCTGATTGGTCATGTGATACTACTATGCTCTGATTGGCCATATGGCCCTGTTCTGCTCTGATTAGTCAGATGACTCTCCTCTGATTGGTCATGTGGTTCTACTATGCTCTGATTGGCCATATGGCCCTGTTCTGCTCTGATTAGTCAGATGACTCTCCTCTGATTGGTCATGTGGTTCTACTATGCTCTGATTGGCCATATGGCCCTGTTCTGCTCTGATTAGTCAGATACTCTGTTCTGATTGGTCAGATGACTCCTTTTTTCTGATTGGTCATGTGATACTACTATGCTCTGATTGGCCATATGGCCCTGTTCTGCTCTGATTAGTCAGATGACTCTCCTCTGATTGGTCATGTGGTTCTACTATGCTCTGATTGGCCATATGGCCCTGTTCTGCTCTGATTAGTCAGATGACTCTCCTCTGATTGGTCATGTGGTTCTACTATGCTCTGATTGGCCATATGGCCCTGTTCTGCTCTGATTAGTCAGATGACTCTCCTCTGATTGGTCATGTGGTTCTACTATGCTCTGATTGGCCATATGGCCCTGTTCTGCTCTAATTAGTCAGATGGCTCTGTTCTGATTGGTCAGATGACTCCTTTTTTCTGATTGGTCATGTGATTCTACTATGCTCTGATTGGCCATATGGCCCTGTTCTGCTCTGATTAGTCAGATGGCTCTGTTGTGCTCTGATACATAAATAGGCTTTATGCAAATGTATTACAATCTTACATAGGTTTTTGCAGCCATTGTTTTAATGACACTTTCATTTGTTGTTTTACCATCAGCACGTTACTCTGCGGTTTACCAGTCCACCAGCCGGTCATCAGAGAGAACTGGAGAATCAGCAGTTAATGAGCAGGACATCAATCCAGCGCAGACCAGCTCAGTTCACCAGCACGTTCACCAGCCTACAGACCTTCACACATCTGATATACTCATCACAGTGACGGGGGTGTGTGCGTGTGTCCTCTTTACACTGTTCATGTCACATCTGCTCTGAAGACATGCTCAGAATATACACAGACAAACACTCACCATCCATCAGCACTCTCCTCAGGTCACTGAAGCACTGTAGCTCTACTGTAAGCCTCTTTGAATAAAAGCGTCACTCACTTTCACAGTAACCCGTGTTGTTTGCACTCAGAATCATCTACTTTCTTTAGGTTTTTAAAAGCGGAAATGAATGTCTTGTGATACATCAGCCTCATCTGGAAAATGTGATTTTTAAAACCTGAAGTCTGAGTTTTTCATTAGCAGGAATCTCCCTAGTGATAGGGATTATATTATACATGTATAGTTTACTGTATGTCAGTTTAACAAACACATTTATGTTGAAAAGAAATATGACGGCACGCTGGCTCAGTGGTTAGCATTGTCGCCTCACAGCAAGAAGGTCGCTGGTTCGAGCCCCAGCTGGGTCAGTTGGCATTTCTGTGTGGAGTTTGCATGTTCTCCCCGTGTTGGCGTGGGTTTCCTCGGGGTGCTCCGGTTTCCCCCACAGTCCAAAGACATGCACTATAGGGGAACTGATGAACTAAATTGGCCGTAGTGTATGAGTGTGAATGTGAATCCGCCTCAAGGTTGGACGTGTTGTGTGTTCAGAGATGCTCTTCTGCAGACCTCGGTTGTAACGAGTGCTACAACTAGAGTTACTGTTGCCTTTCTATTAGCTGGAACCAGTCTGGCCATTCTCCTCTGGCATCAACAAGGCATTTGCGCCCACAGAACTGCCGCTCACTGGATATTTCCTCTTTGTCGGACCATTCTCTGTAAACCCTAGAGATGGCAGTGCGTGAAAATCCCAGTAGATCAGCAGTTTCTGAAATACTCAGAGCAGCCCGTCTGGCACCAACAACCATGCCACGTTCAAAGTCACTTAAATCCCCTTTCTTCCCCATTCTGATGCTCGCTTTGACCTGCAGCAGATCGTCTTGATCATGTCTACATGCCTGAATGCAGTGAGCTGCTGCCATGTGATTGGCTGATTAGGAATTTGCATTAACGAGCAGTTGGACAGGTGTACCTAATAAAGTGTCTCTCATTCGGTTCCTGCCCTCCATCTGAATTTTGTCACCAGAACCACGTGATTTCTTAGACCCATTTAATGTAGAGAAGATAAACACAGATGGATGTTCTAGTATATACTACTGCCACTGAGATATTTTGTTTTATTGTAGAAACAAAATGCTCATTTTTTTTGACCTGGAAACAGGCAATGTGAGGAAACCGATAGCTTTGAATAACCATTGCGTAAAAAATCTTTATGGAGGTTTGTCTTTTGGGTGGTTAAAAGCATTTTTGCGGCTGAATCAATCATTGGGAATCATCAGAGTCAGTCATATTAGTAGACTCAATTCATATTATTTTGGAGTTTTGCTTTGAGACACTTATTGGTAAATGAAGTGTACTTTGGATCTGTATATCTATTTTCCGGGTTGAGTGTGTGATGTAGTCTGTGTACTGCTCATTAGAAACACTATGTTCAGAGTTTGTGGCTGGTGTGTCATTAAATGGCCTTCACTTGGCCTATGATAACATGTCCAAAACTCGCCCACAGACGCCGATAAGCAGAACTCAAACAATACCACACACACATCTCTGACTCACGATACGAAGCGATAAGGGACAAACTGATAAGCAATAAATGAAGTAGGTCAGCAGGGAAACAACAGCACTTGAATTGCACAATAAGTTTTTCAGAGATGAAAACAATCATTTACAGTATTAAATATTTATTCAGAGGCCATATCTTACATCTCAGAGAAATATCTCATCTTCATCAAATTTACAAAACACAACAGTACCAACAAGACATTTAACCCCGTAACGGTCACAGCAGTTCATCTATATATAGTTTATCAAGTTCAGGTTTAGACAGATTTGATTAAATATGTACTGAAAAACATCCATCTGTGCTATGGTGACAGTTAAGGGTAAACCGGGGTGTCTAAACTCAGTACTGGAGAGTTTAGCTCCAACCCTAATTAAACACACCTGAACCAGCAAATCAAGCTCTTAACCTGCGGTCACACTGGACTTTTCTTCCCATAGACTTCCATTCATATGCACGCAAATGCGTCAGACCGGAAACGCAGGGTCATGCATCAGATTTCGCAGGTTGCTGTGATGCAAAGTTCAATCTTGGTGAACTCTGACCAGCGAAATCGCATCACCAGACTGCGTGAGACGAATCAAGGATCAAAACATGACCTCTCTGAACAGAAATTTAAAACATGGAGCAATCGCTAGTATTTTTTAATGTCCAATCATCTTGTTTAATCCCGCCCCTTTGCGCAGCATGACAGAATTTCGCAAGCTCAAACTGTAGTGTGACCGCAGCTTTACTAGATATACTAGAAGCCTCCTGGCAGGTGTGTTGAAGAAAGTTGGAGATAAACTCTCCAGGACACCGGCCCTCCAGGACAGAGTTTGGACACCCCTGGCCTAAACAAACTCAAATATGTACATTTACAAATAACAATACACACACACACACACACACACACACATTTTTGCATAGTTCCAGATAATGTGCAAAATGATCATCAAGAGTCTGCATTGGTGTTGACTGGAATGAAGGCAGGATCAACCTGTCAATCATGGGAGATCCACCAATAGTAAACCACAACACATCCAATCAATTCCCAGTGGACAAAATCAAGCCCCGCCCCACATTTGTTCTAGCTCAAACGGATATACACGTTACAGTAGATGTACACCATGCTGACTGCAAACACCTCATGATTTTCCCAATTCCCAATGTAAAAACAGCAATTCCACAGGGACTTTTAAAACTATAGTCAGAAAACCATTTGCACATAAAACCACCATTTCAAACTAACGATGTGTAATGCTTCAAGTATAATCACGTCATCTTTATAATCCCAAATAGAGCTGTGGTGAAAAATCATTCATGAAATGGATTCTGCGCCAAATTCTGAGATTTAATAATAATATTAATAACAATAACAACCACCATCGCCGCCGTCGGCGCTCTAGGCTGGTTTTTTAAACCGCCGTCGGCGCTCTAGGCTGGTTTTTTAAACCGCCGTCGGACGCTCTAGGCTGTTTTTTTTAAACCGCCGTCGGACGCTCTAGGCTGTTTTTTTTAAACCGCCGTCGGACGCTCTAGGCTGGTTTTTTTAAACCGCTGTCGGACGCTCTAGGCTGTTTTTTTTAAACCGCCGTCGGACGCTCTAGGCTGTTTTTTTTAAACCGCCGTCGGACGCTCTAGGCTGGTTTTTTTAAACCGCCGTCGGACGCTCTAGGCTGTTTTTTTAAACTGCCGTCGGACGCTCTAGGCTGTTTTTTTTAAACCGCCGTCGGACGCTCTAGGCTGGTTTTTTAAACTGCCGTCGGACGCTCTAGGCTGGTTTTTTTAAACCGCCGTCGGATGCTCTAGGCTGGTTTTTTTAAACCGCCATCGGACGCTCTAGGCTGGTTTTTTTAAACCGCCGTCGGACGCTCTAGGCTGTTTTTTTTTTAACCGCCGCCGGACGCTCTAGGCTGGTTTTTTTAAACCGCCGCCGGACGCTCTAGGCTGGTTTTTTTAAACCGCCGCCGTCGGACGCTCTAGGCTAGGTTTTTAAACTGCCGTCGGACACTCTAGGCTGGGTTTTTTTAAACCGCCATCGGACGCTCTATGCTGGGTTATTAAACTGCCGTCGGACGCTCTAGGCTGGGTTTTTTAAACTGCCGTCGGACACTCTAGGCTGGGTTTTTTTAAACCGCCGTCGGACGCTCTAGGCTGGGTTTTTTTAAACCGCTGTCGGACGCTCTAGGCTGTTTTTTTTAAACCGCCGTCGGACGCTCTAGGCTGTTTTTTTAAACTGCCGTCGGACGCTCTAGGCTGTTTTTTTTAAACCGCCGTCGGACGCTCTAGGCTGTTTTTTTAAACTGCCGTCGGACGCTCTAGGCTGGTTTTTTTAAACCGCCGTCGGATGCTCTAGGCTGGTTTTTTTAAACCGCCATCGGACGCTCTAGGCTGGTTTTTTTAAACCGCCGTCGGACGCTCTAGGCTGGTTTTTTTTTAACCGCCGCCGGACGCTCTAGGCTGGTTTTTTTAAACCGCCGCCGGACGCTCTAGGCTGGTTTTTTTAAACCGCCGCCGTCGGACGCTCTAGGCTGGGTTTTTAAACTGCCGTCGGACACTCTAGGCTGGGTTTTTTTAAACCGCCATCGGACGCTCTATGCTGGGTTTTTAAACTGCCGTCGGACGCTCTAGGCTGGGTTTTTAAACTGCCGTCGGACACTCTAGGCTGGGTTTTTTTAAACCGCCGTCGGACGCTCTAGGCTGGGTTTTTTTAAACCGCCATCGGACGCTCTAGGCTGGTTTTTTAAACTGCCGTCGGACGCTCTAGGCTGGTTTTTCAAACTGCTGTCAGACGCTTTAGGCTGGTTTTTTTAAACCGCCGTCGGCGCTCTAGGCTGGTTCTTAAGCCGCCGTCGGCGCTCTAGGCTGGTTCTTAAACCGCCGTCGGCGCTCTAGGCTGGTTCTTAAACCGCCGTCGGCGCTCTAAGCTGGGGTTTTTAAACAGCAGATGGCGCTCTAAGCTGGGGTTTTTAAACAGCAGATGGCGCTCTAGGCTTTAGTGTTTAACAGCAGATGTTGCTCTAGGCCAGTTTTAAACAGCAAACCGTGCTCAAGGCTGGTTTTTAAATAGCAGATGGCGATCTCTAGGGTTGTTTTAAACTGCAAACGGCTCTCTAGGCTATTTTAACAGCACTAGGCAAGTGTATAACAGCCTAGGCTAATGTTTAAATCAGCAGACAGCACTCTAGGCTAATGTTTAAATCAGCAGACAGCACTCTAGGCTAGTTTTTAAACAGAAGATGGCACTCTAGAGTAGAGTTTAAGAGTAGGCGGTGCTCTAGGCTGGTGTTTAAAGATCAGACGTCGCTCTAGGCCAGTTTTAAACAGAAGACGGCACTCTCTAGGGTTGTTTTAAACAGCAGACAGCGCAGGCCAGTGTTTAACAGCAGACGGTGTTCTATGCTAGCGTGACTCAGCCGTCTGCTGTTAAACACAAGTCACTATGCACACTTGCAAATTTCTTAAACTTTCCCTAACTTTATTAATGATTATTTTAGGTTCAATTCTTTAATACCAAATGAATACAAGCCATGTATGGCTGTTTGTAAAGCATACAGCGCCATCTGCTGTTAAAAACTGAGCTCAGATTCAATATAAAATTGCAGAAAAATCTAAAGAATTGATGCAGAATCGATTTCTCAAATGATGTCGTTTCGCCACAGGTCTAATCTCAACAAGGCATCTCAATGCAGCATTATAACCAAACTAAAATTCAATAGCAGCTTAAACTCATGGTGCTTCACCCTGCGATCATCAAAACAACGTACATAAATTAAAATGGAGTCCATGTAGCATTATAAATGTGTGGCAGTCACTTTAACCTCGTCTTCTACAGTGAGTGCTGGATTGTCGTACATCTCCAGGCTCCGGTCTTTGTTCTCCATGTGGTTTTTCTCGTCATTTCTGCAGCATTTACAGCAGCAGCAGCAGCGAGTCCTGCAGAAGCTCATGCCGGCTGTCACCACTCTGTCCCAAGGCTTCATGGAGTGCAGAGGTTTGGGCAGAAACTCCCAATTGCGTATGAATGAGGGCAAAAAACGTGGGCATCGTTTCTGCATGACGTTCACCACAATCACAAAGATGGCAAATACCAACACTGGCACCCCAACGCCCACCAGGACCTGCCATCCCGCAATAGAGAGTCCCAAGACGGTCAATGGAAACAGCAGAAAGCAGAGAATGAGGTACAGGCCCGCAAACCAGCGGTATTTGGCCGTGCGGTTGCCCAGAGCTTTGGCCAGTCGGATGGGCACACGTGTGAAGGGGATGGGGTACCACAGCAGGATACCAGCAATGTTGAAAAAGAAGTGACACAGAGAGATCTGGAGGAAAACACAAATTATACTAGGCATTACATCACCACTAGAGGGCGCACATTTAAAACATCAGATTTTCCATTAAATTTCTGTTTAATGAAGAGATTTTCTTCAACACATTTCTAATCATAATAGTTTTAATAACTCATCTCTAATAACTGATGTATTTTCTCTTTGTCATGATGACAGTAAATAATATTAGACAATTATTCTTCAAGACACTAGTATTCAGCTTAAAGTGACATTTAAAGGCTTCACTAGGGTAATTAGGGTAAAGTTAGGGTAATTAGGCAAGTCATTGTATAACAGTGGTTTGTTCTGTAGACAATCCAAAACTAATATTGCTGAAGGGGGCTAATAATATTGACCTTAAAATGGCTTTAAAACAATTAAAAACTGCTTTTATTCTAGCTGAAATAAAACAAATAAGACTTTCTCCAGAAGAAAAAATATTAGAGGAAATACTGTGAAAAATGTTAAGCTATGTCATCACCTCGGAAGGATAAACTCAGTCGGAAGGATGAGAGAACAAACTTATTGTGAGAATAATTTTACGCTGCAGTGCTTTTCGCGTCTGCGCAGCCGGTGCCTGAATGAAGCGCTTGCATCCTGAGACACAGCGCGCAGCCCTCCAGTATATGGACACTACTAAAACAGCAGCACAAAGGGGAGAAATCAGTGCGTTGAGGATCTGTCCAATGTATTATTGAGCCAATTAACTCCTTGTTGCAGGTCAAAATGAAGCCATTTAATGCAAAAGTAAGTGCATTTCTCCACTGATTTATATTAACAGAAACAAAGTCTTGGAGAAAGTTTCTCGTGTTGTCATGAACGCGCCACGCAGTTTGAATTGTGAATGAATGGAGAATGATTGACAGGAGCAGCGGCGGGAAGCGCGTAACTGAACATGAATTTAACCACTCGAATATTCGTCTGTGCTTCACATTAAACCATGGAATGGCTTCAGAACATTTGGGATATAGTAGCCTACATGACAACTTTCTGGATGGATGGATGGATGGATGTATGTGTGTATATATATATATATATATATATATATATATATATATATATATATATATATATATATATAGGCTACCTTCATGGCATTTGTTGGCTTATGAATTACACAGAATATAGCGCACGCGCAAGATCGGAACCATCTGGCCGATACCTGATTCAGCAAAAATATGTGGTATGAATCGATGTCCGATCCAAGTATCTGGATCGGTGCATCCCTAGTTAAATACCACAAACAAATGATTAGATAATTTAGATAAGATTTTAGACATTTTAAATCAACAGTATTGATGTTGATCAGACCTGGGCATTTTTGATCGGCTCGCATGAAGTATTTGGTTCATTTAAATTCAGCCGCAAATGGGGCATGCAATGTGCAGATTTATTATAGCGAGTTCACGGTCACACCTTTTTCACGCTCAAATTCGTCATTTCAAAAGCTTGAAAGAATAAATGATGTGGTTGTTTTCAGCGACAGGCTTCAGCCACTGTTTAAACTCGTCTTTCTCCAATCAGGAGTATGCAAACTTACATTTTCCCATTTTGCCGTCTGTTTCACTCTATGGCTTCACTACATGTGGAGAGCGTCACATCACCTTCCCACGTTTGACGCAAATTACGTGACATCACCTGGACGGAGGAGCTTGGCCCGAACCAAATCGCATGCATAGAGGAAAATGCATATATTTATGCTTTTTTGGAGTCAAACACTTTGGACAAAATTTAATACCTCGCAAAAACGCAATTAAGACCTTGATAAATCAATTATGATAAAATTAAGACCTGGCGGACACCCTGTTATAAAAGGTGGAAAGCACCGACAGGCGACACTGCACGTGGTCTGGTTATAAAATGGGTTATTCTTACCTACAAATAGTTGCACGTTGAAAAAAAGAATAATAATAATTACACTATATACAGTTAAGGGTTTAATTGTTTCGATAGTGGTTTGGCATTGACCGGGTGTGTCCCATTAAAATGTAAAACAAGCTAAATAAAGAGCAATGCCTCACCTGTAGTGAGTTGGCCAGTGTTTCTCCAGGACTGGCCATGGCCGCCAGGATAGCAGTGGTGGTTGTGCCGATGTTGGAGCCCAGTGTGAGTGGATACGCCCTCTCCAAACTGATCACGCCGATACCTGAAGAGGAAGACGATGGGATCACTTGGCATATTCTTAAAAGTACACACAATGTCAAAACTAAGCATGTTGATTTTGTTAGCTCACATTGCTAGTTCTGTGCTGAACAGTTCATCTATGCATGACATTAAGAGGGAAAATAGTATCAACTGAAATCTGAAACTGCACTTCCTGTTTGTTTTCAGTTACATTAGGTCTGTCTGAGGTAGTGGGCGGGGCGAACATACTTAACCACGCCCCTAGAGCTGACAGTTGTCAACAAACAGAAATGGTGAGCAGGAAGAGTCTGTTAGGTTGTAATAACTCTCCCCAAACCCTTTTCCCCATCTTTCTGAATGAAACTCCTACTTTACTACATCCAATCAGCTCTCAGTAGAAAAAACAAGCCACGCCCACGGTTTTCTCATTTAATATTCCGTTTCTCTGCATCATAATAAGAACAAAAAGCTTCAGGTTCAGGCAGACTTTAAAGCTAACGATGGCCCTCCGCGTTCACATAGTGGAAGTCACTATAGTCGGGGTAAACACAGTGGTTACTGCTGCTGAAGTGTTTGTGTTTTCGCACTACATCAAACATTTGCTTACCCTTAAGTTTGGAGATGTCGACTGACTTGTACAAATGAATCAATCTACCTTTAAATCAAAGCTCAAGAAAGGCTACGAGTTCTTCTAGGAGGGTTATCAGCACGAATTTGAAGGTAATGCAATAATGTATTATTATTGCAATGTCTCTCCGTAAGCTAACTCCATTGGGTTTTCATGGTATAGTGTCTAATGTGGTGAATATGATGGTAAAAGCTAGATGCTATAGGTCAGGGGTGTCAAACTCAGTTCCCAGAGGGCCGCAGCCCTACAGAGTTTAGTTCCAACCCTGCTCCAACACACTTACCTGCAGTTTTCAAACAAGCCTGAAGGATACAATTAGTTTGATCAGGTGTGTTTAATTAGGGTTGGAACTAAACTGTGCAGAGCTGCGGCCCTCCAGGAATTGAGTTTGACACCTGTGCTATAGGTCAATGAAGGCCAGAGGTTTAGAGTGCAGTAAAGGAAACAAAAACATGTGTCTTCAGTGGTTCAACTGTAACCATACGAAGCTCCAAGAGCATCGTATGATTACAGCTGAACCACTGAAGACTCATGGACGGTTTTGACAAATGTTTTTGGTATTTCTCTGCAGTTTGAACCTCTCAGATATCATCTAAAATATGTTAATTTCTATTCAGAAGATGAACGATGGTCTCTGGGAATTGAATGGGCATAACGGTGAGAAATAACAGCTTTCATTTGTGGGTGAATTAAACCTTTATATAATGCAATGTAATGTGTGTGTCAACATTTTGTGAGGTTGAATCAGGCATGTTGGATAAAGGGTGTATCTACTGACCGACTAGAGGAGTGATGGCGGAGGTGAAGACAGAGCTGCTCTGAACAATGAAGGTCATTCCAGCTCCCACGAGGATGGCCAGGTATCCTGTGACCCAGGCGAAGGGGAAGGGGAAATCTGACAAGAGGTATAAAGAGGTGTTAGAACTGGGTTTAGTCAAATGGACAAGCTTAAAGAAGACATTAGTGGGCTTCCCATTTTTCAAAACATTTAGGCATATAAAACTGCAAGCCAATCAAACCAGTGAGCATTTACATTTGGTACGGTCCACAATCTGGCACTCCTATCAGTGTTCAGATGAGGGTTCAACATAGAAACATAATCCTAAATCATGAGGTTTTATATGTGGAATTATAGACTATATAATAAATAGAGCTGTGATGAAAAATCATTCAAGACATTGATTCTGCCTTTTTCAAAATGCATTTTTCTCTCTTGAATCGACGCTCTAGGCTAGTTATAACATCAAGCAGTTTAGGCTGTCTAAGTGGCAGACTGGCCAACCTGGGCTAGTGCCTAAACGGCAGACAACACCCTGGGCTAGTGTCTAAACGGCAGACGCCGCTCTGGGGCTAGTGCCTAAACGGCAGGCGCCGCTCCGGGGCTAGTGCCTAAACGGCAGGCGCCGCTCCGGGGCTAGTGCCTAAACGGCAGGCGCCGCTCCGGGGCTAGTGCCTAAACGGCAGGCGGCGCTCCGGGGCTAGTGCCTAAACGGCAGGCGGCGCTCCGGGGCTAGTGCCTAAACGGCAGGCGGCGCTCCGGGGCTAGTGCCTAAACGGCAGGCGGCGCTCCGGGGCTAGTGCCTAAACGGCAGGCGGCGCTCCGGGGCTAGTGCCTAAACGGCAGGCGGCGCTCCGGGGCTAGTGCCTAAACGGCAGGCGGCGCTCCGGGGCTAGTGCCTAAACGGCAGGCGGCGCTCCGGGGCTAGTGCCTAAACGGCAGGCGCCGCTCCGGGGCTAGTGCCTAAACGGCAGGCGCCGCTCCGGGGCTAGTGCCTAAACGGCAGGCGGCGCTCCGGGGCTAGTGCCTAAACGGCAGGCGGCGCTCCGGGGCTAGTGCCTAAACGGCAGGCGGCGCTCCGGGGCTAGTGCCTAAACGGCAGGCGGCGCTCCGGGGCTAGTGCCTAAACGGCAGGCGGCGCTCCGGGGCTAGTGCCTAAACGGCAGGCGCCGCTCCGGGGCTAGTGCCTAAACGGCAGGCGGCGCTCCGGGGCTAGTGCCTAAACGGCAGGCGCCGCTCCGGGGCTAGTGCCTAAACGGCAGGCGCCGCTCCGGGGCTAGTGCCTAAACGGCAGGTGGCACGCTCTAGGCTAGCGTTTAACAGCGGACGGCGTTCTAGACTAGCGTTTAACAGCGGACGGCGTTCTAGACTAGCGTTTAACAGCGGACGGCGTTCTAGACTAGTGTTTAACAGCGGACGGCGTTCTAGGTTAGTGTTTAACAGCAGACGGCGCTCTAGGCTAGTGTTTAACAGCAGACGGCGCTCTAGGTTAGTGTTTAACAGCAGACGGCGCTCTAGGTTAGTGTTTAACAGCAGACGGCGCTCTAGGTTAGTGTTTAACAGCAGACGGCGCTCTAGGCTAGTGTTTAACAGCAGACGGCGCTCTAGGTTAGTGTTTAACAGCAGATGGCGCTCTAGGTTAGTGTTTAACAGCAGACGGCGCTCTAGGCTAGTGTTTAACAGCAGACGGCGCTCTAGGTTAGTGTTTAACAGCAGATGGCGCTCTAGGCTAGTGTTTAACAGCAGATGGCGCTCTAGGCTAGTGTTTAACAGCAGACGGCGCTCTAGGCTAGTGTTTAACAGCAGATGGCGCTCTAGGCTAGTTTAATTATTTTTAGATTGACTTCCACTGCAAAATTGTCCAATCAAAACTTATACATTCTTTCCACATATAGACATTATAGTCATCTGGTGAAACGATTCATTTCCCAATAACAAAAAAGATATTTTCAGATATTGTGCAGAGTAAGTACACAGTAAGTAAACATTTAACCTAATTACCGAATTGAACTACTTTAAAATCATAAGAGCCATAATCATAAATGAATAAATTAAATAAATACAAACTTATTCTGGCATACGGTCACTTTTATACGCAGACGACACAGAACACCACAAAATAAAATCAGTTCATGACCACTTTAAATAAATAAATAAAAAAGTTGGACTAATATTCCTATAATGTAACGTGACTGTAGCGTGGGCTTTGTTAGGAGTTTGAATGCAATAATGAAGGAACTGTAGGCGTATTCGAGGAGTTGTTCGTAAGCATGTACCCGAGTGAAGTCTGAAACCAGCAGCACCTGCACATACACACAACCCTGCGGCTCTCAGACACACTCAGGTAATTTACTGTTCCTGTTCAGCTCATCAGACAGCAGGACTGCAGCACCTGCGCTGACTATCATATGACAGGACACACAACACAATCTCAAACCCAGGAAAGTGATAAGTACAAGCTCCGGGAAAGAATAATTATTACACAAGTGTGTTTTTAAGGGAGGAATAAAAGTGCGTCTGTGTCACTGAGTGCAAAGGTTCAGTGTTGACGCACACCTGAGGGAGTGAATGTACTCGCATTAACTCGCATGTTATCTTGGGGATGTTTTCATCCGCTCTGGGGTGATTCAGAGTCTTAATTTAGCCACAACTTTCTCTGCGTTTCAGCAAAAACTCGAATACACTGGGCAAATTGACCCCTTTCATTATGTTGGTGGCTGTTTTTGCTCCATTGACTTCCATCATAATGCCATTTTTTTAAGATTGCAAAGCCATGACCCCATGTAATCATACATGCAATTATCAAAATGTGATTATAATGGAGGTCAAAGATGCAAAAACAGCCACCAACAAAACGAAAGGGGAGTCAATATGAACAGAACACAGAGATTACGGTCTGGTGATCAACCTGAAGCCGTCTCACCTGTGTTGAGCACTTTTTTGATGACGACAGCCACCTGCCCCTTCAGCATGGAGTTCAGCAGTTTAACTATGAGGATCAGGCATGTGCAGAGAGCCAGCAGAGACAGAGCCAGCAGGATCAAACCCACCGCCAGATCAGGCAGATCCGCAAACACGAACATGTGTGTACCTGAACATAAAGCAGAGAAACACTCGTCATGAGGAGTGTGAGATGTTCACCAAAAGGGAGAAAGCAGAATACAGCTTTATTAATTAAACAAATACAAATATTGGAGGGTTTTTCTTCACTCCATTTTGGTTTTATCTTGACTAATTTAAATTAATCACTGATTTCTTTCAGAGAGCAAGACACTAGCTCTGTTTCCATCCAAACATGCGAATTAGATTCATGCACAAACTAGAATACTGCATAAAACGATAGCAAATAACAATAAACTTGTATATTTGGTATCTTACACTTATTATAGCATTTATATAATGCTACACTCTTATGATTAAGTACTTTTTTATATAAGAAACATTTTATAATATAGATTAAAATAATAATCACGATATTATTATTATTATTCTTAATAATAACAATAGTAATAATAATAGGGCGATGCGGTGGCGCAGTAGGTAGTGCTGCTGCTTTACAGCAAGAAGGTCACTGGTTCGAGCCTCGCCTGGGTCAGTTGCCATTTCTGTGTGGAGTTTGCATGTTTTCCCTGCATTCATGTGGGTTTCCTCCACAAGTCCAAAGACATGCAGTACAGGTGAATTGAGTAAGCTAAAATGGTCTGTAGTGTATGAGTGTGTGGGAGGATGTTTCCCAGTGATGGGTTGCAGCTGGAAGGGCATCCGCTGCGTAGAACATATGCTGGATAAGTTGGCGGTTTATTCCACTGTGACGACCCCTGATTAATAAAGGGACTAAGCCGAAAAGAAAATGAACGAATAAAAAAATAAATAAATAAAAAAAAAAATTGTCAAATTACTGTAATTAGCATGCAACCTAATTAGCTATATTTACAATTTGGTCAGTGACCATTTACAGCAGTGGTCCTCAACTCCCAAGCCAGTACTGGTTTCTGTTTTATTTATTATCCGAGTCTGAACTATCTTTTATTTTGAAAAATCTTCAATTTTAAATAATGAGCGTATTCTCTTTGTTACATCTCTGTCACTTGAGCGCCAAAATTTAACCCACAAGTAGCAAAATGAGTAAGCCGCCGGCGTCTTTGGAAAGTTTTATAGTGAAGGGGAAAAGGCCCAGTGAAGGATGCGCAAACTGCCAAGGAATGGTTCCGCAGCCTATTTAAGTAACAAATCAGGTGAATCCAGCATGTCTGTGCAAGAACGTCAACTGCTGGAGATCGCAATTAGCGGACTTTTAGGAGCCGTTCGAATATCACGACTTTTCTAGAGTTTGCACAAGTTATTTCAAATGGAGGTGCAAGCGGTGGGACAGGCTGGCGCCTTCCAGACGAACCCAGTTGAATGAATGCCTTGAGCACCGCGAGTCACATGACAAAGCAGACTGATTGGGCTGATTGACCACTGATTTACAGCACTTAATATAGGCAAAAAACTAAATAATAATAAATAATAATAATAATAGTAAAATTCAAATGTTGAAAGACATTTTAAAATTCCATGATCATAACAACCCTAACAGCAACTTGATTAATAAGTAAATTACAAAGTTTAATTTCCATTTATTATTAAAAAAAATAAAAACTGATATTCAAATGAACTGGACAATAAAATAAAATAAATTCCCTGACTTTCTAGTATCTGGAAAAGACCTTTTAAAATTTCCATCATCATAATAATAATAAATCAGTTGGCGTTTCTGTGTGGAGTTTGCATGTTCTCCCTGGGTTCGCGTGGGTTTCCTCCGGGTGCTCCGGTTTCCCCCACAGTCCAAAGACATGCAGTACAGGTGAATTGGGTAGGCTAAATTGTCCATAGTGTATGAGTGTGAATGTGTGTGTGGAAGTTCCCAGAGATGGGTTGCGGCTGGAAGGGCATCCGCTGCGTAAAATCGTGCTGGATAGGTTGGCGGTTCGTTCCGCTGTGGCGACCCCGCAAGGGACAAAGCCGACAAGAAAATGAATGAATGAATGAATGAATAATAATAATAAAAATAATAATAATAATAATACCACCACCAACAACATTGATGAATGGATAGTAAATTTTAAAATAAACAATTTATTTATTAACTTTAATAAAAATATATTATACAAAAAATATAAATAAGCCCTAATATTCCATAACCTGGACAAAAAAAATAATGTATGCATTTCCCTGACTTTCAAATTCCTGGAAATACATTTTAAAATTCCATAACACCAACAACAACCTTGATAAATGGAAAGTGGAAATTAACAATTTATTAATACAAAAATAAAATAAAAAAGCCCCAATATTCAACGACCTGGACTAAATAAATTAATAAATTACTCTCCGACTTTTAAATCTCTCTAAAAGTCCTGTGATAATCCCAAGATATTCCAGAAATTCCACAGATTCAGCTAAAGAGCGCTTCAGTGTTCTGCTGGAGATCAAACGTCTCCTACATGTTAGATGACCTGAGGGTGAGCAAATTAACAGAACTGAATTTAGGGTGCCCCGTTGACTGAAAACAAGACAAATTCACAAACTGCAGGAACTGATGAAAGGCGCCCCTTCAGCAGACTCGGTCACAGTTGAAGGACTCCTGAATGATTAAATACTCAAACTCACTCAACCAAGGCCAAAGTCTGGAATTTCAAGAGGGAATCCAAGCACCAGCACTGATTTAAATCTCCCAAAACTGCCCCCGGAGCAGAAGTGCTGCAGGCAGAGGGTCTTTGTTCGGGTGTACTGACCCTGAAGAAAAGCCCCATTGAAGACCTGGAGGAGAACTTCTGATTTTAAGAGAATTCATTGTCCTCGTGGCTGTTATAGTGAGTCCAGTTTCATGGCTCTCAGCTCTAATAAGTCAACTCCGTGAGGAAATGGGTTGATTTTTGGCTACGGCTGCTGCAGGAAGTTCCTGTGCAGGCCGGTTTCACTCAACAGTTTGCTTGCTTGCTTGCTTGCAAGGGTGGATTTTGGGGGAAATGAGCAATTCCAGCCATGTGGCCAACAGTCCTAACATGCACTCATTACATTTTATTTAAAAATTAACTAATTCTATCCATCCATCTAAAAATATGCATATTTATTTATTCAGGGTTTCTGCAGGTTTCATCAAGTCAAATATAAGACTTTAAGACCCTTTTAAAATCATTATGAATTAAATTTTAGACTTATAGAGGGATAAACACTAAGGATTTTTTTCTAATAGCTTGGTTAGGCAAATAAATTCATTTTCCTTCAGCTTAGTCCCTTATTTACCAGGGGTTGCCACAGCGGAATGAACCACCAACTATTCCAACATATGCTTTACACAGCGGCTAATTTAGTTCATCAGTTCCCCTATAGTGCATGTGTTTTGACTGTGGGGGAAACCGGAGCACCACAAAGGAAAGTTTCACACCTATTTATAAATATTATGTTGACTGCTTTCTTCTGTAAATAGTTTTTGTACAGTGTAAAGGGATATAATAATAATAATAATTATTATTTAGTAGTAGTATTAGTAGTATTATTATCATCATCATGAAGATATAAAATATAAACAAAAATATATATAAAACAATATAATATTAAATAACAATATACAAAAATATGTTTTATTGAGATGTATTGTATGGATGTCGGCTCGATTGGGTAGCTTTACTTGGACATATGAAAAATTTGAGCAGTTTAAAATAATTAAAGACTTTTAACAATATTTAAACAATATCTACTTTACAGCCAAATATTTTATTTTGGAAATTTATTCTGTTTTATAAATAAAGAAAATATAAATGAATATTATTTTATATCAGATCCAAATCCAAACATTGCCGATGAATCTTTTTGCTACTGCAGAATAATCATTTCTAAAGGGAAAGCAATGAGTGTTGATCAAACACAGCAGAAACACTTACATTTCTTCAAGTAGATGGTTTCTGTTTGGTTCTTTTGGGTCCAGATCAAGTCTCCATCCTCCCAGCACAAGGCGTCAGGAGTGCAGTTCGCTATTCCCGGGACGGTCACGTTCACCAGGTTCTGAAAGACACAGCAAATGCTCAAAAACAGCACATGAGAGAAAGAAACTCTTCACCCTGTCTGAATCTTCTGTACTAGGGCAGCACGACACTGGAAAAATATGCCATATTATTGTGGAGTATTAAAATAACAATATTATGATATAACATTTCGTAATGTTATCCATTTCTGTATTTTTTTAAACCACGAATTAAGCTAGAATTAAGATATTTGTAAATTATAAACCCGTTCAACTTTAAATAAGTTGAACTGACACTGGAAAAATGTGCAGTGTTGTTCAGTATTGCAATAAATGACATTTTTTAGCTTATATTAGAGCAGCACAATATCTGGTTTCAGCATCGTTATCGCAATGTGATCATTCGCAATATTCACGTCGCAAGATATGCAATGTTAAACATATATATTGGATTGGGATAGGGACTTGTGCATAGATGGATTTGCTCTTCAGTGTTTGGACTTTCAGGAGTGAAAATTAAACCACACTGAACTAAATTTCAATTCTGAAAACTGGACTGACCCGGTTTAAAAAAATGAGGTTTTCCACATCCAGAAGCTGGCTGTTATTATAAACTACAGTGTCACATGGCAATGGTTCTCAAATTATGCTGCACTGACGACATTTACAAGGCTTAATTTCAATTAACAAGCTGTCTTTTATTGCAGCTGTCTATGTAGACAGCAAGGGAAGATGCTAGAGTTATAGATAATGGATGTCCTCTACCTGGAAAGTTTCAGGAAATTAGAAAAACAGCTTGGATATCTTTCTAAACACCATTTCCTTGTGTTCCCACTTCCCAGTCTTATGACTGCTGAGAATCAAACAAACAACCCCTGGCACAGTGGGAGTGTTTTATCCAGTAATCCAGTTTCAGATTTCTCACCGTAAATTTTTCCGTTTTACACCAGATCTTGACCAAACTTTTGTTTCGTGCAGCAGGGTCTCCAGTGGCGATGTCACGAATCACAGAGGTGTCCAGCTGGAAGAGCAAAGAAAAACTGTGTTCAGTAAATAAAAGTCATCAAGTAGGAAATTCATTAACATCCCTGCTGAAAAATCCAGCTTAAACCAGCCTCAGCTGGTTGCCTGGTTTTAGCTGGTCGACCAGCCTGGTTTTAGAGGGGTTTTGGCCATTTCCAGGCTGGTTTCCAGCCATTTCCAGCCTGACCTTAGCTGGTCAGACTGGGAGTTGACCAGCTAAAACCAGCTTGACCAGCAAAAACCAGCTATGTCCAGCTTAAACCAGGCTGGTCAAGCTGGTTTTAGCTGGTTTAAGCTGGTCATTTTCCAGCCTGACCAGCTAAGAACAGGTTGGAAATGGCTGGAAACCAGCCTGGAAATGGCCAAAACCCCTCTAAAACCAGGCTGGTCGACCAGCTAAAACCAGCCAACCAGCATAGGCTGGTTTAAGCTGTTTTTTTCAGCAGGGATCACTACGCACATGGGGCTCCATTCTAACGATCTAGGCACAAAGTCTAAGGGCCCTATCAAAACACCCGGCGCAATAAGGTGCAAGATGTGTTTCCAAAACGTGTTGCTATTTTCAGACCAACGCAACAGCAATTTTCCCGTTTTCTGCCATGTTGTTTAAATGGCAAATTCATTTGCGCCGTTTTGTGAATTCATGGGTGTTTCGGTCTAGAAAAGAGGTGTGTTAAGGTGCATTGTTGGTGCGTTGCTATTTTGAGGAACTAAAATAGACTAAAAGCAGGTCTAAAGTCCAGCGCAGAGTGCGTCAGTTGTGCACCTCGCTTACACATTGCTTAATACATGCAGGATGTAGCTTCAATTTGTCCACCTGTCAGGATTTGGACCGTATGGAGCATATCATGAGTGTTCGGACATAACTAGATAATTTTTTGACCACACTTCTTTATTATTGTTCATTTATTCCTTTGCTGGAAATTAGAACTGAATTTAGAAATAGTTTTGAAACAAATCCTTAACAAAGGAAATTAAATATATAGGCTAATAGATGTCTGTGTGTACAACACATTTCCTTATCCACGAAAGAGAGAGTGAAAGGAAAGGCTGAATGGAGGATGCTCATTCTCTCATTCTTGCACTGCAGATGCTCTGTTTAACGGTTTTCTCGCTAGTGAAGCGTTCAGTTTTTTCAGTTACAAAGTCCGCCGTGTAAATGGCAAATGCACCATGGAGCGAATGGGAGATGAGACTCTGATAAGCATGTATGATGTTATCACACACGCATAGTTGAAGTCAGAATTATTAGCCCCCCTGAATTTGTTCTGTAGACAATCCAAAACAAATACAGCTTAAGGGGGCTAATAATATTGACCTTAAAATGGCTTTAAAACAATTAAAAACTGCTTTTATTCTAGCCGAAATAAAATGAGACTTTCTCCAGAAGAAAAAATACTACTGTGAAAAATTTCAGAATCTGATAAACATAATTTGGGAAATACTTGACAAAGAAAAAAATATTCACAGGAGTGCAAATAAATTTGACTTCAACATTGTATGTTCTAGCAGCAGCGACTCAGAGAAGCCAGAGATCTGTCATTAGCGCAGGGACTGACTTCACCTCAATTATGTTCTTGGTGAGTGGCTCGGTGATGACTTTCAGCAGGTCTGGAGCGTCTGCGCCCGTCTGGATGTTGAAAGAATCGATCACAAGTTTGGTGAGTCTGTAGAGCATTCCTGAGGCCACTTCCAGAGGCAGGAGCACCAGCACAGACAGCCAGTTGAAGAAGTCATGCACCGTCGCACCCGCAAAAGCCCTGACCAAGACCAATGACAATTGTGGGGTTTTTTTATTTTTATTTAACTTCCTTTATCAACAAGTAAAACAAAAGCTGCTGAAAAGGTTTCATATCACCATCCATCCATGAACCTTTTCAAATTTTCACCAAAAAAAAAAAAAATGCAGAAAGAAAGAAAATCCAGAATGAAAAAAAAAATGCAGAGAAAGACAGACAGAGACAGATATAAAGAAACAAAGAAATACAAAAACAGACAGACAGAAAGAGAATTCCTAAATGCATTTCAATCAAGTAGTTAGAGTGGCTGACTGTAGTATTGGTAACCTAGCAACCAACAGCAGGGGCGTAGCAAACATTTTAAAAGTGGGGGGGTCAGCTGTATGAGATCCAATAGGTTACGTTCATATAATTATTAATCACCTGTTTCTAAATGGTCTGTCTCTAAAAGTGAGGGGGACGTAACCCCCCCCCATCCCGCCTGGTTGCTACACCCCTGACCAACAGTAATCAAGGCAGTCATAATGGAGACAGCTGATTGGTCTAGATGGTGTAATGTTCGCTAGGCCAGTGGTTCCCAAAGTGGGGGTCGGGACCCACTGGGGGGGGGTCGCGGGACAATGACGAGGGGTCGCTTGGTGATTTACAAAACTCAAATAAATTTTAATAAACTATTAAAATTACCATATTTTGTTCATAACCCACAGAAGATAGTTAATAGTTACGTTAAAGAAACAACATCAACATACAAATAAACATCTATCAGCCTTTAAATTTTTTCTTTTGGATTCTTTTCTTTTGGATTATGACCCCTGTGTTTAGATTAACCACACAGCAATAGCGTTAGCTGCAACAGATTGATTTTACGGGGCCAGATAAAAAAAATTGACAACCTTTATGGCACTCTAATACATTAAAAATAAGATATTTGAGATTAATATTAAATCAAATTGATAAAATACTTAAAAAAAATTAAAAGGTAATAAGACTGTTGCATTTTTGTGTTGTCAATTTCCTCTTGTTTATATATGCCTATAGTTGTGTGGGCACCGTTTACATATTTATATAACCACCTTTAAGAAAAAAATGGGTCGCGAGTCACTGACATTGTTACTTTGGGGGTCGAGGGCTGAAAAGTTTGGGAACCCCTGCGCTAGGCCAATGTTTATTCAGTAAAAGGGTTTCTATCTCCCATCATTTGCATTAAACCTTCACACAAGTCCAAAACCAGCTCACGAAAGTCAAAACTCAGCTATTTCTTTAGTTTGATTACCTGCGAAACTCATTGCGGTCTCCAGCTTGCATCACGGCCACAATAGTGTTTGTTACAGAAGTGCCGATATTTGCACCCATGATGATCGGCACTGCAGACTTCACCTCCAACACTAAAACAGACAAGAGAAATAAATGTACACACATCGCTACATCAGTAGTTCCCAAATGGCCCGTTTCCACTGAGTGGTACAGTACGGTATGGGTCGGTACAGGTCACCTTTATCAGGCTTGCGTTTCCACTGCCAAAAGGGTACCAATGGTGTATGACAAACTTTGTTGACGTCATTCTCGCTGAAGGAAAGTCTACAGTAAAGCTGTACAGGTCGATCACATATCATATGAGAAGCTCTTCTCACAAAACAGATGCTTTATACACAGAAATACTGTATAAATGTTCATTACTAACCTTTCTATAAACATAATTAGCAGATTAATGATATAAATAGCCTACTGTAACATCTGCAATTATAAAAAATAAATAAAGAACGTTATCATCATCAGCTCAAGAAGCTTGTCATTTTAAATATAGATGCATGGCGAGCTCTCTGGAGAAAGCTCACGCTTTAGTCGACCTCGTAAACAACTGGACACACTGCAGATTCTGCTCTTGGCTTTGTGGCTGTTCATCAAGACGACGACAAGGTTTGTTTGAGCTCAGGTCGACCATGGCTCGTTATTATATGTATATATTATTACAGTGTAATGTCTCAGCTGTGTTTTTAAAAATGGCGCTTCCTTTGTTTTCATTCTCCTGGCTTGTGTACGTGCTAGTGACGCATCTCTGTAAACCAACAGCGTTCAGCTGCGCATCTAGCTTCGCCTTTTGGTACCCTTTTATTGTGCTAGTTACCCTTTAGAAATGGGAAATGTGATTGCCATCAGCTCTTATTTATTTAATGCCACATCAGCAACTCATGGCCATCAGCTCTTTAGATTTTTGTTTTTTCATTGGATTGTAACTCCTGGGGAACAATAAAGCAATAGTCAGCAATAAAGTTAAACAGCGTCTGTCAGTGCGTGTGCACGAGTGTGTGTGCTCGAGTGAGTAGAGGAAAAACACACTCACATCCAGACGACACCATGCTGACCACGATGGAGGAGGAGGTGCTGGAGCTTTGGACTAGAACCGTGACCAGCACCCCGATCACCAGCCCAGCCACAGGGTTCGACAGCACCGCATTATCCTTAAAGATGTCCCCCGCTGCCTTCCCTGTGCACAGACACAACACAACAGCAGAGTTATTTCTGCTCCATGATAACAGCACTCACTATTTATTAACCAGGGTTAACTGGGGTATGTGTGTGTGTTCTGATAAGCTGCCATCTGTGTGGACCCAGTCAACTTTGACATACAATAGATCAGACACTTGAACACGTTTTCCTCTGTTTGAACACGGTTTATGGTGTGAAATATGATTAATATCACAAAGCACAGCTCTTTTGAAGTTGACAGTTGTGTAGTACGGTGTAGATCTGTAGTTTAATATTGTGAAGTATATAATGTATACTTTGCTCTGTGCCAAAATGCACTTTTAATGTTGATTTAAAGTGCAAGAATAAAAAGCAAAAGGTCCAAGTTTTGACCTTTATACTACGGTGTTGTATATTGTACGCTATAGTAATTGTTTTTAGCTTGGCACAATTTCAGCGCTACAAAACAAAATGAATTGTGAATTTGAGAGAAAGTACGCCTAGACCTCCAACCAGCTGGAAAGAGCAGCATTTAAGCAGCAAAATAAATTGTGAGGTATATAATATATATTATATTTTGCTGAAAAAACAGCTTAAACCACCTAGGCTGGTTAGCTGGTTGACCAGCCTGGTTTTAGAGGGGTTTTGGCCATTTCCAAGCTGGTTTCCAGCCATTTACAGCCTGGTCTTAGCTGGTCAGGCTGGGAGTTGAACAGCCAAAACCAGCTTGACCAGCCTGAATTAAGCTGGACATAGCTGGTTTTGGCTGGGCTCCCAGCCTGGTTAGGCTGGTCAAGCTGGCCATCTCCCAGCCTGATCAGCTAAGACCAGGCTGGAAATAGCTGGAAACCAGCCCTGAAATGGCCTAACCCCCTCTAAAACGGTAAAGTCTAGATCGGATACGCGGCCGGCCGGAAGTGTGATATGCACATTAATATAGCAGCATTTTTTTATGACACTGTATAACAATAATGAATATTTTTACAGTACTGTGACGGTTGGGTTTAGGGTTGGGGTGGGGTTATAAAATACAATTTATTGGGTAATTTAATAGATATCATAAATAATACTCGGTACAACTACTGTTTTTACGCTTCTGTGACGGTTGAGTTTAGGGTTGGGGTGGGGGTAGACATTAATAAAATACAATAAATCAGAATTTCATAAATAACAAATTATTCGTGTTAACTTCCGTCCGCAAACATATCTGATCTAGCAACAACCCTCTAAGGCTGGTCAACCAGCTAAAACCAGCCAACCAGCCTAGGCTGGTTAAGGCGTTTTTTCAGCATATTGACCTTTTTCTTCAATGCGGAAGTGCGCTCGTTTTTGCGATTGTTTTAGAACTTCCGATTCGGTCGCCTATAGCAGGGGTTCCCAAACTTTTCAGAGCGCGACCCCCAAAATAACAATGCCAGTGACTCACGACCCCCAATATCCTCTGAGGTTGTTATAAATACAGAAACCTTGCATGCAATGGCGCACACACACAAATAGACCCAAGTCTATTCTTCGTTTAAATTTTTTTATGTCAGTGCTGTAAATGTGCCAGAATGTTTAACCTGGTGTTATAAAAACAATCTGCTGCATCTGACGCTATTGTTGTGTTTTTAATATAATGTAATTACCCCAGGGGTCGCAATTCAATAGAACTAGTAACTATAAGCTACTATAGTAACTATATAGTATATAGTAACTATAAACGGCTATTTTTTCTCTTCAATAGGTTATGGATAAAATATGGTAATTCTTATGGTTTAATAAAAATAAATAGATTTTTGGAAATCACCAGGCGACCCCCCTTCATTGTCCCGCGACCCCCACTTTGAGAACCACTGGCCTATAGGAGAAATGACTAGGAATAATAAACGGCAGAAACGGTCAAACTACTTGCTCTATAACAAGTGTTTGTATGACAATACAGACAAAATAGGACATTATAATAATATATAATATAAAAATATCAGTTTGCAACATCAAGCAGCAAAACGAGCCGTTTTTAATGTCTAAAAATGAATGGAAGTGAATGAGACCGGAAGTCTACAGCCAAAAAGTTTCAAATGGCTGCGCCCGCTCGTACACGGAGAATAAGGTGAATACTTTGCTCTGTCAAAATGCACTTTAAATGTTGATTAAAAGTGTAAAACGTCAAAGTTTCGACATTTACACCAATTTACAGCATAAAGTTTAATATTAGCACAATTCCAGAGCTACAAATACTTTTCCAGAAAGATAAAGTTGTGAAGTTTGGAGAGCGTGAAGCTGGTCTAACGGTTACCTCCGACCAGCTGGTAAAGCATGCTAACGTTAAAGAAAATCTCGGCTTCGGGGGAAAATGGCCAAAAACAAAAAGTTTTACCCTCTTTTCAGTATTTTTTTTATATGGTATAAACTAGAACTCGCTTTCTACAAATATTTGCTTCGACTTTTTGTGTTGAAAGTAAAATGTCCAAGCGTCGATCTTCACACTAGCATAGTAACGTTAGTTTAGCTTAGCACAATCCCAGCGCTACAAAGGACTTCCAGAGAAAGGTTGGGAGAAAAGTTGTGAATGGGAAAGAAAGTACCTCCGACCAGCTGGAACGCGGAGCTGAGGATGTCCAGGGAGCAGACGAACATGTAGAGCAGGCCGAGCAGCAGCAGCAGCTTCAGGACAGAGGTGCAGACCCGGAGGACCTTCCCGCGCCGGTCCAACTCTGCGGGAAAAAGAGAGCCTTACAGCGGCCACCGGCAGCCACTCTCCCGCCCCGGAGGATGGAGCTGAAGATGGGTTCGCACATTCTGGCTTTCTCTTTAGTAAAATCATTTCATAACAGTATTCTTTGCAAATTCTAAATAGGAAAATCGCATTGTAACAGTCTGAAGAGGGTCAAGAAGCGTTTAACAGTTCTTAACGCATCTTTTAATTAACTTTTGCACGGTGTAACTTGGGTCAGACCTTAAACATACTGTCGGTTTATATTAACATTAATTCATTTTAACAGTGATATTGTTTATCATGCTACTTATGAATAATTTGGGTCTGAAATCGCGCAAAGGTATAACTTCAACACAACAATGGGACCATTTAATTGAGTGAACAATGTTGATAGTCACTGGCTGATAATATAGTAGCATGCTCCAAATACATTAATGTGTATATTTTGGTGTGTGATCGTGTAATGTGAAGCTTTAAGGGGCTGGATATTGTTGGGATTTTGGGGTAAAGCGAGTCTGCGCACTCGTGGGGGTTTTCCTAATAAGGTATGGGTTTTTTTTAGGACAGCTGAGTTGTTTGTTTCGGGCGAGACAAAGTATGCTCCTATTTTTACAGTCTATAGTTAAAACACCGTGCAAAAGTTCATTAAAAGATCAAGTTTAAACTGTTAAACGCTTCATGACCTTCTTCAAAATATTACAATATGATTTCCCTATTTATAATTTGCAATACTTTTATGAAACAATATTATTTAGGAGAAAGTATAAAACAAACTTTACTTCTTACCTGACCACTTCACCCCGGTGTCCAGAAGCTCCGGCAGCTCCCACGGGTCCACCTCTTCCTCCTGCTCCGGCTCCCACTGCTCCGCGGGCCAGGAACTGAGGGTGCGAGTCGGGGTTTGGGGGTCATGTTTGTCCGCGTCTGCTCCTGGAGGAGAACCAGAGATTCAGACTGACACGCAGCTCTGCAGAAGCGCACAGGCGGAAGGAAGTGCGCCTTTGAGCAGATGCGGATTTATAGCAGATCCTACCGAGTTCCGGTGGCGGCGAGGCGGGATGAGTCTCAGCCAGAGGAGCCATTAGCCTGTATTTACACAAGAAACATACTAAATTATATTTAATCAAGATAAGATTTTATTTGTGCCACTTTAGTGGTTTATTTATTTGTATGTTTGTTTGTTTTTTTGTTTGTTTAGTTAGTTTGTTCTAGTGCTGGGAAAAGATTAATCACGATTAAATCACATCCAATATATATATATATTATATATATATAACCCAAAAAGGTAAGGTAACTCAAACAATTTGAGGAAACCAATTGCAACAAACCATGTTAGTTCAAAAACTAATCCTAATGAGTACTGTGAACTTAATCCATTTGAGTAAACGACCAATGGATTAAACCATTTGAGCACAGTAAAACCCAATAAATGAAGAGAACTCAAACCAACTGAGTACTGTAAACCCAGTAAGTTAAGGCAACTCAAACCGTTTGAGGAAACCGATTGCTACAAACATTTGAGTTAAAAAAACTAATCTATATGAGTACTGTGAACTTACTCCGTTTAAGTTGAAGCAATGAGGCATTTAATTAACTCATTACCTTCAACACTGAGTTCAAAACACTTTTAAAATGAGTAGATGAGTTAACTACACTCATTTAATTTCATTACAGTGATACATACATATGATATATATATACTGTATATATATATATTGTAAAAACAAACTTATATTCCTATATTTTAGATGCTTTTAGATGTTTTATTAAGTAAAAGGTGGTTAAAAAGTTAGACACAAAACAAAACTCTCAATCAAAAATGTTTTATTTCTCATGTTTCTTTCTCATTTAGAAAGCTGTGATTAAAAACATTGGCCATAAAGTTACGGGATAGTTAAACCAAAAATGAAAATGTACTCTTGTGTGGTTTCAGACCTTTATATCTTGTTTGAAGAATACTGAAAGGCTGTAACCACTGAATTCCACAGGGATAAACAAATATTGTCAATGGTTACAGGTTTTCAACATTCTTCACAATATCTTCTTTTTGTGTTCAACAGAAGAAAGAAACTTAAATAGGTCTGGAACAATAATAGGATGAATAAATTATAACATGATATTTATTTTGGGCTAAACTATCCATTTAAAATGTACAGGTTAAAGTAAAAGTACAGTATGTTAGGTAAATTTATGCAGAAAAGATTTAGTTTAGATAAAAGATTAGAAAATAATGTTTAAAGGCTATAAGTAGTTTAACATTCTCACCAGTCAGCCCCAGATTTGGAGTACTGACTTGAAATTTTTATATATGATATATGGGTATGATATATAGTTTGATATACAGTTGAAGCCCCCTTGTTTATTTTTCCCCAATTTCTGTTTAACTGAGAGATTTTTTTTTCAACACATTTCTAAACATAATAGTTTTAATAACTCATCTCTAATAACTGATTTATTTTCTCTTTGTCATGATGACAGTAAATAATATTAGACTAGATATTCTTCAAGACACTTCTATACAGCTTAAAGTGACATTTAAAGGCTTAACTAGGTTAATTAGGTTAACTAGGCAGGTTAGGGTAATTAGGCAAGATATTGTATAATGATGGTTTGTTCTGTAGACTAATAATGTTGTCCTTAAAATGGTATTTTAAAAATTAAAAACTGCTTTTATTCTAGTCAAAATAAAACAAATAAGACTTTCTCCAGAAGAAAAAATATTATCAGACACACTGTGAACATTTCCTTGCTCTGTTAAGCATAATTTGGGAAATATTTAAAAAAGAAAAAAAATTAAAAGGGGGCGAATAATTCTGACTTTAACTGTATATTTGTTTTTTTTTATGTTAAACAAAACATCTTATTTAGATATCTGTGATCAAATACAATAAACTGTTTAAAACAAAAAAGCAAATATGAACAAAAAGATCTTATTTAGAAAGCAGTGATTAAAACAATACACGGTTTAAAGTAAAAAAAAAGTAAATATTTACTTGGAAAGATCAAGCATTGATTAAACAAGTTAAAATGTATAAATGTAAACATTAAAATGTCACATTTAGAAATCATACAGTGATTAAAAACAATACAAAGTTAAATAGCAGATAAATATTACCATAAAATATCTTATTTAGAAAGCAGTGATTAAAAACAATACAATTTTAAGTAAAAGGTATATAATAACATAAGATCATTTTATTTAGAAAGCAGTTATTAATGCAATATACAGTTAAACATATCTAAATATAAACATAGAAAGATCTTATTTAGAAATCATGCAGTGATTAAAAACAATACAAAGTAAATATTAACATAAAACATCTTATATAGAACACAGTGATTAAAACGCAATTTAAAAACAGTTGAAATAAAAAAAGCATCTTATTTATAAAGCAATAGACAGTTTGATGCAGTAAAATGTAAAGCAAAGCGGTCCCACCTGTGGTTTATTATGCTGTATTATTGTGTTAATACAGTCTCTCAGCTTTTATAAAGTGTTAATATCCCTCACAGATTCTCTGTTTACTGATATAAATACTGAGCAATCTGTCAGCAGACCATTTACACATCAATATTTCCAGCACGAAATGAAGTAATAGTTTAATCAGAGTTATCACCCAGCTCTCCCTCACACTCCTGATGAGACACAGAACACACTCAGAGGCTAATACTACACCCAATGCTCAACACAAAAGCAGGACCAAGACGTCAAAGTAAAAATTGTGAACACACACAACAACTTCTGTCTCATTTAGAGAGCACACAGAGACTAAAACCATAACCGCTTAAAGCAAACAGTATACACAAAAGTAACTGCGTATTTAAAAGGTTAATCAGAAAGCAGTGTTTATGAAACACAGTGTAAATGTTAGCAAATCCACACACACCGCTCTATTAAACTAGAGAGATGTTTCTGTTCTTACCTGAGCTGTGAGAGTGTGTGATGCACCTGTGGAGGAGGAGCTTATATACACCTGCAGCAGGACACACACACACATACGCTGATCTAAAGTCCACAGCAGCGGGTGGTTCTTCAGAGCATCTCAGACATTACACACATAAACAGACACACACTCACACAGGGTGATGTACTCTAAAATAAACAGGCAAAATAATCTCTCAAAAAGCATTTTAACAAATTGGGAAGTTTCCTTGTTAAATCTTTTCAACTAAAGTGTTGATCTAGAAGGAGAGAGTGAGAATCTAATATAAACCAGCAGAGTGGCCTCTTTTTCTCTCGAGTTGTGGATGAAATATGGGCGGATTTATAATTATACTCGACAAAAAAAAAACGTTGTGTTGTATTTTGAAGCTATAATGTCAAAGAAAACACAGCCATGGGTTAATATCAGCCTCAGTAAAGTGTTTTGCTGTGTTTTCACTCTAAAAAACTATATATATACACATACAGTTAAAGTCTGAATTATTAGCCCCCCTGTTTATTTTTTTTCTCCAATTTCTGTTTAACGGAGAGCAGATTTTCTCAGCACATTTCTAATCATAATAATTTAATAACTCATCTCTAATAACTGATGTATTTTCTCTTCTCCATGATGACAGCACATAATATTAGACTAGATATTCTTCAAGACACTAGTGTTCAGCTTAAAGTGACATTTAAAGGCTTCACTAGGGTAATTAGGGTAAAGTTAGGGTAATTAGGCAAGTCATTGTATAACAGTGGTTTGTTCTGGAGACAATCCAAAACTAATATTGCTGAAGGGGGCTAATAATATTGACCTTAAAATGGTTTAAAACAATTAAAAACTGCTTTTATTCTAGCTGAAATAAAACAAATAAGACTTTCTCCAGAAGAAAAAATATTGTCACTGTATTGTACTGTGAACATTTCCTGAATCTGTTCAACATTTGGGAAATGAAAAAAAAAAAAATTTAAGGGGGGCTAATAATTCTGACTTTAACTATATATATATATATATATATATATATATATATATATATATATATATATATATATATATATATATATATATATATATATATAGTTTATTTAACAAAAGTGACTTTTATTGTAATTTTCAATAGTTTGAAATAATATTCAGCATGAGAAACAGTATTTATAGAAACACATCTGTAAAATAAGCGCTAGCAGCTCATTACCTGGTGTTTGTACCATAATTAGCTTGAGCAACCCAGGCAATATATCACTTCCAACAACTAATAATGTCAATAAAAGTCACCTTTTAAACTTTTCAACATCAAAAGATGTCAGAACAGAGATCAAGGACACGTTACACAATTCAGAAATGAAAATCATAGAGAAAACAAGAATCATGAGCAATATATACATTTAATTAACCCATTTGTAATATAAGAAGCTGAAAGAAACTTAAAAATTAAACAAAAAACTCAGAACAAAATATTAACAACATTTTATACAAAGTTTATAAAAGAAAGAAAGAAACAGATCATGAGGGAAATCATTGAATATCTGCTGTAGCTTTTATTGTAAATCTGATTACACATGCAGTTGTTCACATATAACCGTAAGCATACAGTCATTATTATTATTATTATTATTATTATTACTGTGAAAACAATTAAAAAAAGATTTATTTAGTATTACAATAAATTACATATTATATCAAAAATAAAAAAAATTAAGCCAGTTTTGATAATTAAGTCATTGAAAATATGCTTGCAGATTATGAAAGTGGTATGAATGATTATAAATATTTATTTCTGAAGTATACAGTAAATTATTTGTGGATTTTTTATTCTCGTTTATTTTATCTTTATGATATTAGATAAAAGTGTCATATGAAAGTAAAAGACGCTCGTTATACTATTTGGACTAGCTAAAAATTAAACGTAATAAACAGCGTTTGTTGTTTTCACCTCAACAGTAAAATAATTGAGATAAACGCTTAATGAGCTTATCTGCGGGTTCAGCGAGTGTGTGGTAATGTCATAAACCTGAAGAGACGAGATGATGATATAATAAACCATCATTTCACTCCAACAAGGCAAAGGCTGATGTGTAATAACAACATGAAGCTTTTTATGTCTGCAAAACTCCACGTCCATCTGTATTTCTTATAGTATTATGGCATTTTGCATGTTATACTCGGTAAAAAAATGATTAGTTATACTTGAATAAACACATTGCGTTAAAAATAACAAGCTACAGCTAATGTGCACCAGCAGCTCCCCTCCCCTTATCTCCTGGGCAAGACTGCCTCCAAGCTGGTGTCCAACAAATCTGTAAAAGATAGAGGAGAGTGAAATTAGGAGCATGCAGTAGTCGTGAGACCGGTCCCACCTCAACATTGTCAGCTCTGTCTTCAGGTGTTGTACATGTCACTGCCACTCATTGCTGAAGGTGAAATAATCATCTAAAAGGTCATTTTTAGGAGCCAAGAGAATTGATCTGGCCCATTCACTGGGGATTCTTCTACTACCCCCATATCCAGCTTATTTTTCTAAATTCCTCTGAATATATTTGTTTTTTTGGTGTTAACTACAATGCCTGATTCGGTCTCGATATGTTGCAGGACTAAATTGTTAAATCTGGCCAGGGGCGCGAACATATCTGCGAGTTCCTGCCGGATGTCAGTGAGCTAAGAGGGTGAGAGATGATCTCCCCTGGAGACCAGAGGGACGAGTCAGAAGGGGCCATTGCCCTCCTGTCCCAGGTCCTTCTCATTTGTACCATCGCCAGCATCACCGCCTCCGGCTCCCTCCATTACTTCAGCAGGTATCAAATGGCAAATTTGTTGCACTCTGCTCCTGTCCGAACACACCACTTCATAATCGAGATCACCAACTTGTCGTGTTACCATATGATGAGTGAAGCAATACCAGAACTTTATCTCCCGGTGTAAATGTACACAGTTTCATGCCCCTATCATATCGCCAGCATCCAATTTAGTTTATTCAATTCAGCAACGCCAACATGGGGAGAACATGCAAACTCCACACAGAAGTGCCAGCTGGGACTCGAACCGGTGACCTTCTTGCTGTGAGGCCACAGTGATAACCACTAATGGCCTGTTTCACTAAGGGGTACGGTATGGTACGGTTCGGTATGCTTTTATGGCCATTTCCACTGTTAAAGGTACCAAAAAGCGAACCGTACCATACCACTTTTTGGGTACTCTTTCCTACCACAACAAAGGGGTACCAAAAGGCGGAGCTAAACGCACAGCTGAATGCTATTGGTTTATAGAGAAACGTCACTAGCTCAAGGAAGTGCCATTTTTAAATACACAGCCAAGACATTACACCATAATAATATATACACAGCAAATTTGCCAGTGTACATTTTACAATGTTCTGCTATATATCTATATCTATATAGTCCCACCAGCCAAGTGCCCAGGTTACACTTTTAAAAGTGTTGACTATATACACCTCTGCAGTGTAAAATATTTTAACCCAATGGTTGGTTTTGTCCATATGTTACTCACATTTGGGTTGACACAATCCAGCATTCCTTGCAGTACTTAGCGTAGATAACATGATCCTAAACACAAAGTCTGTATAAAAGTTACACATTTACAATAGTTGTGTTATTATACTGGCACAATAAGATTACGCTGGTATCTATGTTTGCCACGAGTGTCTAACTTCAGCATGGAAAGATGTAATAAAAAGTGCACATCTCTACTTCGCTTATAGTAAAATGTCCCCGCAGATACCCTTGCTGACCTTTACAGACGTAATATTGAGCAAACAAATCCTCTCCTGGAGAAATAAAAAGCCCTTGACCTGTAAAAGAAAATCTCTCTGCCCACACGGTTGTAAAAAGATAAGTGTGTGAAATGCAGAATTCAGCACACCTGATGTTCTAGTGTTCAGGTCCCTCTAAACGTGTTTATATCATAGTGCCGAGATCTACGATGTATCACAGGGGTCCTGAACATCTAATAGTTAATAAACTCCACTAAATAATCATTATTATTGTGTCCTTGAGCAAAACACGTAAGCTCCTGGAAGTCTGTGTTCAGTGGACTATAAGTCACAAGTGACACTGTATATTAATTATTACACTGTTTAGTATTTTTACAGCTTTTTCCCCTTGAAATCATGATAATTTTTTACAGTGTAGTTTTAGCATTTTTACAGCTTATTACCGTAATTTCCACAGTAAAAACCTGTAAATGACTGTAATGAAATTCAGCTAAATGAAAATACAGTAAATTTTTATGGTGTACACTTTAAATTACTGTAATGAAATTAAAGTTATTTTTTACAGAGTAGTTATTACATTTTTGCAGCTTATTACCGTAATTACAATGCAAAAAACTGTAAAAATGCTAAAACTACACTGTAAAAAATACTGTAATGAAATTCAGCTAAATGAAAAAACAGTAATTTTTTACAGTGTAGTTTTAGCATTTTTACAGCTTTTTATTATTGTGAATACAGTATTTTTTTACAGTGTAGTTTAAACATTTTTACAGTTTATTACTGTAATTTTAATGGTAAAAGGTTGTAAAAATGCTTAAACTACAATTTAAATTACTGTAATTAAATTAAATTAAGGTCATTTTTTACACTGCAGTTTTTGCATTTTTACAGCTTATTACTGAAATTTCAACAGTAAAAAGCTGTAAAATGCTAAAACTACACTATAAAAAACAACTGCAATGAAATTCAGCTAAATAAAAATGCAGTAATTTTTTACAGTGTACATTTTAAATTACTGAAATGAAATGAAATGAAATTAAGGTCATTTTTTTACAGTGTAGTTTTCGCATTTTTACCGCTTATTACCATAATTTCAAGAGTAAAAAGCTATTCAAATGCTAAAACTGCACTATAAAAAACGACTGTAATGAAATTGAGCTAAATGAAAATACATTAATTTTTAACAATGTACAGTTTAAATTACTGTAATGAAATTAAATTTAAGTTATTTTTTACAGTGTAGTTTTCCCATTTTACAGCTTATTACCGATTACAATGGTAAAAAGCTGTAAAAATGCTTAAACTACACTTTTAATTACTGTAATCAAATTAACTTGAATTAAGGTAATTTTTTACACTGCAGTTTTTGCATTTTTACAGCTTATTACTGAAGTTTTAACAGTAAAATGCTGTAAAAATGCTAAAACTACAATATAAAACTTTACTGTAATGAAATTCAGTTAAATGTAAATACAGTAAATTTTTGCAGTGTAGTTTTAGCAGTATAGTTTTGCAGCTTTTTATCGTTGAAATTATGATAAGCTGTAAAAATGTTTAAACTACACTGTAAAAGTTTACTGTATTTTCATTTAATTGAATTTCATTACAGGATTTTTTTACAGTGTACTTATTACAATTTGTTTGAAATTTTACATGGTGGCCATTTCTGTGCTTTTTTAAATACTGTCATTTAAAATATTAATATTTGTTGTCATTACTTAAGGGGATATTTATATCAAAGTGTACAACAGATTTTTTTTTTGTTTAAAAAATAACTGTACACTGCAAATAATACCCCTAAATTAGCAGTTTTCCATAATTTTTGATTCAGGTTTTTATTTTTATTTTCCCCAGTTTATTTTTGCTTTTGAATGTGATTTTTGGGATCTTGAGCTTTCTTCTCATAAGTGTGTTTTCTGCACGTGTAATAGTCTGTAGTGCTATATAGCCTGTGTTCGTGTTGTATATTATGCTACAGAAACCTTGTAGTAAACAAGGTGCGAAAGTATGTTATTTTACAGCTTTATTTCTCTAGATATTATTTCTTATATTATTTCAAACCACTAAAATGTCAATAAAAGTCACTTTGTTAAACTGTAGAGTTGAATTTACAACATCAGAAGTCAACAAAGATTAATTTACAAACATAAATAAACAGAAAAAACTAAAGTAAACTAGATATTTTACGGTGCACATAATTTTATTGAATGTGTTAATGAGTGTCATTCAATTACAATATTTTATTAGATGATATTCAAATATTTTAGAGGTTCTAAACTGAAATGGCAAATCTATTCAAACACATGAAGTTTCAGTAAAATTACACAATATTTTTGTTTACCATAAATACCTGTTAGTTCATTTAGCAACAGTGGAGTTTATTCACATTTGAACGACAAAAGACAAGCGTGAAACTTAATGAAGAGACTTCGAAGTGGGTTAAAAAAACATCAAAATTGCATTTAATGTAAATCATGACAATTAAAACACAATAAGTTTAAATTCAATTTACCTGTAAGCTTAAAATTTCCATAAGTACTTCCAGAGGGCACTGTAAAAATACCAGGTACCCATAATAACCTGAGATTAACAGGCATTTTCCATTAATTTATGGTCTTATATTATGGGTTGCACTATGAAACCTTGAACTCTGTTCCTTGAACTTTTGGTGTTGAAAAGCTTAACAGTGTTACATGTACTGACATTTTTATTGTAGTTTGAAATTTATTTGCATAAGAAACAGTGATCCCGAAATTATTAATAAAGATTCTGACTTTTATTCAAACAGCAAGTTTTTTAGTTTTGTTTTTTGACTGGAAATGACACAGATTTTTCCCAAAAGATCATAAAATGATGTTCAAGAGGCATTATAGTGGAAAATAATTATCTTTTTTACCTTTGAACAAAAAGTGGCATATCCAAAACTATTCATACCCTTTGCAAACTGTCAGTCTTTAGGAAAATTCAAAGTTTAATACCATTCCTAATAGTCCAAGCGGTTCTAAAGCATCCTAATGACCCTGATTCATTGGTGACAGCTGTTTTAATCAACAAGTGAAAAACAGAAGATCTCTGCTGTTGGTTTGTGGACAGTCATGGATAAGACAAAGTAGCTCAATGAGGACCTGCGGCTGCACATTGTGGCTGTTCACAAGTCAGGAAAGGCCTATAAGACCATATCTAAATGCTTTAAAGTACCAGTGGCCATCTTGATGAATCTGGGCTCAACTGGTGAGAACCTAATGTTTTGGTGGGGTTTGCAGCCGATGGACCAGGGAACCTAATCACAGTAAACATTCATTCATTCATTTTCTTTTCGGCTTAGTCCCTTTATTAATCAGGGTTCGCCACTGCGGAATGAACCGCCAACTTATCCACCATAGGTTTTACTCAGCGGATGCCCTTCCAGCTGCAACCCATCACTGGGAAACACACACTCATTCACACACATACACTACGGACAATTTAGCCTACCCAATTCACCTATATAGCATGTCGTTGGACTTGTGGGGGAAACCGGAGCACCCGGAGGAAATCCACGTGAAAACGGAGAGAACATGCAAACTCCACACAGAAACGCCAACTGACCCAGGTGAGGCTCGAAGCAGTGACCTTCTTGCTGTGAGGCGACAGCACTACCCACCGCGTCGTCCCACAGTAAACAGCACCATGAAAAAGCAGCAATACATCAAAAGTCTCAACAACAGTATAAAGCAGTCTGCAGAGACACTTGGCATTGGCATTTCAGCACGACATCGACCCAAAACACACAGCCAAAGTTGTTAAAAAATGGTTACTAGACAAAAACATGAAAGTTTTCCAGTGGCCCAGCCAGAGTCCTAAAGTTAATCCAATTGAGAATCTGTAGAGAGAGATGAAGATCAGGATGATGGCAAGGGAACCCTCCAATCTGAAAGAGTAAATACAAGGTGTATTATCATTCTGGCACATTGAGATGATTTTATAAGCATGCATACATGGATATCTACTCTGTTTACCATAAGTGTGTACCTTCAGCATGAAAAACTATAATAAAATGTAAACATATACATTATTTGGTCATTCCCACCAGCGAGGAACAGTAGAAATAAAAGTAACTGAAAGTGATTTTGAGGATTTTAGTTTTTAGGGGGGGTGATGCACCACAATACTTACTTCACCTCTTCTGAAGGACACCTACATCTAAGTTAAAAAATATGACATAAGAAATCTGAATTTAGCTTAAGGCATACAGAGAAAGCGATCATTTAGACAAACATGAGTGTTTTGAATATGATTGAACGTTATATAATGTGCCTATATAATGTAGGTCAATATACTGTAAGACGTTGACTATACAGTTATACCAATATAAAACTGCACTTTAAATAAGCAACACTGTAATTTCTCCATCTTTTTCCAGTGAAACAGCACACACACCACTGGATCAAACATCAAAGCCCACATGACTACACATTTGGCATCTTGACACACGCAATAAACACAGATAACAAAGCAGAACTCAATCTATATGTTGTGTATTGCACGTAAAAAAATCCTCCCCAAAATGTTCCTAAGCTGCTTTTAATACTTTTTATTCTTTGTTGTTTTTATTTCTTGTTCTTGTTTCTTTTATTCTTGTTTATGTAAAGCACTTTGAATCACCATTGTGTATGAAATGTGCTAGAAGTAAACTTGCCTTGCAAGCAACCATTAACTCACATTTAAATGCATATAACACTGTAATGTTTAAGTGTCCATTTTAATTAAAGTGCTCTTAAACTCTTTACTGCAATTAAGCTGTGGAGTTACTAATTAACTGATTACATATGCGCTTCTAATGACACATTTTTCCAAGAAGTCCACGATCAGCTGTTGCAGGCGTGATGACACTCGAACCTTTGGATCTGTGTCGAGTGACATCATCGACTCACCAAACACAATAACAACACATTCCTGCACACATCTTCCAATATAAACACCACAAATAATGCGTTTCTTACTTAGAGTTTTTGACTTGTTTCTAGTCCAAATATCTACAAATTCCTAAACCGAGAAACATTTTTCTAGACAAACAAAACTTGTGTTGTTTTGAGAATTAATGAGTCCAAATTAAGTGAGTTTTTCCTTAAGACAAGCAAAATAACCTGCCAATGGGGGAAGAGAAATAATCTTGTTTTTCGTTTTGACGTAAGATTATTTTGCTTACTCCATTTGCAGATTATTTATTATTAAAACACACTTAATATTGCCTCATTATTTCTTTAAACAAGACAATATTATTTGCTTGTCTACAAAATGTTCTTGATTTAAGAACTTTTAGACATTTGGACTAGAAACAAGACCAAAGATCTAAGTAAGAAATGCTTTTTAGAGACATAATTACAAAGAAAATCACCTTTTCAGTGTCATTTTCAGTCAATTTATTGCACATTTGCTCAATTAAAGCATCAATTTCTATTAAAACACACCACAAAAAGTGTAAACTGTGTAATTAATACATTCATTTTCCTTTTGCTTAGTCCCTTTATTCATCAGGGGTCGCCACTGCGGAATGAACCGACAACTATTCCAGTATATGTTTTAAGCACCAGATGCCGTTCCAGCTGCAACCCAGTACTGGAAAACACCTATACACACTCATTCACACACACACACTCATACGCTACGGCCAATTTAGTTAATCAATTCTCCTAACCCACGCCAACACGGGGAGAACATGCAAACTCCACACAGAAGCACTAACTAACCCAGCCGGGACTCGAAGTAGCGACCTTCTTGCTGTGAGGCCACAGTGCTAACCACTGAGTGCTGCCCCCATATATATACAATTGAAGTCACAATTATTAGCCCCCTTTTAATTTTTTTTTCTTTTTAAATTTTTTTTCAAATGATGTTTAACAGAGCAAGGAAATTTTCACAGTATGTCTGATAATATTTTTTCTTCTGGAGAAAGTCTTATTTGTTTTATTTCGGCTAGAATAAAAGCAGTTCTTAATTTTTTAAACCCATTTTAAGGTCAATATTATTAGCCCCTTTAGGCTATTTTTTTTTTCAGTAGTCTCCAGAACAAACCATCGGTATACAATAACTTGCCTAATTACCCTAACCTGCCTAGTTAACCTAATTAAGCCTTTAAATGTCACTTTAAGCTGTATAGAAGTGTCTTGAAAAATATATAGTCACATATTATTTACTGTCATCATGGCAAAGATAAAATAAATCAGTTATTAGAGATGAGTTATTAAAACTATTATGATTAGAAATGGGGGGGGGGGGTTATATTTAATGGCTAATAATTATAACTTCAACTGTATATATATATATATTGAAAAAACTTAATTCATTAAGAACACAAGTTAAAGTAAATAAGTTTTGTCTTTTTACAGTGTATTAAACACAATGTTATGCTGATGGAAAATGACAGCTGAACTGAAGTATAGATCATAATAAAGTTTAGTGAACTCATTATAATACAGTAGTGTTTCTATGGTGGTTATCTTGGGTGTGTTCACTACTATCTCAGTCTCAGATAGCAGGAGCTGCATTAATCTAAGCTGAGATTAATAATTAAAATGATTAAATGCTGTATAAATACCTGTGGCAGTGTCACATTGGGCGGATATACTATTTTGATCTGAAAAAAAAAAAGTTTGGGCTGGATATACAACACCCTTAAAGTCAGCATGAACCGGAAGGTTCTGATTCCTTTATTTCATTATGTTAATGTGCTTCCAACTGAAACGGAATATTAAGTAGGAGGCGGGATTTCTTTTGCACATCATTCCCTCATAACAAACTTAACGTTAAGAGAGGGTATTAATATGGAGTTGCAATGGAAACCCTCAGGTTGAGGTCAACAGAAGGACTATCGCTCCAAATGCGGAAGCAAACGGTCAGACTTCCATTAAAGATTATCAAAACAAAAAATTTACTTTATTGGATTAATTATTCACCTTACGCATAACAATCTAAGACAGCAAAACACACATTGTAAATTTTTATTTCAAGCTGACTTCAAAAAAGACACTTAAGCATGTTTAGCACAGATTTTAGCAGACTTTAGAATTTTGATAATCTACATAAGCAAATTTTACCAATTTTAATATTTGAAAGCACCAAAACAAACACGCACATAACCCAAGAAGAACATGCCCCCTTTTTGATATCAGTTGCTAGACACGCGCCTTACTGCTGATTGGCTGCAAGTGTGTTTTGGTGTTAAACTGTGGAAAAGGGAATATATTTTTTTATTATTTTTTTTCTCTCTTGCTTTTCATTAAACAATTGTATTTGTATTGCTTAAGGTGATATATATTAACCAAACTTGTGATATGTTTTACATACTAATTAAGCATTTTTTGCAGAAGTAGATGAAGCTGATAGAAATGCAAAGGCTGATAGTCTAAAATTAACTTGAGCTCTGCAGCACAGAATTTGCACAGAATGTGCTTTTGACGTTGTGCAGAGAATTAGTGGAAAAAGAGGACGTATGTATGGGTGCGGCCAATAGAGGACTGGAGAATGACTGACAAGTGAAAAATTCCACTAAACTCCACCTGTTAATATCAGCTACTTATAAAAGCGTGAATCAGGAAATGAAAATTGTTGCGCACCTCCTTAATGTAACTCTTGCATTGCATAGAGCAGTGGTTCCCAACCTTTTTTCCAGGAAACCCCTATTTTAACGCTGACATTTTTAAAGACCCCCCCCCCACACACACACACACACACACAGAAACATACAAGAAAATAAAATTAAAAAATTATAAGCGCACACACTGACTAGCACTAGCACTGACTTTTCCTCATCAACTGTTTGCACTTTTTTTTCCCCAAAACCTGCTGCCAATTTAACAGCAGCACATTTAACATCGTGTACAAATAACATGTACACATTTATCTGTTCAACTTATTAAAAGGTGAAACGTGCACGCACAACTTAAGTAAAATTATTTGGGTTTACCAACCGCCTGTGGGTGTCTGGTGCTCTGATGTCTTTTTAGCTTGCAGGGCTTCATGCTTTCATTCGCTAGTCTGTCACCCAGTGGTGTAAAGTACTTGAGTAAATGGACTTCGTTACTTTACTTAAGTATTTTTTTGGCTACTTTGTACTTGTACTGAGTATCAAAAATATAAGCAACTTTTACTCTCTACTTGACTACATTTTTGATTGAATATATGTACTTTTTACTCCACTACATTGAACGGATGCTTACCGTTACTCATTACATTGTGATTGTGCGCGACAAGTCGGCATCTTTATCTACCACGGCTAATTTGTTAGGCGAACGAGGCGATATCGCCATCTGCAGGGTGCTGAAGGTGCTGTATGCTATTTATGAGCTAAATCATGTGAACGTCGCGCACGAAAGTGGGGAGCGGGGGGTGGGAGGTGTTGGTGCAGTGGATGGCGGAGGGGTATCGCGGAAAAAACTGAACAGTGGACGGGGGATCGTAAAATGAGGTGCCGTATCCGGATCCGGCGTGTTCCGGCACAAATTAAGCCCTGGGTAAGAGTCTATTTAATGTTAATTTAATGTGAATTTAGTCAAATTATGTCTGACTTTACAATGGTATTGTAAGCATAATGTTACCAAAAGTTAATACAGTTACTGATATGGCAAAAACCACTGCGACATGACATGACTATATTTTAGCTTAATTTTTTTTTGTGTTTGTGCAACATGAATAAATGTATCACTGAAATTATACATTTTGCATCAGGTGCATTTAGCTGCGAGTTTGTGATGTATTTTTCATTGAATTTATATGTAGTTTACTAAGTGGAAAAATAACACTGCTCCTCTTTGTTTAATTTTAATACAGAGAAAACATCCTAATCAATTGAAAAACTACTCAAAATAAAAATATTGCCCCCCTCTGAGACCAAGAGGTGAATCTGAATTTTTTTTACTACGTTTTACTACTTTTTATTTATTTATTATTATTATTTTTTTTAATTATTTGTGCCTTTTTTGAACATTTGAGTTTGACTGAGACTTTTTGTTAAAAAATGTTTTAAATCTATTTTGTTCTGCCATTTTGAAACATTGAGGTGTTCAATTTAATTTGTATATTAGGAAAATAAAACCTTTCTTGGTGTTCTTTGAGCCTACATTCAGTATGAGTAAAATACTCAAGTTCTTTTAAAATCGGATACTTTAATACTTTTACTCAAGTCTTATAGGAATTAGTGACTTGTAATGGAGTAATTTTTAAAGTAAGGTATCTGTACTTTTACTCAAGTATGGTTTTCAGGTACTCTTTACACCTCTGCTGTCACCACAGATGACACTCAAATCTCACCTTGTCCATTGCTTCAATGAAACCAAATTCAAGATAACTATCCAAATAAATCCTTGCTTTCTTTTTAGCACATTCATTTGTATCTCCTCCCTGGCGCTTTGCCATATCTTCTCTTTGGAAAAAGAGAAGATTTTTTTAAATTTGCTAATGTAAGCTCTGGTCTACGTTCCCACTCTCACGATACGTTGTAACATTCTCGACGTTAATGAAATCTTTTATCTTTCTATATTTGATCCCCCCCCCCCCCCCCCCCAAAAAAAAAAAAAATTAGAATTCAATTATTTAATAAATGAAATTAATTTCCTTTAAAAAAAGAAAAAGAAAGAAAAAAAAACATGAGTGCTCTTGGCGACCCCTTGAAAATCATTAGCGACCCCTAGTGGCGGGTCGCGACCCCCGGGTTGGGAACCACTGGCATAAAGGATACCAGAATTCTGTGAATCGAATTATTCATTTGTATCCAATAAATTACTAAGATGTTTGACAATGAAGAAAAACCTCTCCTTTTTTTATTGAACACGCATGGAATTGATTAAATATTCCAACAGTTACTACATCTTTAAATGCATATTAGATGCATGTATGATGTATATTCTTTGTTGTATGTTGTACACTAAGACGCCAGTCGTTTTTGTGGTGTAAAAATGGTTTTATAGCTGGCGGGTCAAAATTGACCCATAGGACAACAGTTGTACCCTAAATGTTTTCAGTCCTAACCAAAATATGAAAATAGAAAATGATTCATTTGTTTCTAATGTTGTGGTCATTTTAGGAAGAATTCCCAAACTTTAAAGGGTCACGAAACGCCAAAACACATGTGTTGAGCTGTTGACAGTCATATCTGTGTCCCGCGCTGCTATAAACACTATCAGGACACATATATTGCACTAAAGAGTGAAAATTGGTTGTTTTTGCGTTATTTTGAGCAAATTCGTTCTTCCGGTTTGAAACGAATTTTTGAAGCTGCGTCACGGCCATGAGATACTTAGGTGTAAATCCAGGCTGGAGAGTGGCTGTGTGTCCTTTCGAGAACATTGTGACGTATCTGAGTGTGCGGCATTAATTCATGACAAAGACGTGCTTCAAACCAATCAGCGCGCTCTATTGTGTATGACGTGAAACTTCATTAATATGCATGATAGCTCCGGAGACTGTTTACCTGTTTACAGTGTTCAGACGGCAGAGAGACGCCACATTGTGTTGCCAAAACAAGTGAAAGAACAAGAATTTGGAGACACGAGTTGTCGGTGTTGCGTTTATTAGTGTGCTGCAGTGAAGGTTTTGTTTTCATTTTCCCTCTATGAGAGAGCTGCTGGAATCACGTGTGGATTACAGTGCACGCGACAGAAACGCGTTTGTAAGGAACATTTTTACCCGAGAGCTTTTCTCATCTGGAAATGATGAAATCCGGATTTGCCGCTCGTCTCCTTTTAATAAAAAGACACAGCTCCAGTTTGATTGTCTGTCTACAGATTTGGTAAGTGTTTGTGCAGCGCCCTTTGTTTAACCCAGATTGCAAAGTTAGTTCGTGGTCAGCAGAGCTCTTTCAGTTTTTAAAGACATACCATAGTCAAAATGATTGAGTTACTAAATTTACAGTATGTTAATATCACTGCAATTTATTATAGACTGAAAGATCCGCTAATGCTGCTCTCCGAGTGTAAACATGTAAACACAAATTATTCCCGTCGTGCAGGATTTTCGCTGCATTTTGTGACAGGATAGTCTATACACACACGGCTTTCTGACGCTACCTACCGAGTACATAAGTTACAGAGAAATGCGGAGGATTTTTTTCTCTCATTCGCCGTGCGGTATCAAATCAGCCTCTGTGTGTTTGTTTTGCCTGTGAAATCAGCGCGTGCCCAAATGGAAACTCCCTTCTATGCAAATCCTACCCTCTTTCCCTCCCCCGACACTCCCACACCCCCAGAGCTGGACACGCCCAACTTTCCTGACTTTTTTCAAAACAGAGGTGTGAAAACACCCTGCTGAGACAGGGGGCCCTTTAAGATAAAAAAGATGTTTGGTTTTATTATGCTGTTAAAATGGATTATTTTTGACCCATGAGTCAACAGGAAGGTTAATAATGTTGAAATAATCACAACAGGAGCAAGAACAGACTCACTACCGCACAGTGTAAATAAATAAATAAATAAATAAATAAAGGAAAAATCTTTGTGATGATTGTAGTGGTCTGAAAAGTCCAGCAGGGGGTGATAAAACATGTACGTCAAAATCACCTCTAATGATAAACTAAAACCAACATGTTGTAGAGTCAAACAGGGTCGACATTTATGGTTGAAATTACTGTAATGCAGAGTTAGTGTGATATTTTTTTGAAACTAGAAAAAAAACTATTGAAATAATAAGAAAAATAATAAAAAAAAAAAGATTTAATCTAATTAAACTGAGAGGTGGTTCTCTGGGTGCTCCGGTTTCCCCCACAGTCCCAACACATGCGCTATAGGGGAATTGGCAATAGTGTATGAGTGTGTGTGTGAAAGAGTGTGTATGGGTGTTTTCCAGTGATGCGTTGCAGTTGGAAGGGCATCTGCTGTGTAAAACATATGTTGCAATAGTTGGCGGTTCATTCCGCTGTGGTGACCCCTGATAAATGAAGGTACTAAGCCAAAGGAATGAATGCTTGTTGATTCACTGTTCGCTTTCACTCTATACCAATTCAGATATTACAGTGTAAAGTACTGTAAATGGTTATATAAAGTTACTGACCAAAGGAACGCCAGTGATCTGTGTTGACTTAAACAAAAAAAAACAACAACAACTCTGCTGATATTTTATCCTGTGAATGAAATATCAGTGTGTTATTAAGAGTCGACCACACACACAACATAAATTGTACTAAAAACAAGAGTAAATGGAGGAAGTGGAGCATGCAGGAGTCACATGACAATAACAACAAATCATAAGTTAAATCATGGAATCAAGAATGAAGTTTCTGATACTGTTTCAGTGAGCCAAGTATATGCTCGTTAATGTTCGTATATATTTGAGATCTTGGTTTATGTATTATCCTCCTAGGGCCTAAGTGTCCACATACGTGGACAGCACATTTTTAGCTCTTAAGTGGCTATTTTAAATACTTTAAATGTTTTATATTTTGTTTCAGACATACAGTGTCATCCTGCAGCTGTTTTGCAGCATATGAAATGTCCCAAACCCTATTTTTAACTGTCCAAAATGGGAAAAAATGTTGTTTTTACTCTCTGATAGTCAAAGCAAGTTCAAAAAAATTTTTCAATGTTATTTATGCATTAAAAAACATTCAGGAAAAAGTGTGTTATGTAAATTCAGACCACGAGTCCACATATATGGACATCATTATTCTCTAAAGGTACATCATATCAAAAGATAATACTTAGGTTTTATTCTAATTAGGTTAAAATAAGCCCAAATAGCAAAGAGAAATAAAACAAATGCATGTAAAAAAACACCTTGGGCCTTAAGAGGTTAAACTAAATAATATTTAATATGTAGGCAGACACTGTTGTGCTCTATTATATGGACTTTATAACTTCAGTAAAAGCTTGAATAGTTTTGAACTTCCTCATCTGTGAGGTCAAACTGTAAATGCAGAAGCGAAAGTGAAGGAAGACGCTTGATTTTATTCTGCATTAACAAAAGGAAAAGTCTTATAGAGGAACAAAACAGTGTAAATCCGCTGGGGTGAACATTGGATAACCCAAAATACCTGACGTGTGGAGCGTTTAGATGGGGCGGAGGTGAGGTTGACTAGCAAAACTGAATCGTTATTTATTATGTAGATGATATGTCTGATTCATTCTTGCTTAGTTTGTATATGCATTGTATTTGCAGGCATGATGTTCAGTCAACAAGGCAATACGACTTCCAGATTTAGGCTTTCGCTGAAACGTAAATCCTTAAAGAGGTTAGTATATCAGATAATACATGCACAGTGGAATTATATATTTACATTTAGTCATTCAATGAAAATATACAGTAATATATATACAGTATTGTTTCTAATCATAATAGTTTAATAACTCATCTCTAATAACTGATGTATTTTCTCTTTGTCATGATGACAGCATATAATATTAGACTAGATATTCTTCAAGACACTAGTATTCAGCTTAAAGTGACATTTAAAGGCTTCACTAGGGTAATTAGGGTAAAGTTAGGGTAATTAGGCAAGTCATTGTATAACAGTGGTTTGTTCTGGAGACAATCCAAAACTAATATTGCTGAAGGGGGCGAATAATATTGACCTGAAAATGGCTTTAAAACTATTAAAATCTGCTTTTATTCTAGCTGAAATAAAACAAATAAGACTTTCTTCAGAAGAAACAATATTAGAGGAAATACTGTAAACAATTCCTGAATCTGTTCAACATCATTTGGGAAATATTCAGTCATTCATTTTCTTTTCGGCTTAGTCCCTTTATTAATCTGGGGTCGCCACAGTGGAATGAACCGCCAACTTATCCAGTACATGTTTTACGCAGCCGATGCCCTTCCAGCTGCAACCCATCACTTGGAAACATCCATACACAGTCATTCACACACATACACTACGGACAATTTAGCCTACCCAATTCACCCATACCACATGTGTTTGGGCTTGTGGGGGAAACCGGAGCACCCGGAGGAAACCCACGCCAACAATCTTATAAATCAATAATAAAAAGACAGAAAATCACAGCATATTAAAGCAAACACAACTACTAAAAGAGACAGTTCACCCAGAAATAAAAAATTCATAATCATTTACTCACAGTTTACTTGCTTTATGAGTGTGAGTACCATTATGAGTGTCTTTCTTCAGTTAAACACAAAAGAAGATATTTTGAAGAATGTTGGAAACATGTAACCATTGACTTCCATAGTAATTGTTTTTCCTACTATAGAAGTCAATGCTTTTCTTTAAATGATCTTCCTTTGTGTTCAACTGAGGCGGTTCATTCTTCTGTGGCAACCCCAGATTAATAAAGGGACTAAGCCGAAGAGAAAATGAATGAATGAATGTGTTCAGTTGAAGAAAGACACTTATAATGGTTTATAAACACTTGATGTAGGGTAGCTGGAAGGGCATCCGCTGTGTAAAACATATGCTGGAATAGTTGGCGGTTCATTCCGCTGTGGCGACCCCAGATTAATAAAGAACTAAGTCCAAGGAAAATTAATGAATAATGTAGAGTAAATAGTGAGTATTACTTGCCCTTTTAAGTCTTAAAATAAAGAAGGCTTAAACAGGAGATTAAAATGTGTAATAAGCGTTATAACTTCATTAGCATAAACTAGATAAAACTGCTTATTTTTCTGGATTTGAACATTCTTCAAAACATTTGGGATAATGCAAGTACACAAGTCTGCATAATACTATATAACACTGACTGTTCTAGTGTTTTTTGGGGGTATTTTAAAGAAAATATCTACATATTGTGCCTTTAAAGGGCACCTAATATGCAAAAATCACTTTTCTAAGGGGTTTAAACACAGTTGTGTGTCAGCAGTGTGTGAATATATCACACCTGATAAAATCAGTCTGCTGAAACACTTTGATTGACATTCTCCCTTTGTACATGTCATCAGAGGGGGAAAGCCCCGCCCACTAGTGATCATCTCTCCCTCATTAGCATATGACTTCAGTCTTGTTTTTGAATCTGCCACTATGCTGACACACAGGCATCTGTAGCTCCGCCCTCTTCTGAAAGGAACACCATCTCATTTGAATTTAAAGATCAATCCCTGAAAGGGTCAGATTCAGAGAGTTAGAGAACATGATCTGTGTGCTACTTTGAGCTTAAACGTCACACACACTCTAGAGACAGCAGAGACACATTTTACATCTTGTAAAAAGCGGCACAATAGCTACTCAGAAATTACATTTCGATCAGTGAATATTTAGTGGATGTATAAAGTCAGTTCTCTCAACTTAATTCAGTATTTTTCTTACATTTCAGTGCAGTTCAGAAGAGATCGTCCGGCCCTGAACACAGCTGTGTGTCCCTGAAGAGTGACCAGTCAAAGCATCCTGATATTAACTTCAAAGAGAGACGCTCTTTTATTCAGACGAGGTCAGTATCATGCATTTAACAGATTAAATCAATTTCTGAGCTGGAATCTGCACTACATGAACCAACATGTGGAGGTGTGCAACGTATGTATTCACTTGAATTGGGTGATTAAATGTTAACAACACACCACATGCCCGTAGCCAGGGGGGGTTCGGATGGTTCGAACGAACCACCCCCCACGGCCAAAAGGTCCAGAATTTGTCCTTTTAATTATTCTATGTAATTTAATATTATATAATATATTTATTGTATAATTAATATAATATATTTATATTTAATATATATTGTAATGAAGTGTAATTTTAAATAACTATGGCCAGTAATTCGAATCCCATGGAGCCTCAAAGCCACAATAATGTGACACAAGTCACGTGACATAACCCACTGAGTGGTAACATTTGAGGGGGGTTCGGAAGACCCACCGCCCTCACTGACAAAGGTCCAGAATTTGTCCCTTACATGAGCTCGTTTGTCCTATTTTGACTGCTATGCCATCATAAATAGTGAAAATAATCCACTGAAAAAGGCTTCAAGAGCAAACGAAATCCTCTGTCGGCTGTTGCTTCTGTGGGACTTTAGCTAATCAGTTTTGGCCAATGCTAACAAATATTTTAATTTTATAATCTGATGTAAGAGAAGTCTTCTTTCACTACTGTATTGTTTTTAAACAGAGAAACATTTTACAGGTAACTTTTATTCTAAATCTTGGACCTTATTCCTAAAATAAAAACGAGCAATAAAAAGGTGTGAAGCACCATAAGCGGACCATATTAAATTAATTTGAATATATTTTGGCTATTGTTGATATCCAGGAATTTTCAAATGTACTTTTTTTACCAAAAAGGCTAGAAAAATTCTGAAGAATGCATTTTTATTATTATTATTATTATTATTATTATTATTATTATTATTATTATTATGTTTTAATGATTATTTTTTATTGAAATGGCCAAATTGTGACTGAGGACAGTTGAATGTGCTGACCAGTTAGTTTTTTGTCTAATAAATGACAGTAGGCTGCATTTTTTTTACTTTAAAACTTTAACAGATTCCTCTTTTTTTCTAATGATATATGATGTAATAAATTTGTATTTTAAAAAATTCGTCTTGTTTTAATTTTTCTTTATTGCAAATTTTTAGGAAATATTTTTAGTACATTAAAAAGTGTGGTTATGATGACATCCGACTAGCTAATCCAGCAAAAAAAAAATACTGCTAAAAATGTCACTAAATGCAGTATTTAAATCTCATAGTTAAATAAAAACTGAGGCGTATAACTGCAAAAAGGTCCACTTTTGGAGAAAAAAGAACCACCCCTTTCACCAGGCTGGCTACGGGCCTGCACCATTACAGTCTAAACACTGATTTAAAGTCCCAAGATTTAACGGAGTGAAATGAAAACATTTATTTGTACATCAGGATGTCTGGCAACATGGTGGCTCAGTGGTTAGCACTGTGGCCTCACAGCAAGGAGGTCTCTGGTTCGAGTCCCGGCTGGGTCAGTTGGCATTTCTGTGTGGAGTTTGCATGTTCTCCCTGTGTTGGCGTGGGTTTCCGTTTTAAGCAGCTCTGTTCCGTTTTAAACAGAGAGAGAGGGAAAACATTACCTGATGGATCATTGGTAATATTTCCGGAAGATGGCCATGTCGCAGTTTAACTAAATTAATTCACGCCTCTTACTAACGCCTTTGCCGATTGCAATGCATTAAAACTTTGTTTTCCAGCCACAGCCGCTCTTCATTCTCGAACTCTATAGTTTGTCTAAAGTGATGTCTACAAACTATAAAGTATACTATAAACAGGGATACAATCAGCCAGCGCAGCGACATTTTGTGTCTGCCGGTTTGTTTACCTTCGGGAGTTCCATTGGCATTTTCCTGCATGTTAATTCTGACCAATTAAAAAGCATTTTAGGAAATGTGTTCAACAACATCTGGCCAATGAGTGATGTGGGTTTTGTCAGATGACTGCATTTTTATCCTTTTCAATTGGTTCGGAACAAAGCCAGCAGTGTGGTGTGAAAACGACCCAAAGACGGCAATGTATTATTTGTCCGGACCAAATGACCCGAACCACAGATGTGAAAGCACCCTTAAATAAGCCATATGACTAAGCAGCAGTGGCGGCTGGTCAATAGAGGGCGCTGGGGCGCCGCCCCCCCCCTTCAAGTTAGACCCCTTTAATATGTTAATGTTTTTATCACAAATATTAACAAAATAAATTGCTTTAATTATAACATTCTAACATTTATTGTAGTCATATTAACATTTATTGAAAAAAAATGTATGAAGAATATTTTTTCATATGTGTGCGGGGCGCCGGACTAATGAGTGTCTATGTAGGTACACGAACTTTTGCAATGCACGTGATATGACGATAAGCTCTAATTGGCCTGTTTTAAATTGTCTTTTGGGTGCAGCGCTCTGCGTCCCGAACCCTCCCATTTTTGTTGTTAGAACGAATCATATTTGTTTTTATATGATTGGCCTTATGTGATTGGACCATTCTCACCAAAGAGCTTAGAATGCATTTTCTCGAGATGAAGGAAAATTCCGTTGTATCTTTGCAAAGATATCCGTTCACAAGGCGTTTGAATGAAGAAAAACCAGGACCAGATCGACCTTCTTTGCAAATTCACCAGTAGTCAAGTGATGGCGAGCGGGCGTATATTCGGGGCTTTTCCAGCACTTGTTATGACAAACGGAGTTGGCTGGCAGGTTGTGATGTAAGTCATGCCTTTTACTATTTCCGTGTTTGCTGTTTAAAACAGCAGGACGCAAGAGAGGCTGAATGCATTGGCCATGCTGTCAATAGAGAAGAGACTGGTGACTGAGATGACTGACTTTAACCAAAAGGTCACTGAGAAATTTGCAAGCCAGAAAGAAAGGAGAGCAAAATTTACTTTCAAGTAGTGCTACTGGCCAGTGATTAGGCAACATTTATGTGTGTGTGTGTGTGCGCGCGCGTGTTTACTGATTATCTGGATTACTTCATTACTGATAATAAACCCAAATTGAACTAAAATGAACTGATTTGTGATGCATTTATTGTATGCTTTAGTCATATTTTAGTTTTTTTATACATCACCTGAAAAATGGCTTTTACACTCTTACTTTACCAACAGTTAGATTTTTTTCTGGTGTTTGCGCCTCCCCCACATTTTTTAACACCAGCCGCCACTGCTAAGCAGCAAAAATAATGGTATGTTTTACACAATAACATAATAATTTTTGGGTGGTTAATAATATTTTGGGGTCTTAAAGGGGTAGTTCATCCGAAACTAAAAATTTTGCCATTTACTTTTTATTTATTTCATACTTGTTTGAGTTTCTTTCTTCTGTTAAACACCAATCCAGATATTTTGAAGAAAGCTAGAAACCAGTAACCATTCATACATTTTCTTTTCGACTTAGTCCCTTTATTGGGTCACCACAGTGGAATGAACCGCCAACTCATCCAGCATATGTTTTTACGCAGCGGATGCCCTTCCAGCCGCAACCCATCACTGGGAAACACCCATCCACACTCATACACTACAGATAATTTTAGCCTACCCAATTCACCTGTACCACATGTCTTTAGACTGTGGGGAAAACCGGAGCACCCGGAGGAAACCCACGCGAACGCATGGAGAACATGCAAACTTCACACAGAAACGCCAACTGACCCAGCCGAGGCTCGAACCAGCAACCTTCTTGCTGTGAGGCGACAGCACTACCCACTGCGCCACTGTGCTGCCCCCGTTTAAGATATGTCATGTATATTTTGATTAACTCATGCTTTGTCTGATAAACCACAGTGGCCATCAGACTGAGCGCCACTCCTCAAATAAAAAACCCAAGAATGCAGTCTTCAAGGTGTGTATGGACTTATTTTCATGGTGTTTATTGTGTAGTCAAGCTGAGATTGTGTACAGTTGAAGTCAGAATTATTCGCCTTCCTGAATATCTTTTCCCCAATTTCTGTTTAACAGAGAGCAGATTTCTTCAACACATTTCTAAACTTAATAGTTTTAATAACTCATCTCTAATAACTGATGTCTTTTCTCTTTGTCATGATGACAGTAAATAATATTAGACTAGATATTCTTCAAGACACTAGTATTCAGCTTAACGTGACATTTAAAGGCTTCACTAGGGTAATTAGGGTAAAGTTAGGGTAATTAGGCAAGTCATTGTATAACAGTGGTTTGTTCTGGAGACAATCCAAAACTAATATTGCTGAAGGGGGCGAATAATATTGACCTTAAAATGGCTTTAAAACAATTAAAAACTGCTTTTATTCTAGCCCAAATAAAACAAATAAGACTTTCTCCAGAAGAAATAATATTAGAGGAAATACTGTGAGAAATTCCTGAATCTGTTCAACATCATGTGGGAAATAATTCACAAGATGGCGAATAATTCTGACTTCAACCGTAAGCTGATTGGTTGCTTTGTCCCTTTAATTTTAGAGGCTTGAGCGCAAAGTCATTTCTCAGGTCAAAATGGAGCTGAAGAGTTTTAAGAAGCTGCTGAGCTCAGATTACTCAGAATGCACCAAGAGAGAGGATGATGATGATGATGACGAAGGTCTGGGCTGTGTCAGGGATGCAGTGCTGAAGATCACACTGCACATCCTGAGGAAGATGGACCAGACTGACCTCGCCAACACACTACAAACCAGTAAGAGCTCTGGGTCACGCAGGACATCAACTCCAAAAAGGTTGCACAAAGCACAGATGAACAGCGACAGGAGTCTCCATAGACTGAAACATTCTCACTGACATACACATTTCAATAGTATCTGGATGCAGCCTTTATGATGCAAGCTGAGATTGCATCGCTCAGAGATGCACTCAATGGAGCGAGTGACGTCACTGTGAGGGGTGGGGTTAGGCGAGCGCATTAAAAAGCATTGGATGCAGCTCAGATTGCACTGCACCGGGTCTGCAGCCAGACCACAGATAATGCTAGTCCTGTTTTCAATCTGCCACTATGCTGACACACCAGCCTGATCTCACGAGGAAACCTAAGCATTTTACGTTTTGTCTGTTTAGTGGCTTAATCGTATGGAGTCGTACGAAAGTGTACGATTTTAAAATGGAGGCGTGGCACCTAACCCCGCCCCTAAACCCAACCGTCATTGGGTGATGAGCAAACCGTACTAAATGGTATGAATTAGATCGTAGGAATTCATACGAATTAGCCAATAAATCAAAAAGTTACGAATTGCCGTGAGATTGTGTTGGACACACAGGCATCTGTAGCTCCGCCCTCTTCTTAAAAGTGCACAGTCTCATTTGAATTTAAAGCGACAGTCACCAAGCAGTCAAATAAACTATATGGGTGCAGTGAAAAATCACAAGGAAAACTGGTATGGGAGGACGGGAAACAGACAGGCGAAACGGGGTCCAGCAGAGCAGTCACTCCTCACAGTCCTGAGTGCAGACAGAGACACATAAACAATCACAACGAACTGACAAAGAAACATAGAAGCGTTGCCCAGATATAGACAGGAAAATGAGTCTAAGCTGTCTAGCTAATCAAAGCAGCTGAGCATAGATATATACACTAGATATCACATAGGGACCCTGAGCATGCGTCAATAGCGCCGCCACATTGGTACAGTGCTCCTAGGACAAACGTCATTCAACCGCACTAGTCAAGACAGTGTGACAATGTGAAGATGCTGGACTTTAGCGATGTGTACGGGTGTAGTAAAGAGCAAACAAAGAAAACAAAGCTCAAAGTCATCACATTTCATAGGTAAGATTTAGTTTTTTATGTTTTTGTATGTTATGAACAGTCTCTTACTGCAGTGACCATAAGGCAAAGTAGCATGAACTCGCACTAAATTCTAAGCTTATGCTAGTTTTGTTGAATAAAATAAGCAAACAATGTTATGAAATATGACAAGAAGACTCTGCGCTGCCAGAAACTTGTGTTATTGTCAGCTAAGTGAACGAGTCGTTCAGAACGGAGATTCATTCACAAACGAATCGCTCCCTCCGTCAGAATGAGAAGTGAAAGCAGGTGAGGGGGTGTGTTTCAGGACACGGATTAGATCAAATTAAACAGGGAAGGAGGGTAATGCATTTCCATGCACACAAACACACACTCTTTGTCAGGAATGCTCATGCGGTCACATACACCAATGTAGAAAAGTGATGTAAAATTATAATATTTCGTAATTTAAAAAAATATTTGCATATGGACCACCGGGGAAAACTCCCGATCATAGATATATGTGTATATGTGCATTTCTCTGGCTTTGGATGGCCACAGTCCTCCACTTCACCTTGGTCCTGCATTCATTTCAAAGGAGCGCTACCCTGTACTAAAATGGCGGCTCTATTGACGCGTTCCTTCTAATAGACAACAGTAGGGTAGGCGACATCTAGTGTATATATCTATGGCAGCTGAGTACCACAAACACGTGATCAACCATAACAAAAACACGTGGACGACCAAAACAAAACAAACCCACGTGACCAAACAGACTATCCGGATAGCGCACAAACCTGCAACCATGACATTCAGAGAGCTAGAATACATTATATGTGTGTTATTTTGAGCTGACACTTGGAAACAACCGAGGTGTTTTTTTTATAGTAGTATTCCCTTGTTAACAGTTAAAAATGATCATATAAATCTTAACCTAGACATTAATATAATCCAATAAATCTCAAACTAAAGCTATTTGCCACAGCCAGAGTTTTTAATAATAATAATTAAGTGCTCATTTCAACAGTGGTTCTCAGTTCCTGTCTTGCAGCACACTGTTCTCAGGTAAACAGCTTGATAGATGAGAGATTTATGCATGAACTGTTTCCAGAATTAAAGAGTTCCTACACAGTGTTCACTACACCCCACTAACCTGAGCACAGGAAATCTGTACTTGACTTTCACAGATTTGCGACACTGCCTGCAGTGTATGTGTTGTAATATGCTGGGTTCACACCAGAAGCAAAATTAAGTATTTGTGTGAGTAGTTCGCATATGAGGTTAATGCAAAAACTCTTATATAGGTGAATTTCTGCCAGGTGGCATGAATGACTTAAATATGTGCAGCACGTCTGCTGCAACAACGCAAAAGATTTGGGCAAATGATGTGTGTTCATGGTAAATGTGTCATGCATTCTGCATCATTCATTCATTTTCTTTTCGGCTTAGTCCCTTTATTAATCAGGTTTCAAACATATGTTTTACACAGCGGATGCTCCTCCAGCTGAAACCCAACACTGGGAAACACCCATACACTTTTGCATTCACACTCATACACTACGGCCAATTTAGCTTATTCAATTCCCCAATAGCACATGTGTTTTGACTGCAGGGGTAACCGGAGCACCCGGAGGAAACCCACACCAACACGGGGAGAACATGCAAACTCCACACAGAAATGCTAACTGACCCAGCCGGGGCTCGAACCAGCAACCTTCTTGCTGTGAGGTGATCATGCAACCGACTGCGCCACCGTGACGCCCCATTCTGCATCATTCAAGTTCAATTCAACTTGAGTGGAAAATTAGCTTGAGGTGGAATATAGAGCGAGTGATGTGGTGCTCTGCATTTGCTGTGAAGCTCTGTGAACCCAGCATTAGGCCCATTCCTAATGTTCTCATTGGTTGAGATGTTAACACATGATAAAATCGTTTTCAGCATTAGTTAATTAATGCATCAACAGGATAATAACAAGTTACCCAGCCCTAGTGATTTGTTAATTATCATGCACTTATACAGTATGTACTTGTAGTTAATTGGCAAATGTGCACAAAGATTTTAAGCGTGTTCCCTCACAAAGTTAAAAGTATATTATAAATGCAAACAAAGCTTTACTTTGATGGCTGCAAAACTCCAAAAACATTGGGAGAGGAAAAAAGGCAAAATTGGAGTGAAAAGGCAGGTGAGTAGACTTAATAATTCCGTACATTTATATAGCGCTTTTCTGGGCACTCAAAGCGCTTTACACATAGGGGGGGAATCTCCTCATCCACCACCAGTGTGCAGCATCCACCTGGATGACGCGACGGCAGCCATTTTGCACCAGACCGCACACCACACACCAGCTGATTGGTGGGGAGGAGCCAATTATGATATGGGGATGGTTAGGAGGCCATGATGGACAGAGGCCAGTGGGCAGATTTGGCCAGGATGCCGGGGTTAAATCCCTACTGTTTTTCGAAGGACATCCTGGGATTTTTAATGACCACAGAGAGTCAGGACCTCGGTTTAACGTCTCATCCGAAAGACGGCGCTCACTGAGCAGTATAGAGTCCCCATCACTATACTGGGGCATTAGGACCCACACAGACCGCAGGCTGGGTGCCCCCTGCTGGCCTCACTAACACCACTTCCGGCAGCAACCTAGCTTTCCCATGTGGTCTCCCATCCAGGTACTGACCGGGCGCAGCCTTGCTTAGCTTCAGTGGGCGACCATGTGAGAGTTGCAGAGAGCTAGCTGCCGGTAGACTTGACAAATCATCTGTGGGACACACTCTTTACTCTCCATGTGCACCAGACACTTTCTTATAAACACTCTTTTACAAGGACTCAATATAAGAAATCAGCTAAACTTGTGCTGCTCTGTTGATTTTGTGGTGCTTCTTTGAACCCAGGCTCATTCTGAATACGAACCCCTATATATATTCCGGAGAGTGTCAAGTACGTCCCAGGAGCTACGTTTTTTTTTTTGCCGTTTTTGTTATTATGAATCCACCAGAGGCTGCTGTGTACTCTTTTTCAGATCTCAAATTTCTCTCGCGAATGCCGTTCGTGCCTGCTGTTTTTGCGTAAATCCACCAGAGGCCGCTGTTGACTGACTGACCGACTGACCCACCCTCCCCCTTCCCTAAACCCAACCAATAGTGTTTTCAAAAGCACCTATTTGACCCACCTACCGCCTTCCCTAAACCCAACTGACAGTTTTGAAAACCAGTCCAGAAAAAGAAAAGCCCTTGCCTGATTTTTACCACGTTTTCATATTTTACCACATTCTCACCCTGTTATTTACTTGTTTATTTTATTTTTTGGCTTCTGTTTTTGTCTTACTTGTTTTCTGGAACTGTTCTTCACCGGACTCGAACCCCATCATTGCGGTCAACCCCTTTCCTTCGTCTCAAGTCTGCCAACATACATGGCGAGCTACTGGACAAACTGGTAGCAGCAGCAAAGCCGTCCATACGGAGGTAAGCGGTCAGCTGGTAGCATGAAGAGGAACAGCATCATTCCGCCCTGTAGCGTACGTTTTAAAGACAAAATGCAGCCATACGTACCTCTGGCTACATAATGCGTGATCTCCAGAAAGGTATATAGGACTACGCTCTCAGAATGAGCCACGAATTGGCAAGATGTTGGCTTCTTTTATCCTGATGTGAAAGTCCCTTACAAATAATGTAAAATGTAAAGAACATCCAAATGAAAGAGTTTTGAAGCGGTCCACAATAAGCAGGTGAGCTGGTGTACATGAGGGTTTCATGACTGGGTAGAAAATCTTTGCAATCTTTGTGCCAAAAGTAACGTGAGACAAAATCATGGGCTTGATTGATTGAATTATTTTTGGAGTGATAAAATATGTACTTTGACTTTTAGTTGAATGTTAGTCACTTTGGATGAAATCCATCAACAATAAACTGCTGTCTAAATGTCCATTTATCCACCAGAGCTGACCCCCACGAGTCGCCAAGTGCTCAAATCCAGCCTGAAGGCGAAATTTAATAGAATTCATGAAGGGATTGCACTGCATGGGAAAACAACTCTTCTGCAGGAGATCTACACAGAGCTGTACATCACAGATGGAGGGAGTGGAGAGGTCAACAATCAGCACGAGGTGAGACAGATCGAGACAACATCCTGGACAACAGAGACTCAAGAAGCACCAATCAAATGCAATGACATCTTTAAAGCCTCGCTTGGACAAAACAAACCCGTCAGAACTGTGCTGACCAAAGGAGTTGCTGGAATCGGAAAAACCATCGCAGCGCAGAAGTTCATTCTGGATTGGGCAGAAGGAAAAGACAATCAAGATGTTCACTTCATATTCCCGCTGCCTTTCAGAGAGCTCAACTTGATGAAGGAGAGAAATATCAGCCTGATGGAGCTTCTGAGTCAGTTTTTCACAAAGCTAAGCTTACCCAGTTGTGATGACTGTAAAGTCATGTTCATATTTGATGGTCTGGATGAGTGTCGTCTTCCTCTGGATTTCCACAGCAATGCTATTTTATGTGATGCATCAGAATCAGCCTCGGTGGATGTGCTGCTGACCAACCTCATCAAGGGGAACCTGCTCCCTTCATCTCTCCTCTGGATCACCACCAGACCCGCAGCAGCCAATCAGATTCCTCCTGAGTACGTTGACCAGGTCACTGAGGTACGAGGGTTCAGTGACCCTCAGAAGGAGGAGTATTTCAGGAAGAGGATAAACGATCAGAGTCTGGCCAACAGGATCATCACACACATCAAATCTTCGAGGAGTCTCCACATCATGTGCCACATCCCGGTGTTTTGCTGGATCTCCGCCACTGTTCTGGAGAGGATGTTGAGTGAAGCAGAGAGTGCAGAGATCCCCAAAACCCTCACTCAAATGTTCACACACTTCCTGATCTATCAGATCAAACAGAGGAGTCAGAAGTATCAAGAAAACACCAACATAGATCTTCAGCAGACAACAGAGGATATTTTTGCATTGGGAAAACTGGCTTTTCAAGAGCTCGACAAGGGCAACCTGATCTTCTACGAGGAAGACCTGAGAGAGTGTGGCATTGATGTGAGAGAAGTGTCCGGACTGTATTCAGGACTGTGTACCCAGATCTTCAGAGAAGAGTTTGGATTGTACATGGGGAAGGTGTACAGCTTCCTTCATCTGAGCTTTCAGGAGTATCTTGCGGCTTTATTCAAGTTTCTTTCATTCATCCTAAGACCCACCAAACATTTCAAACTGTTCAGCTCCACTATGACTGATTTGCTGAAAAGAGAAGTGGACAGGGCTTTACAGAGTGAGAATGGACACCTGGACCTTTACCTTCGCTTCCTTTTGGGATTCTCAGTGGAGTCCAATCAACGTCTCCTGCAAGGCCTACTGACACCTTCAGGGAATGACTGTCTAACAAACAAACCCAAAGTAATTAAATATCTCAAGGAGAAGATCAGTGAGAATCTCTCTCCAGAGAAGTCCATCAATCTGTTCCACTGTCTGAATGAGCTGAATGATCACTCTCTAGTGGAGGAAGTCCAAAAATACCTGAAGGAAACGGGTCCCAGTGGTCTCTCTGGAGTCAAACTCTCTCCTGCTCAGTGGTCGGCTCTGGGGTTTGTGCTGCTGAATTCAGAAGGAGAGTTGGATGAGTTTAAACTGAGTAAATATGATCAATCTGAAGAGTGTCTTCTGAGACTGCTGCCGGTGGTCAAAGCTTCTAGAAAGGCTGAGTGAGTATGTGTAGAGAATATCTTTAGCAGAATTCAAATGCTTGTAAACCATGTACAAGAATCTTACCAACTCTAAAGGCAAGGACAAACCAAGTCAACGGTCGGCCATTGGGCTTTATCGGTTAATTTGGTGTTTTCCACACGTTGCTTCTTATTGGGTTAACCTTGAAGCTCATTGGGCCGATTCAGCATGTAGAAGAGAGTGCTCTGATTGGTTATTTAGCAACAAGTCAGACAAGTCAGAACGTGAGTGTGATGTAGTGAAATAGCAAGTAAACAATTCAAGTCAAAAATGAACACAAAGAGGCCGGCTGTAATTTCACTACAAAATCCCTCTGTGGTGATTGATTATTATTGTGATAATGGGACTAAAGGCTGCTTTATTTATGCTTTGCACACGCACAACGGAAGTTCTGGTTTCGCTTTCCCACATGGAAAGAACCTATATAAACATATATGTTTTAATATAGCTTTTGATATAGGTTTTTAATAGATGTGACATGCATAAAACCAGCCGTTTTCCTATATTATTTGTATATATTTGTACATATATGCACATATACAGTTGAACTCAGAATTATTAGCCCCCCTGTTTATATTTTTTCCCCAATTTCTGTTTAACAGAGAGATGTTTTCAATTTCAATTCACATTTCTAATCATAATAGTTTTAATAATTTATTTCTAATAACTGATTTATTTTATCTTTGCCATGATGACAGTAAATAATATTAGACTAGATATTCTTCAAGACACTAGTATTCAGCTTAATGTGACATTTAAAGGCTTAACTAGGCTAATTAGGTTAACTAGGCAGGTTAGGGTAATTAGGCAAGTTATTGTATAACGATGGTTTGTTCTGTAGACTATCGAGAAAAACATTAGCTTAAAGGGGCTAATAATTTTGACCTTAAAATTGTTCTAAAAAAATTAAAAGCTGCTTTTATTCTAGCCGAAATAAAACCAACAAGACTTTTTCAGAAAGAAAAAATATTATCAGACATACAGTTGCAATCAGAATTATTGAACCCCCTTTGAATTTTTTTTTCTTTTTTTAAATATTTCCCAAATGATGTTTAACAGAGCAGGGAAATTTTCACAGTATGTCTGATAATATTTTTTCTTCTGGAGAAAGTCTTATTTGTTTTATTTCAGCTAGAATAAAAGCAGTTTTTAATTTTTTAAAAGCCATTTTAAGGTCAAAATTATTAGTCCCTTTAAGCTATATATTTTCAATAGTCTACAGAACAAACCATCGTTTTACAATAACTTGCCTAATTACCCTAACCTGCCTAGTTACCCTAATTAACCTAGTTAAGCCTTTAAATGTCACTTTAAGCTGTATAGAAGTGTCTTGATAAATATCTAGTCTAATATTATTTACTGTCATCATTCATTCATTCATTCATTTTCTTGTCGGCTTTGTCCCTTGCGGGGTTGCCACAGCGGAATGAACCGTCAACTTATCCAGCACGATTTTACGCAGCGGATGCCCTTCCAGCCGCAACCCATCTCTGGGAACATCCACACACACACACACATTCACACTCATACACTATGGACAATTTTAGCTTACCCAATTCACCTGTATCGCATGTCTTTGGACTGTGGGGGAAACCGGAGCACCCGGAGGAAACCGGGTGCTCCGCGAACGCAGGGAGAACATGCAAACTCCACACAGAAACGCCAACTGACCCAACCCAGCCGAGGTTCGAACCTGCGACTCAGCGACGTTCTTGCTGTGAGGCAACAGCACTACCCACTGCGCCACTGCGTTGCCCTACTGTCATCATGACAAAGATAAAATAAATCAGTAATTAGAGATGAGTTATTAAACTATTATGTTTAGAAATGTGTTGGAAAAATTTTCTCTTTGTTAAACAGAAATTGGGGAAAAAAATAAACAGGGGGGCTAATAAATCAGGGGGTTGAATAATTCGGATTGCAAATACTGTGAAAAATTCCCTGCTCTGTTAAACATTATTTTGGAAATATTTGAAAAAGAAAAAAAATTCAAAGGGGGGCGAATAATTCTGATTGCAACTGTATATGTACACGTATATGTGCATGTATGTACCTACAGTTGCGATCAGAATTATTAAACCCCTTTTGAATTTTTTTTTCTTTTTTAAATATTTCCCAAATTATGTTTAACAGAACAAGGACATTTTCACAGTAATAATGATAATACTTTTTCTTCTGGAGAAAGTCTTATTTGTTTTATTTCGGCTAGAATAAAAGCAGTTTTTAATTTTTTAAAACCCATTTTAAGGTCAATATTATTAGCCCCTTTAAGCTATATATTTTTTCAATAGTCTACAGAACAAACCATCATTAAACAATAACTTGCCTAATTACCCTAACCTGCCTAGTTAACCTAGTTAACCTAGTTAAGCCTTTAAATGTCACTTTAAGCTGTATAGAAGTGTCTTGAAAAATATCAAGTAAAATATTATTTACTGTCATCATGACAAAGATAAAATAAATCAGTTATTAGAAATGAGTTATTAAAACTATTATGTTTAGAAATGTGTTGAAAAAATCTTTTCTCCGTTAAACAGAAATTGGGGAAAAAAATAAACAGGGGGGCTAATAATTCAGGGGGTTGAATAATTCTGATTGCAACTGTATATAGGTACATATATGCATGTATATATGTGTGCATATATGCAGATATATGTTTACCTGTTATGTTTACCTATACAGTATATTAGTCAAATTATTCAAATCAATAACTGCAAGACAACATAAATAAAAGAAATGTACATTTTTTATTTACTTAAGAACAAAATAAGACAAAAAACGGAACATAAAACAAAAACAAAATAAAACAAAACGACAAACCATTTTGTTCTACATTTCCTTCTTCCTTCGTACAAGAAAGAAGTGACCTTGTAAATGTTTCAGGAAAACATAGCTTTCCATCTCCTCTCACTTATTTGCCGTAGTTAAAGATGCCAATTAAATGTGATACCAATTCCGACATACATACGCTTTTTGCATTTTGTTTTAGTTAGTTATTAGTTATAGTTTATTGCCTTGATAATAGATAATATGAGCTAGGCATCATGCATGACAGTGAGATATGAGCTATATAGAATGTATGTATAAGGTGTATAAGTGGATATTTAGAAGCAATACAGAAGACCTATATGGCCTGTATATGCACCTTAATTTTGCCTATATGTGGCATTTATGCAGCATATATATTATCATATATGTGCATATATACTGCATATGGGTTTCATATATGCACATATATCCTCTTATAGGTTCTTTCCATGTGGGTTGAGAACAAAAAAACAGACTATTGCCACCCATGGCCACCCATTTTGTGTGTTCACAGGCAGATTTTTGGTCCAGACGAGACCAGAGGTAAGCCATTGCAAAGCGACGGGTTTCATGAAGTTGTTTGCCTACAAAAAATTATAGATATTTGCTGAAACTTCATATGCACACTCTGATATTTTGACCCCAAAATAAATCTATAAAACAAAAGTAAAACTGGACACAAAATGGGAAGAATAGGGAAGATGAAGTTGAATATTAAACAACAAATCAATGAAGGAGAAAGGTGTGAATAAGTGGAAGGTCTGATCTAAGATTTTCTAATTGACATAACTGTAGAGCAAGAGGAAAACTAGCATACTTTAGGTTCACACATGATTAACAATACTAAAATTGAATATTATAGTAATTTCTCTCCTAGGCTGTGTGATTCTAATCTGACAGAGAAAAGCTGTTCAGGGCTGGCATCTGCTCTCAGCTCAAGTTCCAGTCTGACAGAGCTGGACATGAGTGACAACAGCCTGCAGGATTCAGGAGTGGTGCTGCTCTCTGCTGGACTCAAGAGTCTACACTGTAAACTGGAGACATTACAGTATGTTATCACAACACTCTTGTAGTTTAGTTTAGTTTCATTTTAGTTTTGCTGAATATGTAATTCTGGAGGGTTATAAAAATGTAAACAACAGGATAAAACACCTAGGAAGAGTGGTAAACGTCATTTTGTTCCTCCAGGTTGTCCAAATGCTGTGTTACAGAGGACGGCTGTGCTGCTTTGGTCTCCGCTCTCAGATCAAATCTCTCACACCTGAGGAAACTGAATCTTAGTGATAATAAACTAGGAGATTCAGGAGTGAAGCTGCTCTCGGATCTACTGAAGGATCCACAGTGCAAACTGGACAAACTATAGTGAGTGTCTTTACCATTATATTAAGTATGTGAAATGACTAAAAATTATTACAGGACTATCTGGAATGCTTGATTCTGATTGGTCAATCATGACGTTTCCAGGTATATTTTGCCTGATAACAACCATTGAAAGTAATTACACAGGCATGTTGAACATTTTATTTTAGCAATAGCATTCTGGGTTTAATTTATGACAGAATGTCAGCAAAAATAAAGGATTAATTCCGTTTTTCTCCATCTGTAAGTTTGATGGGCAGTTTAACTAATCTAAGGCCATCTGTAAAAAAAAAAACTAGGTGTTGTCTTTAACTCTGCCCTGTTATTTAACAAACAGACTAATGCAATAGCTAAATCGTGATTTTTTTCAGTTGAGATTACTGACAAAGTGAAAGGCTGTTTAACTCCTGCTGAGGTCGAGAGAGTAATACATGCATTTATATCTTTGCGTCTGGACTACTGCAACTCAATTAATTTAGGTATTGGTCAATCCTATATAAATCACCTACAAGTAGTCCAAAACACAGTCGCTAGACTTCTCACTGGCATTCATAAATTTGAGCACATTACCCCCATCTTACACTCTCTGCACTGGTTTCCGATATATATATTTATTATATTTTATTAAATTTAAATTTTACCCTTTGTATTTAAGGTTTTACATGGGTTGGCACCTTCTTATTTATCTTAACTGTAAACATATCTGCTAGATGTTTAAGGTCATCAAGTCAGAAACTGTTAAAGGTTTTCATGTCAAAGTTAAATAGAAAGGGAAACCGGGCATGACATTATTGGTCCCAAATTATGGAATAGTTTACCTCTTTCTATTAGACTAATCTCCATAAAATCCTTGTTCAAGGGGAAACTGAAGCTTCACCTATTAGAAAAGGCCTTTAATACCTGAGTATTATTTGAGCTTGCTTTTTCCTTACATGCTTCATGTTTTATGTATTGTATGTTGTTTTATATTGTTGATACTGGTTTCTTCAGCCACCAACGACGCTGTCTCAGGCCCCGTTTACACTAGTACGTTTTAGTTTTAAAACAGCGTTTTAGAATGAAAGCGATCCGCGTCCACACTAGCGTTTTACCCAGCGTTTCTGAGCAGCTCTCCGTCTACATTAAAACGGTGAAAACGCACATCACGTGACCACACACACACACACACACACACTCTGGCATGCACTGCAGCGTGCTTTGAGCACACACCCATATGAGAGCTGTGCTGTGCTCGTCAGACTGTTCATCACGGATCTCCCGCTGGATCTAATCTCACTATATTTGTTAAACGTGATATTTAATTCATCTTGTTCTCTATATCTAACTACAGATTCCCCGACTTTGGTCTTTTGAATCTATTACTTGTTCTCAGGTAACGTGTTTTGGCTGAGCGCAAAGATAAGTTAGGTTAAATATTAATTAATATAACCGCGGACACCTATTCTGCACATCTGACTGATTGTTTGCCTTTATTTTCTCTATTGTATAAACTTATTGCATGTTATGCTTTTATAATGGTCATTATTGATCATTAAAACTGATATTCAGGGAAAGAGAGAGGGTATGTTTTGTATTTTAAATGAAAATGAAAGGAGGCAGTGATGTTATAGGCTCCGTTTTATATAAATATGCATAAAGATGACGCTCATATCATGCAGCTACACAACATTTCTGATGTCTGTTAAGTTGCTAATATCAAACTGAAAATAGGCAGTTCCTCACATCATGTTTTCATTTTATTGCTAAGATAGTGAAACAGCATAGCCAGGGTGATGTGAATGACTTTATAAAGTACACACTCGGGAGTTTGTTTACCATATCAAACTTGTGAAGTCTGAACTTACACGGAGAGGATGAAGACTGAACTGTGTGTAGGCTACTTAATATTGAGGGAAAAGCCCCAATCAGATAGGCGAACGTCTGCAGCAGAGCCTCTGTTTTCAGATGTCTCCGTTTTCCCTCATCCACACTGAGACGGAGCAGCAGCGCTTTAGAATGTAAACGGCCTCTCCAGCGTTTCCAAAACGCTCCATTTTTGGGGCTCGAAAACTTCGGCGTAGTGTGGACGGATGGCGTAACCGTAGCAAAACTTATGTGTTTTAAAACTAAAACGTATTAGTGTAAACGGGCCTCAGACAATCAGTCAGGCCTCAAGATAAGAATTAGGATACGTCCTCCATGGTCAACACTGACCGACGGAGGCCTGCTACTACGTATATGATCAAAGACTTGACATGTTGTTGTACTGTGCTATATAAATAGGCAAAACAATCTTTCTTTTTCTTCTGCAGTCTTTCTAACTGCAATATTGGAGAGGAAGGTTATTCTGGTCTGGCTTCAGCTTTAAATGCAAACCCTTCACATCTGAGAGAGCTGAACCTGAGCGTGAATAAGCCAGAATACTCAGGAGTGAAGATGCTCTCTTTTATACTGGAAGATCAAAAATGTAAACTGGAGAAGCTACAGTAAGTTACTAACACTTTTATTGTGTAATTGTTTGGATAATCGGGCGTCACGGTGGCAAAGTGGGTAGCATGATCGCCTCACAGCAAGAAGGTCGCTGGTTCGAGCCTCGGCTGGGTCAGTTGGCATTTCTGTGTGGAGTTTGCATGCTTTCCCCGTGTTGGTGTGGGTTTCCTCCGGGTGCTCCGGTTTCCTCCACAAGTCCAAACACATGCACTATAGGGGAATTGGGTAGGCTAAATTGTCCGTAGTGTATGTGTGCGAATAGAGGTGTATGGGTGTTTCCCAGTGATGGGTTGCAGCTGGAAGGGCATCCGCTGCTTAAAACATATGCTGGATAAGCTGGCGGTTCATTCTGCTGTGGCGACCCCAGATTAATAAAGGGACCAAGCCGAAAAGAAAATGAATGAGTAAATGATGTTTAGATAATCGTGTGCAATCATTATTAGTTATAGGCCAGGGATGTCCAAACTCGGTCCCGGAGGGCCGGTGTCCTCAATAGTTTAGCTCCAACTTCCTTCAACACACCTGCCTGGAAATTTCTAGTATACCTAGAAAGAGCTTGATTAGCTGGTTCAGGTGTGATTAATTGGGGTTGGAACTAAAATATGCAGGACACCGCCCCTCCAGGACCGAGTTTGGACACCCCTGTTATAGGCTTTTTAACTGGGGACCCATTGTAGAATAAAAGTCTACGACCAAATTTATGTTAAAAGTGGAGCACAAGAACCATTATGTCATCTAGGTGGAACATCTTCTCTCTTCAGGCTGTCTAAGAGCAGTATTAAAGAGGAAGGTTGTGCTATTCTGGCTTCAGCTCTGAGATTAAACCCCTCACATCTGAGAGAACTGGATCTGAGTGGAAACGAAGCAGGAGATTCAGGAGTGAAGCTGCTCTCTGACCTACTGAAGGATCCACACTGTAAACTAAAGACTCTACAGTGAGTATAATGTTATACTGAAGATTTAATTGTAACTTGCATGTACACTACCTGACAAAAGTCTTGTGGTGAATCCCAGTTGTAAGAGCAACAGATAATAACTTGTCTTCTAGTTGATCATTTGGAAATATGTCAGAAGGTGGATCTTTCTCATGGATCATCTGTTGATCTGCATCCCAATCATCACACATACTGCAGAAGACCTACTGGAACCAGCATGGACTCAAGATTCTCACAGAAATCAGTCAAGTTTGGTGAAGGAGAAATCATGGTTTGGGGTTCATTCAGTATGGGGGCGTGCGAGAGATCTGCAGAGTGGATGATCAACATCAACAGCCTGAGGTATCAAGACATTTGTGCTGCTCATTACATTACAAACCACAGGAGAGGGACAATTCTCCAGCAGGATAGCGCTCCTTCTCATACTTCAGCCTCCACATCAAAGCTCCTGACAGCAGAGAAGGTCAAGCTGCTCCAGGATTGGCCAGCCCAGTCACCAGACATGAACATTATTGAGCATGTCTGGGGTAAGATGAAGGAAGAGGCGTTGAAGATGAACACAAAGACTCTTGATGAACTCTGGGAGTCCTGCAGGAACGCTTTCTTTGCCATTCCAGATGACTTTATTAATGCGTGATTTGAGTCATTGCAGAGATGTACAGTATGGATGCAGTGTGTGTATCCTCCTGTGACACTACTCTAGATAGCCATGCAATGTGAAAACAACAAGATTCCGACAATTATAAAAATCATGCAGTGTGAACTCAACCCGAGTCATCGCCGACACCTCGCTGATGAAAATCCAATATCTAGCATACTAAATATTCTGGACCAGTTGGCCGACTCGATCCCACGTGGGGTCAGATGTAGCCAATGAGAGAGCAGGTCATGAGATAATTGGCCATCATGTTCAGGAGCTCAACAAAATTGTCTGCAATTGACCAGAGAATAGTAAAGCCACATCTGTCAGCTGAACGGTGCAGATATATGAGCAATTGACAGATCCGCTGATTGAGGATGCTTTCAAATGCTCCCTTGAAGGATTTCAGAGACATTTTAAATGCTGAGTGCCAGTGAAGTCATCATCACGCATCAGCCAATAGTGTTCTGCTCTTTCTGACAGCTCCGCTCTCGATATTTCATTGGCTGTGGTTTGGGGGTGGGACATAGGTGTTGAGTGAAAGATAATAATAATAAGGTTATTTAATCTTTACGCGTGAGAGATCTGTGTGTTTACAGACTGTCTAACTGCAGTATTGAGGATGAAGGCTGTGCTGCTCTTGTGTCAGCTCTAAAATCAAACCCTTCACACCTGAGAGCGCTCGATCTCAGCTTAAACAAGCTCCAGGATTCAGGAGTGAAGCTGCTCCCGGATCTACTGGAGGATGCACAGTGTAAACTAGAGAAACTGAAGTGAGCTTTATTTTTGTCAAACAGCTGTTTTTGTCATGTGCAGGACATCAGTTTGTGATCAATTCGATAATAATTTTTGTATAACATTCTCTTCCAAAAACAAAACAATGTGACGAAATCCTGTGTTTTTTTCATGCTACGTCTCTTTTAGTAATGCTGCCATCTGATATTAATTTAACAATTTCATTTCATTTAAAATGAAACGAAAAAATAAAGAAATATTAATAAAAAGCATTATTAAGTATAAACAGCCCCTAAGTTTATCTAAGTACCAAACCATAAAACATACCCAAACATAACAGTAAAGACATTAATTACATTTTTAGTGCCAACATTTTTCCAATAGATACAGTTTCAATCAGAATTATTCAACCCCCTGATTTATTAGCCCCCCCTGTTTATTTTTTTCCCCAATTTCTGTTTAATGGAGAGAAAATTTTTTCAACACATTTCTAAACATAATAGTTTTAATAACTCATCTCTAATAACTGATTTATTTTATCTTTGCCATGATGACAGTAAATAATATTTGACTAGATATTTTTCAAGACACTTCTATACAGCTTAAAGTGACATTTAAAGGCTTAACTAGGTTAATTAGGTTAACTAGGCAGGTTAGGGGAATTAGGCAAGTTATTGTATAATGATGGTTTGTTCTAGACTATTGAAAAAATATATAGCTTAAAGGGGCTAATAATATTGACCTTTAAATGGGTTTTAAAAAATTAAAAATTGCTTTTATTCTAGACGAAATAAAACAAATAAGACTTTCTCCAGAAGAAAAAATATTATCAGACATACTGTGAAAATTTCCTTGTTCTGTTAAACATAATTTGGGAAATATTTAAAAAAGAAAAAAAAAATTCAAAGGGGGCTAATATTTCTGATTGCAACTGTATATCAGCCAACACATCACAATGATTATTATTTCCTTTTTTATATGTAGGTTGCATGACTGCAGTATTGGGGAGGAAGGTTGTTCTGCTCTTGTATCAGCTCTAAAATCAAACCCTTCACACCTAAAAGAGTTTGATATCAGCTCAAACAGGCCTGAAGATTCAGGAGTAAAGCTGCTCTGTGACCTGCTGGAGGATCCACAGTGTGAACTAGAGAAACTGACGTGAGCTTTATTCTACTACACAAACTGCACAGATTCATCTTCAAACCACAAATGAAGATATTTTTAATTAATCTAAGAGATATATGTCCATCTTACGAAGGCTTTGGGTAGTTCATACCTGAATTTAATCCATATTAAAGGCAGGATTAGGTGTGAATTACATGAGGGTTTGGGAGGATTGACCCCCTAAAACTTGATCTCCCTGAATGACATCAAAACTAAATGTTTCAGTGAGCCAGCCCTTTAATAATGAGAAATAGTTTTCTCTGATGTGTATATTTAAATAATGATATTAATAATTAAAATAATACATATTATAAATATACATTTTACCACCCCTATAATGAATGGTTCATACTATTGTGAATGCATAATTGCACCAATCAGTCAGGAAAATATTCATTCAACAGTCTTAAACTGGCAGATCTAAAGCACCGATAGACATCGTACATGTTTAAAAGACACTTTTCTTGTAAAATATGTATTTGTATCTACATATAGCCTTAAAGTAAAACTACACACCGTTTGAATAGTCTGACCTACAGTAAACTCTGAATTAGCTAATCAGAGGTTACTGTAGGTCAGAATACACTAAATATGCCTCAAAAAAAGAAAATTTACTACATAATTTAGATGCAATTAAAATAATTCAAATTGATTCACTGAAGCATTTATTACACAAACATGCCCCCCCCCCAACACACACATACACACACACACACAAAAAAAACATGTAGGCTTTTAAATGAACACATACATAAGAGGACTTCAAATGTAATAAAAATTTGCTTGCTTGTTTGAACAAATAAAGGTCTGTTTTTTGCATATCAAGCAAGATTACTAATGTAACTGTTTGAAGTGCCAGAATTTTGGGAAAATTAACTTTTAATGACGGAAATCTCTCAGATGAAGATGGTTGTGAGTAAATGATGCCATTATGTTTACCTGAGTAACAAAAGATTGAAGTATTTTGAAAAAAAAAAGTAGTAAGGTTCTCCTTTTTGCTAATGGTCAGCCAACACATCATGCTGTTATTGTGTCTCCGCAGGTTGTGTGACTGCAGTATTGGAGAGGAAGGTTGTTCTGCTCTGGCTTCAGCTCTAAAATCAAACCCTTCACACCTGAAGGAACTGAACCTGAGCTGGAATAAACCTGGAAACTCAATGAAGCTCTTGACTGATCTACTGGAGGATGCAAACTGCAAACTAGAGTCTCTAAATTGAGTTTTGGCAACTGATATTTTGTCTGATAGTGGGAATTTTCTCTACTTATAACATTGACTATTCATAACTTGGATTTATTTAGCACTAACTCTGCTACAATGATATGCCGCAAAGATGGATGTGTATGCTTGCATTAAAAAACTAAAATTATTCATGATTATGCGTGGTTAGTATGTTTTTTGCAGGTTGCACGGTGGCTCAGTGGTTAGCACTGTGGCCTCACAGCAAGAAGGTCGCTGGTTCGAGTCCCAGCTGGCCCAGTTGGCATTTCTGGAACTTTTTTGTTCGCGTGGGTTTCCTCCGGGTGCTCCGGTTTCCCCCACAGTCCAAACACATGCGCTATAGGGGAATTGGGTAGGCTAAATTGTCCGTAGTGTATGAGTGTAAATGTATGGATGTTTCCCATTGGGCTGCAGCTGGAAGGGCATCCACTGTATAAAACATATGCTGGATAAATTGGCGATTCATTCTGCTGTGGCGACCCCGGATTAATAAAGGGATAAGCCGAATAGAAAATTAATAAATGAATAATTTAAACGTCATAATTTATTTTATAGTTTCCTAAATAAGAGCAGTGATACTGAATGCTCTTTATATAGTTTGAATGTGTTAACATAATGTTACTAAAATGCCAAAAACAACTTTCATGTTTACTTTTGGATTTGTTTTATTATCGTTTTATTACAAACCGCAGACAAATAAGAGGTCTCCATTCTCCCGAGTAAAGTCTAGATGGGATACAGCTGTGGACACTCAAGTCAATACAGCATCATTTTTAGGACACTGTATAACAATAATTACTGGTTTTCCATTTCTGTGAGGGTTGGATTTATGCTATGGTGTAGGGATAGACGTAACAAAACACAATTTAATGGATAATTTAATAAATAATATGAATAATTCTTCCTAACCTTCGTCCGCAGCTGTATCTCTTCTAGCGACATTAATCCTGTCTTGATTTGAGAGACAAGATGGCGGCGGAGGTGACGTATATCCGAGCGATTAACGGTGTGTGTGATGTCATCGTGAACGGTTTCTTTACATTTATTTGATTTTGTAAGTCGGTATAACGTTATCTCGGTTACACATTGGCTTTCTTTTGATTAACAACTAACTTATGAGAGTAATGGGAATACTCTGCAAAGTCATATCATTGTTCTGCTGGGTAAGTAGCCATGTTACGACCATAAATCATCAACTGTCCATAACTTCAATAAAATACATTAGCCTCGACTGTATTTAGGACCTTTGAAATGTTTTATTTTTATATTTTCTCGTATTAACATGAACATGTAGCTGTTATTTATGAATTAGCATGATTCGTGGTGAGTAAATTGGGCTAGTAAAATAATTAACAATGGGTGGAAGACGAAAATAATAAGCTAATAATAATAAAACCCTTTACATTAGAACGTGTCCTGTTTATATTTAAGTTTTCCTGGTTTTTAAAAAGCTTAGCCTACATAATTTTAGCACAATTTACAAACGCATACCAGTAGTAACCAGTAGTTACCAGTAGTACCAACATAAAATATTGTCAGACAAATGTATGTCAAGAATGATGACATATTAAAACATGTTTATTAAAATATTTAAGGATGGCAGTGCAGCTCGAAAATACCTAAAATGGTGAGTAAGTGACGTACAACTGGGTCATATTACTGTAGGAGTTTAATTAGGGCTGCACAATAATATGCAACATCTTTATTTGTTTGAGAGTGTTACGATAACGATATTTCTTACGATGTAACTGACTTGCTAAATGCTACTTTATTTTTTATTTTTGATATTTGGCATCAGTTTATCAGGAAGTGATGATTTTGTTCTATTTGACTCATTGGATGGAAATGCTGCATTATTCGCAGATCTTTTATGTGATATTCCAGCTTTGCGCATAATTTTAATTAGCATCTTTAGATGGAAACATAGCTATTGGCAGGCTTCAGCTTTCCTTCTGGTTTTACTGTCCTGGTTGCCACCGGCTGAAAAGAAACAATATACTCTAATGAAGCCACAGTCTGATGACAAACTATCAAATTCTAATATAAAAATATTGTTGTTTAATGTGTTGTGATAACAACAATTCTACCATATAACTGACTAAAATGCTATTTTATCAGTAATTAAAAATAAACATTTATGTAATGATCATACTAAAATAAACAGGTAATAGATAATCAAGTTATTTCTGAGCTAATTAAATAAATAAAAAACTATGTCAAGGTGCAAACATTTAGACTTTAAAACACCACAAATGACTGAAAACATCAGCAGAAAGTCTGATTGTTATTGCCTGTTGTGATTTTCCTGTCTTGTCTCCCAGCATTAGTGTTTATTCACAGCTAGACTCAGCTACTGGAGAGGCGAGGCTAAAGATAGCCTCATCTGATTGGTCAAATTTAAATAAACAACCTGTGCATGCAGCACACAAATGCATGACACATCATTCATTCATTTCTTTTCGGTTAATTAATTAATCCAGGGTCGTCACATCGGAATGAACCGCCAACTTATCCAGCATATGTTTTACACAGCGGATGCCCTTCCAGCCGCAACCCATCACTGGGAAACATTCATACACACTCAATCACACACATACACTACAGACAATTTAGCCTACCCAATTCCTCTATACCGTATGTCTTTGGGCTTGTGGAAGAAACTGGAGCACCCGGAGGCCAACGCGGGAGAGCATGCAAACTCCACACAAATGCCAACTGACCCAGCTGAGGCTCAAACCAGCGACCTTCTTGCTGTGAGGCGAACGTGCTACCCACTGCGCCCAAGCATCGCCCGCATGCCACATCAAATTAACTTAATTTATTGCACTTCTCTTCGATATAGATATTACTATTATTGCGATAATGATAGTTCTTCGATTTATTGTGCAGCTCTACTTCACATCACAGTTTAGCATAAAATACGAGGCCTTCTGTTTTTGTGATCTTTGAATTGCTGTCATTTCTTTGCAGACTACCAGTGATGATTCAGATTCAGTAGACTCCTGTGAGCCGACGTTCAGGACAAGGCCAGTGTTCGGTGTCTGTCTTCACCGTCTTCGGAATGCAGGACAGATGCGGCAGGGCGTTCCAGCGGTGCTCATGCAGATGGTGGAGTTTCTGGAACAATATGGTGAGAGGTTTGACAACCCACATGAAAAATACTGTAGTAAATTATAGTAAGTACTGTAATGTTTTTGAATCATACTATAGTAAAATGTACTCTCTCTCGTTCTCTCTCTCTTTCTATGTATATCATAGTATTTACAACACTTTGTTAATGATTGCTAACAACATACTGTAGTATTAACTATGGTTCATTCATTCATTTTCTTGTCGGCTTTGTCCCTTGCGGGGTCGCCACAGCGGAATGAACCGCCAACTTATCCAGCACGATTTTACGCAGCGGATGCCCTTCCAGCCGCAACCCATCTCTGGGAACTTCCACACACACATTCACACTCATACACTATGGACAATTTTTAGCTTACCCAATTCACCTGTACTGCATGTCTTTGGACTGTGGGGGAAACCGGAGCACCCGGAGGAAACCCACGCGAACCCAGGGAGAACATGCAAACTCCACACAGAAACACCAACTGACATATGTGTGCATATAAATAAATAGTGAACTGATTACTGTTGTGGTGTATTACTGTGGTGTATGTTAGGGATAAATTACATCCAGGAGGCTGTTATCGCAGAGAGCCAGAAAGCCTGTGATATTACATTTTCATACCTTTACCTCTCTGATAGTATCTGCTGTATTTTTCTCGTGTGTGTGTGTGTGTGTGTGTGTAGGTCTCCATCAGAGTGAGTTGTTCTGTGTCAGCGGGTCAGAGGCACAACGTGATGCACTGAGGCAGCGTCTGGATTGTGGTGAGGTTCAGTTTTTTAGCAGCGATGATGTTCGCGCCGTTGCGTCTCTGCTGATCCTCTTCCTGAAAGAACTGCCACATGGACTCATTCCAGATAAAGACGGCAAGCGGCTGCTGAGAGTCTTTGCAAGTACGTTCACATCAGAGCTCTACAATATATATAAGGTTCATCCCAAACATTATTATGCTTCTGTGACTGTAGTATTTGAGTTTCAAGAGTTCACACTTAGATTTTGTTTGACAAATGTTAGCAGGTTTGGCATGCTGTCCCGGGAGAGAACCCTGAGCTCGGAGATGATTGAGCCCAGGGCTCCCACCTGGTCGATAGAGCATGTAAGGGGAGTACGAGATCAGGTGGTTCTCGAGAGCTCCCCATGGTAAAGGAAGACAGGGGGAGAAGGGGAGGTTTCTTCAGAAAACGAAGATAAGGGAGTAGTTTTTTACTAGGCTACTTATAGTGAGCTTCGATTCATCTGATTGACTAACTAATGATTGTAGATGAGAGACCAGCTGTAGTCAATCATATCACGTCCTCCTCTCGAAATTAGTTTGTGAAACTTCACTTAGTGTCGTACCAAATGGAACACTAACTTTTTTGGACTGAACAGAAATTCAAACTGTTTCCTAAACTACATTTAGCTATTGCCAAATTAGGGAAATATGTGATCAAACTAGGCACTGCGGTCGCGCAGTGGGTAGCACGATCGCCTCACAGCAAGAAGGTCGCTGGTTCGAGCCGCGGCTGGGTCAGTTGGTGTTTCTGTGTGGAGTTTGCATGTTCTCCTCGTGTTGGTGTGGGTTTCCTCCGGGTGCTCCGGTTTCCCCCACAGTCCAAACACATGCGCTATTGGGGAATTGGGTAGGCTAAATTGTCAATAGGGTATGTTTGTAAGTGTATGGATGTTTCCCAGTGATGGGTGGCAGCTGGAATTGCATCCGCTGCGTAAAACATATGCTGGATAAGTTGGCGGTTCATTCCGCTGTGGCGACCCCTGATAAATAAAGGGACTAAGCCGAAAAAGAAATAAAGAAATGATCAAACTACGAAATAGTACATATCCAACATAAAAAAACAAAGCTGAATGTCTCTATTTAATGTCTCTCTTCATTATTAGTATGGAGTCACTATTTAGCAAGTACAGGACACCACAATGAACACACATTTTATTCATTTATTTTGATGAACATAAGCATGACGTTTCGAATGTGTTTTATTTCCTCAAGAAGTCGTAAGGAGTCGCAACACAGGCTCATTCTGAAAGCGTAGCCCTATATACATTTCTGGAGATCGCAAATTATGTAGCCAGAAGTACGTATGGCTGCATTTCATCTTTAAAACGAATGCTACGATGTGGTATGATGTCGTTCCTTTTCGCGTTTACCAGCTGTCCGCTTACCACTGTGTGAACGGTTTTCCCGCTGTTAACAGTTTGTCCAGTAGCTCCCATGTACGTTGTCGGACTTAAGATGCAGAGAGGAGCTGACCGCGATGAGTCCAGCAAAGAACGGTTCCAGAGAGCGGGTAAGACAAAAACAGAAGCCAAAAAATAATACAAACCAGAAAACGTGGTAAAAATTAGAGGAGGGCTTTTCTTTTTCTCTATTGCTTTTAAAAACTATTGGTTGGGTTTAGGGAAGGAGGAGGGTGGGTCAGTCAATTGGTCAGTCAATCAGTCGACAGCGGCCTCTGGTGGACTTATGCAAGAACAGCAGGTGTGAATGGCACTTGCGAGAGAAATTTGAGATCTGAAAAAGCGTACACAGCGGCCTCTAGTGGATTCACGAAAACAAAACCTGCAAAAAACATACCTCCTGGGATGTATTTCACGATCTCCAGAAATGTATGTAGTGGTACGTTTTCAGAATGAGCCTGGGTTGTACATGAGTATAACCACATTCACCACTGGGAGGCATCCCAATCACTCATGTAGGATAATTTTGCTTGCACAATCCAAAATAAATAAAGTAATCCAACCTCAGCACCTGATAGCTCCTCCCTTTAATCAGTAGCTCCTCCCTTACCACTACGTGAGCAAAGCTGTAAGTTTTGAGTGCATGAAGTGTTCAACATAACACACTTATATTTAATGGTTGAATTTGTACATTTGTGTATTTAAAGTGCACTAATTCTCTTTAGAATTAAAATAATAATTCAGTGTGAATGCACTACTTATACTATTTATTAGGGATGTCCAGATCCGATCACGTTCAGACTTGATCAGGACTCGAATATATATGCATGTATGTATATATATATATATATATATATATATATTCTCATTATTTTTTAACACATCTATAGTTATGCGGTGGCACAGAGTTAGATCTTTTTCTTGACCTCACACGGAAACAGCAACGCGTGCGGCATGACATCACTTTGTTGCAGAGACGCTGTTGGTTAAATGGCGGCAAAGTAGAACACGGAAGCAGTTTGAGGCGGAAAGCGCGAGTATGTCTGCGGTCTGGAGGTATTATAAAGTTGATGACGACAATATTGCCATTGCCAATATTGTGAGATACAGTATGTAATCTTGGCATTGCAAGAGGTGGAATAGAAAAGGCTACATTTACCACAACAAACCTGATAAGACACCTCACAAACAAACTTAGAAGCTCGATTTGAAATGCAGTCTCGCCACTATTTCACAGAGAAAGCTCTGCCAGCCCTTTATAAGAAGATTTCTGACATACTACTTGTCCTGTTATAAGATGTACCCCATGATTCGTTCACCACAGACATATGGAGTTCATCCGTAGCTCCCATGTCTCTACAAAGCCTTTATGTATTATAGAAGTATCGGATCGAGTTTCGGTATCGGTTTATACTACAAAAACGGTCATAGAATAGTGCATAAGGGGCCGTTCACATATCGTGTCTAAAAGCGCATGGAAAGCGTGAGCGTGTCGCTTTCTTTAGCATGTTCAACACGTTTTGCCATTGTGCTCCTTTTGTCGTTTGCTTCGCTAGGCGACCATCAACCGTTTTCTCAGACGATGACAAACTAACAAAACATTGCTGCAGCTCTGATATGTTTTATTTATGGAGAAAATAAAAAAGCAATGGAGTGTTTGGGTGCTCTGTGTTTGTCTGATGTAATTAGTCTACTGGAATGTGCATATCCCATACAAATTATGAAGCTGATCAGTCAGTTCTTGTTTGCCTGTTGTTTTGCCAACTAGGTTTGCCTGGAAAATGCAAGCACTTGCGAATATGAAAAATTGGAAATTATGAAATAACAAAATGACGCAATGTGTGAACGTTTAAGTATGTGATTTGGGACGTACCTCTAGATTCAGCATCAATATCAGTTACTGCAGAGTTTAACTATAATAGAGTGTAATTTTATCATCTGCATGTGGTTTTAAGGGCTTTAACTGTGTCTGAGCATTTCAACAGAGTTTAAAGGATTCATGCACAAGTAATTGTACCATTTGTAACCGTAATAAAGATACATTTTATTGAATTATTCATACAGTGAAGACTATCTTAGGGACATCCTGGAGGTTGTTATGGCAGATTAAAACCTGACAGGTTTATTGCCAGCCTGGTGTGAAGGACAACACTGACTGAAGGGTTTATTCTATAAAAAACGACCGTTCTAGATGTACTTTATCCTGCTGATTACATGGCTACTTGCCACAAAACATAAAAAATAGACACAAAACATTGCTCTGAGCCACAATAGTTTATTAATTCTTTAATTAAACCCCAAACGGACAGAAACGAAACCAGTTGAATGGACTATACACTAACCTGCGCATTATTTATTCACAAGACAGTGCCAAACTGTCAAAAACCACAGTGTGACTGAAAGTTGATGTAAGCATATGGATCATACCTGCCAACACTCCCGTTTTTCCCAGGAGTCTCTCGTATTTCAGACTCATCTACTGGCCACCCTCCCGTTTTGTTATTTCTCCAAGAAAACTCCCGTAATTTCACCCCATCCCTTTTTTCCAATATTGTTAAATCCTAGTTCACACTCAAAAATGGTTTTGCACCTCCCCATCCTGAAATACATGTGTTTGGGCTCTTTATCCTGCAGAAACCAGAGGGGAGGGTTTGAATCTTAGACGTGCAAAGAAGGTCCTGGAGAGTTACCCACCTGACACCTTCAACATCCTGTCCCTGCTCTTCCACTTCCTGTCTCGAGTCGCTGCCCAAAGTCACGTCAACCACATGACATCAGAGCATCTGGCAAAGGTTTTTGGACCCTGCATCTTTCAGTGAGTGTTTTCAGTTTAAAGGTGACCTATTATGCTCCTTTTTAGAAGATGTTTCTGGTGTCCCTAGAGTGCGAATGTGAAGTTTCAGATTAAAATATCGCACTAATAATATTTAACAACTCTCTGAGACTGACTCTTTTAGGCTTTGATCCTAATTGTGTCGTTTTGGTGACTGTCGCTTTAAATTCAAATGAGATTGTGCTCTTTTCAGAAGAGGGCGGAGCTACAAATGCTTGATCAGAAGCTACAAAATGCTGTTTAGGAAATATGGATGGATGGATTGGCTACATCTAGCCAAAGATGGATGTAGATGTCGTCACTTGACTGCTTTTTGTTTCATTTCAACTGGTTCTATTCAGAGCAGTCAATCTGGTGTAAAACAGAGACAAAATGGCAGAAAAATGCTCCTAAAAAGTATCATATTTAACCTTGATCCTGACCAAAGGAAATGTACTACAGGTGTAAACGCACCCTAAAACAAACAAACATAGAACAAAAGCTGCATCCAAAATCGCATACAGTACGTTAAAAACAGCATGCGAGTTAAGTAGTATGTCCGAATTTAGAGTAATGGAAAAACAGTATGCAAGAAGTACCCTGATGACCTACTACTTCTGGAGAGATTCTGAAGTGTGCTTCTGATGGATGCTACGCTATCCCATGATGCACCGCAAGGGAATTCATGAATGGGAGTGAAGCAACACACCTAAAGCGGGTAGGTCATGTGATAATGGCGGATGTAGAGCGTCCGAGTTCCATTCATACTACACACATTAATACTATATAGAACACACTAATGCTTGTGTAGTACATTCAAACTCAAATGTAGTACCTACTCGAGTAGTAGTCGATTTCGGACGCAGCCGAACTAAAGCTAAACTGAAATGTACATTTTAAAACATGTGCTGCGTCCCAATTAGCATAATATTCGTCTTAAATAGCATTCGAAAATAGAATTAGTGTCTCCCGAACTGTAGTATATTGAAAAAAGTATGCCAAAGGTTCCTGGTTGCTCTACTATTTCTGGTAGAAATCGAAAAGTAGAACAGTTCGTATGCTTTTACGATGATATTACCCACAATAAATTGCGTATTGGATGTATATTCGATAAGAACTACAAACTCGGGTAAAAATTAAAAAAACTAAAAACATGGCAGACCGACCGTCAAGTAGCGAGACATCTGTAAAGTTGTTTGAATGACTATTAGTTCATATCTAGCCAATTGGAAAATATTTGAATCAATATTTGAGTATGCGAATCGGGACGCAGCAGTTATCAAAAACAAAAATGCATTTAAAAATGCTAAACTATAATAACCTTGGTGTGTTTGAGTTTAACACATTGATCATCACTGTGTTCGCAGTGTTCCTGATAGCTTCATGAAGCTGGTGGAACTGGAGTTGTGTGTTTATCTGACACAGCACCTCATAGACAGCGTCACGCTCCTGCTTCCCAACATGTATCCTCCAAAACCCAGAGGAGTGCTGCTCTGCACTGGTGACGGCGCTGCGGTCTCAGGACACACTCATCACTTAGGTGTGAACACCGATCAGCTGTCTGCAGGTCAAACAACAATGAGTACACCCACTTTTTATCCATTTCTCGGTGAATATAGTCAATAATTCATGTTAGTTTATTAAAACTCTATTTATTGAAGGGGTTTAAAGACCCTACTACATAATATATATATATATATATATATATATATATATATATATATATATATATATATATATATATATATATATATATATATATATATATTCATTCATTCATTCATTCATTTTCTTGTCGGCTTTGTCCCTTGCGGGGTCGCCACAGCGGAATGAACCACCAACTTGCACGATTTTTTCACGAATCCAGCACGATTTTACGCAGCGGATGCCCTTCCAGCCGCAACCCATCTCTGGGAACATATATATATATATATATATATATATATATATATATATATATATATATATATATATATATACAGTATTAGGCATGGGCCGGTATAAGATTCTGACGGTATGATAACCTTAGATAAAAAAATCACGGTATTATGCTTACTGCTCTAAAATATCTTCTTTTTAAATGTGTTAGTAAACTTTTTTCCCCTTTGAACACAATATATTTTATTTTTTAAAAGATTTATAATAGTTTGGAGCAGTAAACACGTCAGGCTAAATATTTCAAAAGATTAATTGATTTCTGCTGTCTTCATTAGTTTCAAAAACACAATTTCTTCACAATTTAAAACGGCATCTTTGGATATTTTTTTCTGCTGGAGATACTGCTGTCCTAAAAAACAAAACAAAAAATGTAAACAAATTTTTTTTACACATACCTGAGGAACGGTATTACAGAAAATGTTGGCGGTTTTTAAACCTTGACTTTTCCAAACCGCGGTATACCTTGAAAACGGTTATCGTCCCATGCCTAGTATACTGTATATATATATAGTAAACGCTGTATTTTCAAGATTGCAACTTTCTGTTATTCAAGTTTCTGTCTGAATTACTATAATGGTATGTAATATTGTGCTCATATAAATTATGGAAAAAAGTATTATCGTAAACGATGCATTTTGTGAACCCACAAAATAAACAATAGAGCATAATATCAAACTATAGACTTTTTATTTTGTTCATTCAATATACAGTACATCGTCCTATAGACCATTTCAATGTGGCCATGTCACTGGCCCATGAACACTTCCTGCTTGTTACCAAAATATTTTAGAAATGTATCAAGAGGCAATTTAATCATATCTTAATGCTAAAATGGCTGCCATAACATTATTTATCAATGTGTGGAGCTTTTTGGATTGTTGGAAGCTATGTACATTCAAAATGTAATACAGGAAATACATTAGGACCATTGTTATTATTGTTTACATCCCTCGACATGGTCTATTGCTCAGCCCTAATTTACATGAATTCTGTGTTTCTTGTGTTTAAATGCCTCATGATCATGTTTCCTCTTTCAGGTCAAAGGCCTGCTGTGGACGAGCATTAAATCCAGAACTGAACCACAAATAAGAAACACAGACCTTCACTGCACTGAAAGAAAGACCTCCAGCACATATTAATAATAACTAAGATACAAAAAACATACTGACCACATTATAATTAACAGAATACTGTGGTTTAATCTTACAGATCAATACAGTAAGAAGCAGCAATGGTTTTAAATAAAGAAAATGAAATAGAATGACAATTTAAAATGTGTTTTATAATACTTATTTATGTGGTTTAAAGCTGAAATTTCAGGATCATCCTTCAGAAATCACTTTAACATGATAATGTGATCAATGATCAATACTGAAAATAAATTCATTATCTTTGTGGAAACCATGTTACACATTTATTATAATTGGTCACAAATATTGGTCACACTTTATAATAATGTTTCATTAGTTAATCATTCATTCATTTTCTTTTCGGCTTAGTCCCTTTATTAATCTGGAGTCTCCACAGCGGAATGAACCGCTAACTTATCCAGCACATGTTTTACACAGCGGATGCCCTTCCAGTTGCAATCCATCACTGGGAAACATCCATACACACTCATTCACACACATACACTACTGACAATTTAGCCTACCCAATTCACCTACAGCGCATGTGTTTGGACTTGTGGGGGAAACCGGAGCACCCGGAGGAGACCCACATGAACACGGGGAGAACATGCGAACTCCACACAGAAACGCCAACTGACCCAGCTGGGGGCTCGAACCAGCGACCTTCTTGTGAGGCGATTGTGCAACCCACTGCGCCTTATTAGTTAATGTATTTACTAATATGAAGTAATGCATTTATTGCTGGGTGTTACAGAAATATTAACTAACTTTTACTGTCTGGATGTATTTAATGCATTTCATTTGTCTCATATTTAATGTGTGTGTATATAATCTGCCCTAAAGTTACTGGTTTCCACAAAAGACTAGGAAAAGATTGTGAATAAGTCTCATGACCCCAAACCTTTGACAAATATATCATCATCAAATGGTCAAAATATAACCGTGTAATGTGGATCAACGAAGTAAAATATGCTAATAAAAACAGAAGAACACAAATACAAACACAGATATAGGATTTAAAAGTCTCAAAAACGTCTGTCCATGACTTGAAGATCTAGAAAACTCTTTCAGAGGTGCTTTCCCATGGTATATCTTTGTGTCACTGGCTATATTTAATCCATTATAAAAGTATAAAAAAATAAAACTATTAAAAAAAGATTTGATCTTAAATGTATATACAGAAAATGTACGTCATGCGAATGGAAATCCATTCATGAGTTCAACATTAAATGATTTAGAAAATGCGTTTGTATCCATTATGGTGAGCAGCGATTGCTTCATACTGCGCCGCGCTGAGAAAAGTAACAAACATCACGTGACTCTCTACTCTGAACGGTTTAATGTTCCGTTTCATTAAATCACGGCTTAAACGGTCGTTTTCACTCCAACAATGACTTTATACGACCATTTAGCTGAAAACACAGTCAATTCTATCATAAAAGCGACATAATATCAGTCTTGAGAAACTGTCCTGTGGATGGGCGTCAGACAGGAACGCTTTGTAAAGTGAACGGCTCTGCGTTCAGACATGCGCAGAAGGGAATGACAGTGCAGAACGGGCGTGGTTTGAACCCAATCTAAAAACAACCACACAATAACAACAGCCGACCCCAAGTGAACCACCACAGTTTCAACAACAGTCTGAAAACATAGGTGTTTAATCACTGTAAACCCGATACACAGCGCGAGTGACAGCGACGGAGCGAGCATGTCTGTACACGGTACATCATCTCTTTAATACACACAGCTGAACACTTTAAATGACACCGACTCAAAACAATAGGTTAACTCGGTTATTGATTTATGTTTTCCTGCTTTTAAAGCAGAAGTGTACTCGTTGTGTGTTTATTTCCGTAAAGCGTTCCCCGTTTACTGTGAACGAATATTTATATGATGTTTGAAGTTTAATACTGCTTACAGATAGCCTTAATGTGCTGCTAATATACTTGAGTACGCTTATGTACACGTCGAAATGTGAGTATTGAGGAAGGGTTATAAATTGATTACACTACCAAAGTACAGTGGGCTAGATAATGATGATCAAGATAATGTGGGCTACGCTTTATTTGTAGTTTATATACTTTGCAGTGTACGTGAATTCCCTAAGAAAGTACACTGAGGTAACGTTAAAGTTGGTTTTATATTCACACTTTAGGACTTAATCGTTAAATTAAACAGTAAAGCAGAATTTAACCCTAAGGCTAATACAGATTATTATGGTTTAGTGATAGTTACTAGTAGTTACTAGTTTATGTAGTGACTGTAAGTACACGTAGTATGTACTTGTGAACAATGCCCTTAGGTTCTTATTGTACCCATAAATACAGTAATGTTGTGGTGTACTACTATTTATTTATTATAGAGGTAAAGTTCGTTTTATTTCACAGATTAGGACTTTGGCGTTAAACAAAACAGTAAAGCAGAATTTTAAAAGGCGAATACAGATTATTATGGTGATTTTAATGGTGTAAATATATCCTATGTTATACTATGGTTCAGAGATAGTAAATAGTTACTAGTTTATGTAGTGACTGTAAGTGCACTGCAGTGAACCCTTACCCCTTGTACCCATAAATACAGTAGTATAATGGAATATTATTATTATTTATTTATTTATTCATGCGAATCAAAGCTGAATTGTCAGCTTCATTGCTCCATTCGTCACACGATCCTTCAATAATCATTATAATATGCAGATTTGCTGAAAAAGAAACGTTTGTTAATCATAATACTAATCTTGCAGTATTTTGAAAGTTCAAAACTTGCATTTAATTGAAGGTGATATCTCGTAACCTAGTAAAATATCACTTTTGATCACTGTAATGCGTCCATGCTGGATAAAAGTATTAATTTCTTTCACTAAACCCTGCTTTTTGGTAATTTTGACCATTATGCCAATTATCTAAACATGTTTACAGCTGTGTATAAGTAACCGCAGCTTTGACAGAATGAAATCATATGCATGGTGATGGTAGATTATAGTGATATGATCTACTGTATATGCATGAAAGTTTGTCCTCCCTGAAAACGATATTGAAAGAAACCGACATTGTGTTATTTAGTCATAATTAAGTGAGTTTTTCCTTAAAACAAGCTCAAACTAGCTGTTTTCACTTTGACATGAGATTATTTTTCTTACCCCATTGGCATGTATTTGTTTTAAGGAAGAACTCACTTAATTTTTTACTTATTATTTCTGAAAGCAAAACATTTTTTACGTGTCTAAAAATGCTTCTTGATTTAAGGATATTTAGATATAAACAATCCTCTCTGATGTGTCTTATGAAAGCAGAGCAACTGTTTGTGTTTTATGTTTGTGTTTGTTTTAAATATGAAACCTTTTGTGCTGCCATTTTGGTCCAGACTCCCTGGGAAAAGAGCTCTTGTATCTCAATGGGACTATTATGGTCAAATAAAATACAGCATAAATAAAATAAACACGTTTCTTTCTGCAGATAACCAGGAGAGAAGTGTTTTGTGTGGACTGAAGGCTGAGGCAGAAGAGGAAAATCCAGAAATCATGGACAGTGACGGTGTACCTCTAATGATGGCCAGAGGCTCCAGTCCGCTGAGCGACAGCATGGTAGAGTTTCACACTTACATATCGTACTTACATATCCAGTTCATTTGACATGCATGTGGGATAAAGCACATCCAGGAGGTTGTTATCTCAGAATAAATCCTGACATGTTTATCAGTAGCCTGACATGAAGCGCAGCACTGTTGTATAAGACCGAAGGGTTTATTCTGTGAAAATAACCATCCTGGATGTACTTTATCCCACTTATTACACAACTACTTTCCACAAAACATAAATATTAAACCCAAAACATTGCTCTGAGCCACAATAATTTATTCATTCTTTAATTAAATTGAAAGCTGAGAGAAATGAAAAGCTGATGGAGTATACACTAACCTGCGCATTATTATGCCTAATATCAATGATTCAGAATGTGTTGTAGTGTATGGGGAGAAAAGTGCACTCACCGGCCACTTTATTAGGTACACCTGTCTAACTGCTCGTTATAGCAAATTTCTAACCAGCCAATCACATGGCAGCAACCCAATGCATTTAGGCATGGTCAAGAGGATCTGCTGCAGTTCAAAGCGAGCATCAGAATGGGGAAGAAAGGTGATTTAAGTGACTTTGAACGTGGCATGGTTGTTGGTGTTACAGATGGTCTGAGTATTTCAGAAACTGCTGATCTACTGGGATTTTCACACACAACCATCTCTAGGGTTTACAGAATATTATCTAAAAGAGAGAACTTTTATCCAGTGAGCGGCAGTTCTGTGGGCGCAAATGCCTTGTTGATGCCAGAGGCCAGAGGAGAATGGCCAGACTGGTTCCAGCTGATAGAAAGGCAACAGTAACTCATATAAGCACTCGTTACAACCGAGGTCTGCAGAAGAGCATCTCTGAACACACAACACGTCCAACCTTGAGGCGGATGGGCTACAGCAGCAGAAGACCACACCGGGTGCCACTCCTGTCAGCTAAGAACAGGAAACTGAGGCTACAATTCACACAGGCTCACCAAAACTGGACAAGAGAAGATTGGAGAAACGTTGCCTGGTCTGATGAGTCTCCATTTCTGCTGCCACATTCGGATGGTCGGGTCAGAATTTGGCCTCAACAACATGAAATCATGGATCCATCCTGCCTTGTGTCAGCGGTTCAGGCTGGTGGTGGTGGTGTTATGGTGTGGGGGAGATTTTCTTGGCACACTTTGGGTTCATTAGTACCAATTGAGCATTGTGTCAACACCACAGCCTACCTGAGTATTGTTGCTGACCATGTCCATCCCTTTATGAGCACAGTGTCTCCATCTTCTGATGGCTACTTCCAGCAGGATAACGCACCATGTCATAAAGCGCCAATCATCTCAGACTAGTTTCTTGAACATGACAATGAGTTCACTGTACTCAAATGGCCTCCACAGTCACCAGAGCTCAATCCAATAGAGCACCTTTGGGATGTGGTGGAACGGGAGATTGGCATCATGGATGTGCAGCCGACAAATCTGCAGCAACTGCGTGATGCTATCATGTCAATATGGAGCAAAATCTCTGAGGAATATTTCCAGTAGCTTGTTCAATCTACGCCACGAAGGATTAAGGCAGTTCTGAAGGCAAAAGGGGGTCCAACACGGTACTAGTAAGGTGTACCTAATAAAGTGGCCGGTGAGTGTACATTACACCTTTTTGTCTTTGACCCACATTTATTTACACATAAACACTTGCAAAATACAGTTATCATTTAAATGTTTTTAAAAGATGTTTTACTCTGTTAAAGGGATCGTTCACCCAAAAATGAAAATGTCCTGTTAATTTACTCATCCACAGGTCATCCGAGATGTAGGAGACCTTTTTCTTCAGTAGAAGATTTTGAGCTGAATCTGTGGTGTTTGGTGCTTCATATAATGGCAGGGAATGGTGACAGGTTTATTACATTAAAAATGTAGCCGTGGCTCTGTGTAAGAAATTGGACATAATTTACAACAGGTATGTCCAAACTCGGTCCTGGAGGGCCGGTGTCCTGCATATTTTAGTTCCAACCCCAATTAAACACACCTGAACCAGCTAATCAAGCTCTTTCTAGGTATACTAGAACAGGGATGGGCAGACTTGATCCTGGAGGGCCGGTGTCCCTGCAGAGTTTTGCTCCAACACTAATCAAACACACCTGAACACACTAATAAGTGTCTTCAAGATCACTAGAAAGCTACAGGCAGGTGTATTTGATTAGGGTTGGAGCAAAACTATGCACAGACACCGGCCCTCCAGGATCAACTTTGCCCATCCCTGTACTAGAAACTTCCAGACAGGTGTGTTGAAGTAAGTTGGAGCTAAACTATGCAGGACAGCGGCCCACCAGGACCAAGTTTGGACACCCTTGATTTACAATATTATTAGCTTTAATCCACAGCCTGGTCAAACAGATATCTGCGCACGTGTGACTGTAGTCTGATTGTGGTTACTTTAATAATGGAAGTGTGAGAGCTGGTGACACAATCACCAATATCTACAACAAACAAGCACACTTTTATCATTAAAAGCTGCCAGACTACAATCACACATGTGAAGATATCTGTTTAAGATGGCTGTGGATTAAAGCTAATCATATTGTAAATAGTGTTAATTTTTTTTATACTGAGCGATGGTTTGGCTCCACAAGACCTTAGTGCAGGAGTGTCCAAACTCGGCCCTGGAGGGCCGGTGTCCTGCATAGTTTAGCTCCAACTTCCTTCAACACACCTGCCTGGAAGTTTCTAGTATACCTAAAAAGAGCTTGATTAGCTGGTTCAGGTGTGTTTAATTAGGGTTGGAACTAAAACATGCAGGACACCGGCCCTCCAGGACCGAGTTTGGACACCCCTGCCTTAGTGTGTCATCAGGCTATTGATTTGAGCTAGTTTGTGGTTATTTTTAATGTAATAACCCTGTCACCATTCACTGCCATAATATGAAGCACCGAACACCACAGATTCAGCTCAAAATCTGCTTTCATGTTCAGCTGAAGAGAAAAACGCCTACATCTTGTATGACCTGTGGGTGAGTAAATTAACAGGATTTTTTTTATTTCTGGGTGAACTATCCCTTTAAGAGGAGTGTATTAAGTGCTATTGCTAATCTGACTGAGATGATAGAATGACTCTTTTCTGTCTGTCTTTTTTGATAGATGTCCGAGGCGGATAATGAAGTTCTTATCAACGAATTCACTCATGAAATACCATGTGAGGTGATGGACCTTCACAAACAACTATAATGAAGATAAGCAGAACTTGAATAATTCAACCAAAAATTAAAATGACCAAATTATTTACTCATCCTCAAGTCAATATCAGTGTTTATGACTTTATTCTGTCAGATGAGCTATCAGTCTGAGTATTTTTTAAGTTTTATCCTGGCTCTTCCATGCTGTATTGATTGTTTTCAGACAAATATTGAGTTGTAACGGAGACTACACTGAGATCTCCATAGAAATGCAGCACAAATGCGTGATATTTTCATCTGTTTCAAGCTACAATTATTTTGATCACATATCAACAGAATGAAACTGAGATATGATGAGAAACTGTAAATTGTGGGCACGTCTGATCCATATATTCTGCACCTGCATTCATTTTTCAGTAATTTAAAGCCTCACGTCCCTGTCAGAGCTACAATTCAGCCATGTTTACATTTATCTTGTGGATATTCCTCAGTGACTCAGTCATTAGTGATGGGATAAGGGCATACTCACACTATGTATCGTTGCCTTGAACCAGGCCAAAGCATGCTTGTCCCTCCTCCCGTCTCCCCCGACAGCTCACACTCACATTACATTCGGGCCACGCTTACATCATCGATGATGCACTGCTCAGTAAGCGCTCTCGCTCAGCACAGTGGAGATTTCTTTAGTTATATCGTTTTAGTCGTTTAATATGCGGTGACACGCAGTCTAATATTTCACCGAACAGATCAGCCACTTTTGACACTCATAAGCAATCATAAAGTCCTCGTGCTGCAGGAATTAGGAGGTTTGCTGAAGGTGCAGCTGTGGTGCAGTGAGGGGTTTGTGTCTTTAATAATCTACCACAGTTTGCGTTCATTGAACAGTACGAATAATCAATTAATCCATATCAAACAGTCCCTTAAAAGTCACGTCTCGTTTTCAGTTTCGGGCTCAAGCACGCTTGCACTCACACTGCAAGCGTACCGCGCCTGAGCCCAAGTGAACCGCGCTCTGGCCCACCTCTTCCAACCGGGCCAGGGCCGGCCAAGTGAACCGTGCCTGAGCCCGATTCAGAGCACTCACACTTCTCAAACGATCCGGGAAACGGGCCTGGGCACGGTTCTGATAGCATAGTGTGAGTACGCCCTAAATCACTCAGCCCGTGACTTGGCGGTCAGCAGGAGATGGTGACGTTCCCCTAAAGGTGTGATGTCACATGAAAACTATCATTAATGGTGTTTTATTTAAGCTTTCACTAATGCGTAAATCCATAATAAAATGAACCCATACTCCACCAAGAGGTTAATGCATATCTTAAAAAGCAGATAGATGTGTTTTTAATGATAATTTACAAAATAAATAAATTATAAACTCAAGTCACTTGCTTTGGAGGCTGCCGAATGCATGTTCTCAACATAAGATGCATTTGCAGTGGATGCTCCAGTGAGAGTATAAGTATGAGGATAACTAAACACCAGTTATTGTTTAGTTATTTAGAGTTATTAAAGTTATTTAGACTACCCCACAGTATTATACAAGGACAAGGATTGAATGTAAAACTACTCTGACTGTTTTGGTCTGACAAAAGAAAGTCATATACACTGAGGAGGAGTAAATTATGAGGTACTTTTTTAATTTTTGGCTGAAATATTCCTTTAATTTTGCAGTGATTTCTTGTTTTTGATATGTTTGACAGCTTTTCTTTTGACGGTGTTTTTTCTTTGTGCTTAAAGGCGGAGAGCAACATTTCATCTGACATCTACGGCGCTGATCTGCAGAGAACTCTGGGGGAGATTCTTGCGTACTGTCAGGTAATGCTAATGCAGTAATGCATCTCTTTCAGTGTTTTCTGTTTGAGCATTCAGCAGTATTCGAGGAGGGTGGAGCTTAATGAAGGGTCAGATCTTTCAATCATTTAAATTATTGTTTGCTTTCCTTAAAGTGCCACTGTTATGCTATTTTTAGGGGTCTTCATTTTTAGTTCTCCTGCAAGAATTTTACACTAATCCAAGGGCAATAAATAATGTTTTTTTTCATCTGGATTGGTCATATCACTCTACTCTGCTCTGATTGGTCAGATGATTTTACTCTGGTCTGATTGGTCTGCTGTTCTACTCTGTTGTGATTGGTCAAATTCTCTAATCTGTTCTGATTGGTCAGATGGCTCTACTCTGCTCTGATCAGTCAGATTCTCTACTCTGCTCTGATTGGTTAGAATATTCTAGTCTGCTCTGTTTGGACAGAGGCTGTTCTCTGCTCTGAGTGGTCAGATGATTCTACTCTGTTCTGATTGGTCAGATCATGATTAGACTTTGTTCTAGGTAGTCAGATGATTCTACTCTGCTCTGATTAGTCAGATGATTCTACTCTGCTCTGATTAGTCAGATGATTCTACTCTGCTCTGATTAGTCAGATGATTCTACTCTGCTCTGATTAGTCAGATGATTCTACTCTGCTCTGATTGGTCAGAATATTTTACTCTACTCTGCTATAATTGGTCTGATGGCCCCACTCTATTCAGCTCTGATTGGTCAGATTATTTTACTCTACTCTACTATAATTGGTCTGATGGCCCCACTCTTTTCAGCTCTGATTGGTCAGATTCTTTACTGTGATTGATCAGATGCACTATTCTGCTGTGATTGGTCAGATGCACTACTCTAATTGGTCAAATGGCCCTACTCTACTCTGCACTGAATGGTCAACTCTGCTCTGATTAGTCAGATGATTCTACTCTGCTCTGATTGGTCCGATTATTTTACTCTACTCTGCTATAATTGGTCTGATGGCCCCACTGATTGGTCAGATTCTCTACTGTGATTGGTCAGATGCATTACTCTGCTCTGATTGGTCAAATGGCCCTACTCTACTCTGCACTGAGTGGTCTACTGTGCTCTGATTGGTCAGGTGGCCCTACTTGGTCTGATTGGACTCTTCTCTGCTCTGATTGATCCTTTTACCCTGCTCTGGTTCTCTACTCTGCTCTGAATTTTCAGTTGCTCTACTCCGCTTTGATTGGTGAAATGCTATACTGACGGTGTGTCTAAAATGAAACCACCATTACCATGCATATATATATATATATCAGCTCTTCTGATAAAACACGGTGCAAGATTTCCCAAGATCACAGACTAGAATTAGCAAATTTATTAGTTACCTATTTAGGTTTGTGCAGCAAGTAAGACTGACATTACTGCAGATTCATTTTAGGCAGTGCAGAATCTTTCTTTTAGGAGACAATGAATAACTGTTTTTATCCTTGCAGACGCTTTATACTCACTCACAGGCTCATACTAGAGGCGTTTTTTACTCTGAATTTCATACTAAGATTTAATACAAAATGCTCAGAGTCAGATGTCTTCGTGCAGATTACGTATGGAGCCATTTTGAAGCTGGATGAGAAGTTTGAGATGCTTCAGGCGAAAGTAGCCAGCATCCAGAACCCGACTGTTCCTGCTCAGGTAAATATTACACACTATTATTACACTGTACTCGTACACTATACAGTACTCATACACAGTATGAAAGATAACTCTACATATGTTAAGCTGGTAAGCCATAAGCATGCATTTCTAGAAGTATGATGAAACGTATGATCAAAATATATTAAAAAAATTACATTTTAAGTAACAGAAATGGCCTTACCTAACCAAATGCCAGAGGACAATTAAGAGCTCTGTACTTATTTAAGCATAAGTCTTGTGTTTGTTTGTTTTTTCTTATAAACAAAAAAGCTGAAATCTGTTTTTACAATATTTTTTGGAGGTCTTTTTGTACTGGCAAGATACATATTGTAAAAGTATTTGAGAAGTTATATTAGTGTCAAACGACTTCTGTACATTTTTTAGCTGTTTCACCTTAATCTTACACACTTTAGGGGCTGACTTTTGTTGATAAACATATACATTTGAAGTCAGAATTATTAGCCCCCCTGTATATTTTTTGCATAACACTATAAACTCTCAGAAAAAAAAAATGGTACAATGTTGTGCCAAAGAAGGTACAAACTCTTGTCATTGGGGTAGTACCTTTTTATGGAACAGAACTGTATTTTAAAACAAAGAAACAAGTTTGTACCATCGCAGTTTCCACCTTTAAGGACATGATTTGTACCACGGGGAGCCAAAATGTACTTTGGGTTTGTAAAACCTGCAGATACAATATTGTACTTCATCAAAAGTACAAATCTGATCCATGAAGGTACCACTACAGTGACAAGACACTTTGTACTTCAACAGTGTCAAATGTGCTCCTTCAAGAACTATTTAAAGGCATTTTGCTTTATCCAAAATGCGTCAATTTATTTTCAGTAAATATAAAACATCAAGTACATTTATTAAACAATGTTTGTGTGTAAATGCACCTTTTCCATTTACAATAAAAAATACTTTAACATAAATCAAAAGATCTATTATTTACTAAACATTTCACAACACTTCACAGAAATGTTACAGAAACACATTCTCTCATGTACAATAATAATCATTTGTTTTTCTCCAATGTTCACACAACACCTTTGTAATCTTCTAAAAGTTTATTTAATTTACTTAATTTTAAAATAGAAATAGAATTATGCAAAAGTATTGTAATGAGAAATGCACAGTGTTTGATTAGCTTTACAATACTAAAATGCCTGCATGAACACTTTGCATATGCAAGACTTTTGCCAGCTCAGATCGGTAGTGGAAAGCAAACGCCAAAAGGTGTGGATATCAATAATGAACATGTATTAACAGAAAATGCTAACCAAATGTTTATTAAAATTACTTAAATGTTTAGTTTACAATACCTATAGTTTTGTTTTACCAGTTGTTTTGTATTATTCATTCATTTTCTTTTTGGCTTAGTCGCTTTATTAATCTAGGGTCGCCACAGCAGAATGAACCGTCAACTTATCCAGCATATGTTTTACACAGCGGATGCCCTTCCAGCTGCAACCCATCACTGGGAAATGTTTTGTATTATAAAACTTAATAATTCATGTTTATGAGTTTCTTTAAGCGTTCAGTTGCAATCAGAATTATTCAACCCCCTGAATTATTAGCCCTTCTGTTTATTTTTTTCCCCAATTTCTGTTTAACGGAGAGACAATTTTTTCAACACATTTCTAATCATAATAGTTTAATAACTCATCTCTAATAACTGATTTATTTTATCTTTGCCATGATGACAGTAAATAATATTAGACTAGATATTCTTCAAGACACTAGTATTCAGCTTAAAGTGACATTTAGAGGCTTCACTAGGTTAATTAGGGTAACTAGGCAGGTTAGGGTAATTAGGCAAGTTATTGTATAATGATGGTTTGTTCTGTAGACTACTGAAAAAATATATAGCTTAAAGGGGCTAATAATGTCTGAGGGCGCATTTTCTCTCATCTTCAGCTGAGAAACAAACACTGACTTAGATCCTCAAGCAAAATACCATTCATCAAAATACAGTTGAAGTCAGAATTATTAGGTCTCTTGAATTGTGTATATATATACACATAAAGTCAGAATTATTTGCCTCCCGGTATATTTTTTTTCCCTCAATTTCTGTTTTACGGAGAGCAGATTTATTCAACACATTTCTAATCATAAGTTTTAATAACTCATCTCTAATAACTGATTTATTTTCTTTTCCATGATGACAGCACACAATATTAGACTAGATATTCTTCAAGACACTAGTATTCAGCTTAAAGTGACATTTAAAGGCTTAACTAGGGTAAAGTTAGGGTAATTAGGCAAGTCATTGTATAACAGTGGTTTGTTCTGGAGACAATCCAAAACTAATATTGCTGAAGGGGGCTAATAATATTGACCTTAAAATGGCTTTAAAACTATTAAAAACTGCTAGATATTCTTCAAGACACTTCTATACAGCTTAAAGTGACATTTAAAGGCTTAACTAGGTTAATTAGGTTAACTAGGCAGGTTAGGGTAATTAGGCAAGTTATTGTATAATGATGGTTTGTTCTGTAGACTATTGAAAAAATATATAGCTTAAAGGGGCTAATAATATTGACCTTAAAATGGGTTTTAAAAAAATAAAAACTGCTTTTATTCTAGCCGAAATAAAACAAATAAGACTTTCTCTAGAAGAAAAAATATTATCAGACATACTGTGAAAATTTCCTTGTTCTGTTAAACATCATTTGGGAAATATTTAAAAAAGAAAAACAAATTCAAAGAGGGTTCAATAATTCTGATTGCAACTATATATGCTTTTAAATGATGATTCATGTTTTAATATGGAAATTATTCATAAAATCACTTTGCCTTTCCAGTAATATTTATTTTCAAAGATATTGTAATAAAGAAGGAGTTGTCCAACACTTATGTATTTTTTTTTATGAGAACAATTGTGTACCTTCATTTCAATTGTACCATAAAAGCTACAGAACAGTATCATAAGAGGTCTTTTCTGTACCATGTAAGGTACAACTTTTACAAAGGTACAAATCTGTTTCTTAGGGAACATTATTTGTACCACCGTGTACCTTTTTTTCTGAGAGTGTACATGCAGTGACACAGAGACTGTTAATATGCATGTCACTGATGAGAAAATGAAGGATTCCTACTGTATGGTGGCTGAAATCACCAAATGACCTTAAATAATCCCTAAATGCACTACAGAATGCTATGTTTATACATTCCTGCACAAATGTAAACAAATCAGCTTTTCACAGTGTAATACTCATTACTCTCAAGTACTTTTAAAAGGGCTACTTTTTACTCATACCTTGAGTAGTGTTTACAACAGATAATTTAGCTCTGATTGCACTACCTTTATGGCCAGGTAATGGTACTTTTACTTGAGTGTGATTATTCAGTACTGCTTATTCATTTGAGAGTGTATCGTGGTTGGAGGATGACAGATGTGATTAGGTGTTTTAATATACAGTTGAAGTCAGAATTATTCGCCCTCCTGTAAATGTTATTTCCCCAATTTCTGTTTAACGGAGAGCAGATTTTTTCAACACATTTATAATCATAATAGTTTTAATAACTCATCTCTAATAACTGATTTCTTTTCTCTCTGCCATGATGACAGCACATAATATTAGACTAGATATTCTTCAAGACACTAGTATTCAGCTTAAAGTGACATTTAAAGGCTTCACTAGGGTAATTAGGGTAAAGTTAGGGTAATTAGGCAAGTCATTGTATAACAGTGGTTTGTTTTGGAGACAATCCAAAACTAATATTGCTGAAGGGGGCTAATAATGTTGACCTTAAAATGGCTTTAAAACTATTAAAAACTGCTTTTATTCTTGCCCAAATAAAACAAATAAGACTTTCTCCAGAAGAAATAATATTAGAGGAAATACTGTGAGAAAATCCTGAATCTGTTCAGCATCATTCACAGAAGGCTAAACAATTTTGACTTTAACTGTATGCTGGCGGTGTGAATTACAAAGGAGGTTGATTTAGAAAGTGCTTGAATCTGATGTCCATGAAAGTGTGGGAACCCTGTGCATGCATGTTCTTAACTTTCTCCCTGTGGTTTCAGAGGGTGTATTTGTCCTCCAGCAGCTCTCAGGCCAAGAGTGACTCTGTGATGAATTCGGACACCCCTATGCCTCACCTGGTCCACATCTCCTCCACTCCTCCTCTTTCTTCCACTGAGAGCAGGAAACCTCCAACACTTTCTCCAGGCCCAGAAGTGCCCAGTCCTCCACCACTGCTCCACCAGTCCCACATCTCCACCGCTCCAGATCCACTGCAGAGGAAGAAAATGAGTCTGATCCAGCAGCATCTGCAGCGAGTCAAGAGCCGAGATGAAGAAAGCTCAGAGATCAGAGGCTCGGATTCAGCTGCACATCAGGACAATACAAGTATGAGAGGTTTTTATTCATGAAAACAACACACGTTTACTGGGGAAGACGTTTCACTGATTTGCTTTTTAGTGAATATACAGCAGGGAAAATGAGTATTGAACACGTTGTCATGTTTTCTCCTGGGAATAATATTCCTAAAGGAGCTGTTGATGTGGAATTGAAGCAGATTTTGGTAACAATACAAACATACAAATAAAACAAAACAGAAATATCTGATAAATGAGTTCTGTGTAATAACAATGAACTGACAGAAGGAGAAAGTGTAACTACTGAAATGTCTTTAAGTCTTTTTTGGTGTCGTCAGCTTAAAGACACCTCTCATATAGAGAATGAAGCCTCATGCATTGCTCAGGTGTGAGTTTCTCACAGACTTCAACAGAGTCTCTAAATCTTGATGGTTCTGTGGGTCTCGACTATCAAATCTGAGCTTTATTCTGTATTCTCTATTGGATTCGGATCAGGTGATTGGCTGGGCCATTCTACAGCTTGAGTTTCTTTCTCTGAGCATCTGAGAGTCTCCTTGGCTGTGTTTTGGATCATTATCCTGCTGAAATGTCCACCCTGGCTTCATCTTCATCCTCCTGCTAATGTAGATGTTAATAATATTCATTTACACTGAGGAAGGGCAGAGGGTTGCTGAAGAACTACTGAGAGATTTCAGCTGCTGTCTGGGCTTTCACCGCCCAACTACACCTCCCTTTCTTCATGTGTCCAATACTTTTTTCCTTGTGTCATTTAATTTTATTACGCAGAACCTTATTTGTAAACTAATTAGATTTGAAAAAAATGAAGTGATATTCTGAACAGTTTGCCGTCAGTTTGGGAAGTCATCCTTTTTTTTTGCAATAAAATACCTGCACATTTTAACATTTTTAAAATATTTAAATTCTAGATACCTAATAAAGTGGCCGGTGAGTGTATGTGGGTTTTATTTCAGCAAAGTTATTTCAAGAGTTCACACTTAGCTGATGATTGACTATAAAGCAAGTTTGTCATGCTGTCCCGGGAGAGAGCCCTGAGCCCAAAAGGTCCTTGAGCCCTGGGCTCCCTCCCATTTGCAGGGCGAGAGGGGAGTTTGAGCTCAGGTAGATCTCGAGAACTCCCCTGTCGTAGTGATTGAAGAGCAGATAGTATTTCTTTTTAACGAGATAGATGCTAGGTAGGGAGCAAGTCTAGTGTTGATTTAGACAATGACTTAAGTTGCATGTTTTTAATCGGTGGGAGGAAACCGGAGAACCCGGGGGAAACCCACGTGAGCACGGGGAGAACGTGCAAACTCCACACAGAAATGCCTGCTGGTTTGGTAAAGCCTAGAACCATTGACATTCTTGCTGTGAGGCAACAGCGCTAAGCACTGGGCCACCGTGTCACCCATCTAGGAAGGAGGAGGAGTAGGGGTGGAAGGAGGGGGGGGGGTTCTTCAAATCGAAGATGACTGTAGTAAGAAGCCCTGAATCTTTATAGTGGGTTAGGGATCGTCTGATTGGATAGTCATGTGTGGTTAATGCGTTACCAGCCGTGTTCAATCATAATCACGTGATCCTCTCGAAATTAGTTTATAAATAAACTTCACTAAATTAAAAAAAAACTAAAACAGTCAAAATGACCACCTTGGTAGTTCTAGTGTTAATCATGCAAGAAATATAATCCAGGACAGCATAATTTCTACTTTATTGCCTCCACCAGTGTCTGTTTCTCCTGTCCGCAGGTTGTCTGGGGAGCTCTGAAAGAAAGGTGTTCATCTCCAGCTATATCCTGCAGCGGGCTGGTAAAATGGCACGGCCGAGTGCTGCGGTGCGCTATCTCTCACGAAACATCTTCACGACGAAGGAGCTTTCTCAAAGCAGCACCACTGGAAACCCCAGCAGGTGCCTGCTGAGACTCGACACAAACAAGGTCGACGCCATCAGAGGTGAGCTGTTTAATCCTCATCTGTGTTTGATCTGCTGTTTCAAAGTGGAAAATAAAATGATAATGTGCATGATGGGTTTCCTCCGGGTGCTCCGGTTTCCCCCAAAAGTCCAAACACATGCGCTATAGGTGAATTGGATAAGCTAAATTGTCTGTAGTGTATGTGTGTGAATGAGTGTGTATGGGTGTTTGCCAGTGATAGGTTGCAGCTGGAAGGGCATCCGCTGTGTAAAACATATGTTGGATAAGTTGGCGGTTCATTCCGCTGTGGCGACCCCAGATTAATAAAGGGACTAAGCCGAAAAGAAAATGAATGACTGAATGATTATGATGTAGTTTACCCCATTGGCAGATTATTTTGAAAGAGTCAGAGTCATCAGAGAGGGAAAGCTCCGCCCACTAGTGATCATCTCTTCTCATTAGCATATGACTTCAGTCTTGTTTTTGAATCTGCCACTATGCTGACTAGGCATCTGTAGCTCCGCCCTCTTCTGTAAAGAGCACAACCTCATTTGAATTTAAAGTGACAGTCACTAAAACTTAACACAGTTAGGATCAAAGCCTGAAAGGGTCAGTTTCAGAGAGTAAGAGAACATTATCTGTGTGATATTTTAAGCTAAAACTTCACACACACACACTATTGGGACATCAGAGACTTATTTTACATCTTGTCCCTTTTAAATCGAACTTAGTTTTATATATGAATGAAGTTTACTTGACTGAGTCACTTCTTTTAACACACTGCTGTGTATTTCCTCAGAGTGGGCGGTAAAGCGATACCCAAAGTTTGACCTTCGTGAGAGTGGCAAAGACTGGAAAGTGTGTCTGTCTGTCATCAACTCAACCGCACGCTACTATCGGTTCATGGACAAGACACGCAGGGTGAGAATAACAGACACTCTTCTACATGCAGTCACAGAAACCATGATTTGTTAATGCACATAAAAATATAACGCCAAACAGATTTCTGCAAACTGCTTTTCATATACAGTCATGTGAAAAAGTTTGCACCCCCTATGAATTGTTTTCCGTATAGACGGATTAACATGTTTGTAAGCATTCAGGATGCGCGTGAAGCGAGGTTGCAGAAAAAAAACGGGAGCGCTAGCATTTACAGCAAAGGAATGACATTGTTGTCTTAGAGATATTGATTACATATTATATATATTATCTACATAATGCTTTCAGCGTATTATAACAGCACGTCACCCAGTGATAAGCACAGATATTCAGCAAAATTAATGTTAAAGTGAGCGGCGTTCATCTGACAGGTCCATTTGCGATAGCACCCTCCCAATGGATATTGGATAAGACGAGATGGCCAAGCATCAGCCCCAAATATACAATCTCATTGAAGCTCCAAGGGATTTTACAAGAGAGAAGTTAAAGGCCTACAAGTCTTTGGATGCCAACAATTTTGTTCAGCGTGGTCATGTGCAAGAAATAATGCTCCATGATTACCAGATTCAAGACTATGTAGAGCTAAAAACCGAGGATCTGCCGAGCCAAAGACAAGGAAAGAAGACGGAGCTAACGTTATACAAGGCCTGGGTAATCATCAACAAGCAAAATGATGTTGAACAGATTCAGGAATTGTTCACAGTATTTCCTCTAATATTTGTTCTTCTGGAGAAAGTCTTATTGGTTTTATTTGGGCTAGAATAAAAGCAGTTTTTAATAGTTTTAAAGCCATTTTAAGGTCAATATTATTAGCCCCCTTCAGCAATATTAGTTTAGGATTGTCTCCAGAACAAACCACTGTTATACAATGACTTGCCTAATTACCCTAACTTTACCCTAATTACCCTAGTGAAGCCTTTAAATGTCACTTTAAGCTGAACACTAGTGTCTTGAAGAATATCTAGTCTAATATTATGTGCTGTCATCATGACAAAGAGAAAAGAAATCAGTTAATAGAGATGAGTTATTAAAACTATTATGATTAGAAATGTGCTGAATAAATCTGCTCTCCATTAAACAGAAATTAAGGGGAAAAAATATACCGGGAGGCTAATAATTCTGACTTGAACTGTATTTTGATGAATGGTATTTTGCTTGAGGATCTAAGTCAGTGTTTGTTTCTCAGCTGAAGATGAGAGAAAATGCGTCCTCAGACATGCCATCTCCGGTGTGGTCAGAACCGGCGGCTGTATCATCTGTGTGTGCAGCGACTGCAGAGATCGATGTTGAGTTGTCGGACAGCGACAGCGAACACAAACAACCCAAACTGCTGGTCAGTCGTGTGACCCAAGACTACGACACTCCTGCAGACTGGGACGCAGACAGCGGTAGGTGCACATTGGGCAGAAACAGGCTTTGCTTACTGTTTCTAGTCTAAATATTTACATTTTAAACTGAAACTAATATCATTTTGCTTTTACTCATTGGCAGATTATTTAGCTTGTTTTAAGGAAAAAAAATACTTAATTTTGACTCATTGTTTCTGATAAAAATCTTACCTAGAAAATGTTTCTAGATTTAAGAATTTAGATATTTGGAAAAGCATTTTGTGCATTGTGATTATTCAGTTTCTATACCTGAATACTGTTGGACTGCCCAGACATTTAACTACGATAAATACCATATGATGAAATTGTTGTATTCGTAACACTATATATAACCACAGAAAAATAAACAACCCAGGCTCATTGGGAATATATGCCCAGGGCTACACTTTTGAGAACTGACAAATATGCACCCTGGACTACGTTCTCTTGCAGTTTTTGTTTTCATAAATCCACTAGAGGGCGCAGTGTACATTAAGTACAGTAAATAATCTTGTTTTTGTTTTAAAATATGATGTAGTTCGTGTGAGTTTCCTCCGGGTGCTCCGGTTTCCCCCACAGTCCAAACACATGCGGTACAGGTGAATTGGGTAAGCTAAATTGTCCGTAGTGTATGAGTGTGTATGGGTGTTTCTCAGTGATGGGTTGCAGCTGGAAGGGCATCCGCTGCATAAAACATATGCTGGATAAGTTGGCAGTTCATTCCACTGTGGCGACCCCGGATTAACAAAGGGACTAAGCCGAAAAGAAAATGAATGAATGAATGAATATGATGTAGTTTACCCCATTGGCAGATTATTTTGCTCGTTTTAAGGAAAACCTTATTTTAACCAAGTATTTGTGAAAACACAATTTGTTTTTGCTTGTCTAGAAAATGCTTTGAATTTATAGATATTTGGACTAGAAACAAGATAAAAAAATAAGTTAGAAAAGTATTATTTGCAGTGTAGACAGACCTGTTGTCAATATATTTATATATATTTTTGGTGGGATTTAGATATGAATGACGCCACTTTTGGATTCATGATTTATTTATTTTTACTTTCAGGGCAACCAAAAATCTGTTTTACACATATAGTGGCTTATGATGTTGGAAAAACCTGATATTGCGATATTTTATTTTCAGCACAGACTCATTGGGAAAATGTGCCCAGGGTTACATTTCTGAGAACCGAGAAATATGTGCCAGCCCGAAGCCCAGCGTGCAGCAACCTGCCTTTGTTTTTTACTTTGTGCCTAATAAACTGTCCTTATTTTGCCCGCACCCCAGGGGCCTCATGTATCAACGCTGCGTACGCACAAAAACTTTGCATACGGCAGGTTTCACACTCACGTTTGGATTTACTAACAATCAAATTAACGTGAGAATGTGTGTTGGTCCACGCCAACTTCATGAATGAACTTCATGAACTAACCCATGAGCTGGATCTCTCATATGTCAGTAGTCTTTTCTGATCCTTCCTTTAACAAACGCCCGATGAATCGCCCATTGTAAGCGTGCAGATTGCTGAAGCACTCCTTTCCCTCACACTTCCAATAATATCCAGGAGCGCACAGCGTCTTCATGACTCATGACTTCAGGATCTGTTTGTCTTTGCTGCTGCTGTGTTAGTGGGCGGGGCCGCAGGTTTAAATTTTCTTAGGTTTGCACGCACAACAATTGGGTGGGGCTTATGTTTCGTATCCACGTCACGCTGAAACGGCTAAAGACTCGTTATCAAGACGATTCATTTGAACCACTATGAGTCGACTCTTCTATAAATGAATCAATAGTTTTAAACACTGTGCACTTTCAGATTTAAGCTGTGTTACACACTACATGGAAGGTCATTCTCAAAAACCCATAATAGGGGCTCTTTAAAATAAGCTAAATAATCTGCCAATGGGGTAATACATAATAATAATAATAATGCTTTCAGTTTGAGATATTTAGACTCCGCACATGAGCTTGTTATTCAACAGTTGTTATCTGGGAATAACACGCCTTGAAATGTCACGACTGACCAATCGGAACCCAGTATTCCAGACAACCATGTAATAAAGGAGTGTTCTTATCCAGCCTGGTTTATTTTTGGATTTGTCCTGAAACGGCATTTACTGGCACGGTCATCAGTCTTGTTCCTCATTGTGTTCTGCTCCTCTGATTAGTGTATCTGGGACCGCCTCATCGGGGAGTGAAGGTGCCAGAGTTTGCCCTGTCTGCAGCACATCTGCGCACACGTCCTGAACTTGTAGCTCGATACCTCATCAGATTCATCTTCCCCGAGGACGTTCTGGTGCACAGTAATGTTTACGGTGGGGTGCGGCGCGGCATTCACGCTCTCGACCACAACAAGATCTCTGCACTTCGAGGTGAGATGCTCCATTAACCCTTGGGTGCCGTCAGGGATGTTGAGTCTTCATTTCAGCACTACATTTTTGTCAAGTAGGGATGCTCCGATTGATATCGGCCGATAATCACATTTAATGACTCGATCTGGCCGATCTCATGAACCAATTACAGGTGATTGTTTTGGAGTTTACAAGCAGAGGAAGTGCACGTGCGCACCTGTGTTATACAGATAGCAGCAGTGGTGTAGTCCTAAAAAAAAAAGTGGTGTACTATTACCCACCCAAACCAAATATTAAAAGTAGGCAAAGAAACGACGAAACTATATATATATATATATATATATATATATATATATATATATATATATATATATATATATATATATATATATATATATATATATATTTTTTTTTTTTTTTTTTTTTTTTTTTTTTTTTTTTTAAATTTAACATAATTTACCTGTAACTATTGAAAGAAAAAACAAATACTATGGAAGTCAATGATTACAGGTTTCCAGCTTTCTTCAAAATATTTTCTTTTGTGTTAAACAAAATGAAAAAAAAGACAAACTGATTCGGAACAAGTAAAGGTTGAGTAAAGGATGACAATTGTACTTTTTTTGAATGAACTATCCATTAAAAAGGAAAAATATTTAAACAAATTTGTTCATTTTAAAGCGAGATGCTAATAGCCTAATCCTATTCAATGATTTATGCTTAGCTAATAGTGCCCCCAGCAGACCCGGAGAGAGGCTGAGTATATTAAGCTGTGGTAAAACCTGGGTAAAAGCCAACTGTTTAACTCTAAAGGGACTTGTAAAATGAGCCTATCATTAATATAACAATATATATATATTTTTTTTTTTTATCAGAAAAATAAAAAGTTTTTTTCCTCAAAAACTCAAATACTAGCCTATACAAGTATTTTTTCCATGTTTTAAATAGAACTGCCACTTTTATAATTTAAAATGGCATAAATATGAACATATTAAAAAATGTACAGGCTAATTTACATATTTCACTATCATAATATAAGTCATAATAGGAAATAATTTTTAACAAGATACAACACATAATGTTTCACCCTGATATGCAGTTAAAATGAGTACATTCACTGAGTGCTTCTGTCACTGTGTTTAATCCTGTGCATGAATGTATGATATATATAATGCCACATGCACTGTAATGTGTTTTATAATCATAGTTAACTGATAAATGTTCGTTAAGAGTTGCATTTTCGCTGGAGGAAACAGCTGTGATGATGAGGGAAGCGCCAAGGAAACAGTAGATGGGGAAACCCGATTGGTACATGTGATACAAGTGTTTCTATAGCAAAGAACTGCGCATATGCAGATATTATAACAATCTATAGATAAACACACCTTCTGCTCGCACTCTGCAAAGCTGTGGTTTGCTGATTAAACGAAAAACGAGTTGAAAATGGGGGAGCGGAAGTCTGCCACCGTTTTCATATCAAATTTAAAGGGGACTGAGGTGATCATTTAGTAGTGTACAGTTCATGAGGAAATCGCAAAACATTTCGAGGGACTGAATAGAAATATAAAGGGCTAATGCGATGCCCATGCTTTTTTAAAATAATTTTACCTCAGTGTTTCAGCGAGACATCATTTAGTTGACTTGTCGTCGTTATCGAAAAACTCCCGACATTTTCTTACAGCTGCTGCGGTCGTCAGGGGGCGGGGAATGCCGCAAATTAAACAAAAATCCACTGATTGCAACAAATAAGATGCAAGTAAAAAAAAACATTTGGTATACAGTTAAAGGGGACGCGAATACACATAAATTAGGGAAGTCTAATCAGAAATACAAGTGAGTATACCGAGGGTATACGCAATTATTGATCCTCAGAAGTCGTAATACCCAAACAGCTCATGGAAAAAAGTAGGCATACTGAGTATACGTGCGTATAGCCCCGACTACACCACTGGATAGCAGCACTTCAACATGTGAGGAGGTACATGATGCATGGGGGTGTAAGCGATCGCTGCGTACACGTCACAGCAGCTATAATATATACAGATGTGGTGCGACCTCTGTTTCTAGTTTATTGGCGTGACTTAGGCGAGTGATGATCTCCTGCAACCATTGTATATCCAGTTATTTGAGCTGCTGTGACAGCCATCAGCCTCATCTTGTGTCCAACTGTATGACCTCTCCCAGAAGCTTCACCAATCGTCTGTAAAGCTGCTTCTGTCCACATGCAATGGTTATAAGAGAGATGTTTAAGATTACATGCAGTAATAATAGTGTATAGGATTATATGCAGCATCCTTAGTTTATTCTCTTAGGTAAGGAGAGGTCATACTTAGAGGGAACATGTGCTTTATGCAATGGGAAAGTTACAGAAAGCTTGAAGCATCAGAATCGGTATTCTGTATCGGCCGATCACCATAAGGAATCGGTGCTCAGTATCGCCTGCAAAAATACTGAGCGGAGCATCCCTATTGTCAAGTAATGGTACAGTCAGCTGAGTGTGTGTTTTTCAGTACTTTTGATTAGCCATTAGCTATGTTTTGTAAGAAACTCTGCCACTTCTCGTCCTCCTCAGAGCACCTGTCGGAGCGTTTTCCCTGGATGAAGCTGGAGGAAGATGGAAGTGACTGGAAGGTTTGTGTTGGCTCTATAAACAGCGCCATACGCAAGTTTCGATACGAACGCAAGATGGGCAAAAAAAAGGGATGCGCTAACACATCCATTACAGACCCGAGGGTGAAATCTTCACTTGGAGAAGTGTTTGTACAGTGAGTCAAGACGTTCTGCTGGATTTGGGTACACTTTAGTTTAGCTCACAATTCATGCTAATAACTGCTGGCTTATTATCTACCTGTTATTAAGATATTTACAGTTCATTAGTAATAAAATATGATCTTATTCTACACAAATCCTAAACCCAACTTCTACCTACTAACTATTAGTTTATTAAGCTAGCAGTGTTAGTTAATGGTTTGTTATTATCGTGAACTGTGACCTAAACTCAAGTGTTACCGTTGTTTTTGTCCAGGATGTGTGTTGAATTTATTTGATTGTGTGGTTTATAATTCATTACTTGAATATTTGCAACAGACAAATCAAAGCAAATTAAACTCTTTATTAGGCAATAGACATCAGCATTTAGGATGTTTCAACAACACAAATTAATATATTGATTTATTAAGAACAGAGAAGTGTTAATATATATTATGTTTGCCAAACTTTTCTTTTTGATTGTGTTGCGATAGAAGAACAGAATAATAAACAAACAGAAGCAACTGTTGTTTGAGCTTCAATTCTGAAAAGTTCAGAGTACACACGTTTAACTAAAGGTGTCAGGATTAAAAACACACACAGACCCTCATTTCTTCTGTCGCCAACCTGGAATAAAGCACAGTAACAGTTTAATTGATCATGTTTTTTAATTGATCGTAATTAGTCATGTTTGTTTTCTTGCCAATTAAACTTCTGAATATACAGTGCTCAGCATATATATGCGTACACCCCTCACAAATCTCCCTTTTAAATCGATGTTTAATAGGAATCTCTACAATATTATGTATGCATATACATTAGATTAGTCAGTACTAAAGACAAATCTGGAACTCATCTAGCAAAATAACTTACGATAACGCTCTAAAAACTAGCACACCTAAATTTATATGCTAGAGAAAAATATTAAATACAAATTTAAAAAAAAAAGAGAAGCAAAAAAAAATGGGAAAATTTTGTGGAAATTTTGTAGGTTGTAATGTTTTTTTTACAATATTTTGCTTGAATTTAATTGTATTATCTTTCAATTTCTAAATATGGTTACTGACTAACATATTATTTTAATAAATATATCTGTTTAATAAATCAGTTTTGTTTAAATGCACCAAAATACACTGCCTATATTCACTGAGAAATAAATAAAAATATGCATTTTCAAGATCAATCTACTCAATTATGCGGAGCACTGTATTTTGTAGGTTGAATATATCCTAGCACTAGCGGATGTCATGGAGAACGCACCTCCTTTGGTGGATGTCATGTTTTTCCAGCGGTTTTCTTGAGGTTTTTGGTGATGTTATTGATCACCCCAAGACACTGCGCCCACGCCACCCCACGCACACTGATGTCAAACTGGGGGAACATCTCTGCCAGAAACTCTAAACACACACACACAATTAAAAACGACTTCAAATCATTGTAACTAGGGATGCACCAAAATGAAAATTCTTGCCCGAAACCGAAAACAAAACCGACAAAGAGGAATCCAAAACCGAAACACAGACATAAACAATGCCAATTATTAGCACCACCGCATTTATTGCTATGACTGTGCGACCTTACTGAAATGAAGTTATTGTATTGCATAAATTAATATTAAAGTTTCAAAGAATAACTCAATTACAAATTCTGAAAACATTTATTTAGCACATTGCAACAGGGATGATCACTTCTGGGGATGGGGATTTATTACAGTATAAAGTAGCACTTTTATTTTACCCAATAAATGCACTGATAATATCCTCAATCAAATGAACTTAAACGATAAAAAAAAATGCAACAAATATTTGTTTTGGCCTGAACTACAAAACCAAATGTACAGAATTTTAGTATCAGTTTTGCTTAAAGGTGTAAGTTTGACACCCAGTGGTTGAACTAGGTATTGCACTTCTGTCTCAAAATAAACGCACGCGCGGGATGCCAGATTGAGTACAGGAGCGAGTGATTTACACTGTGTTCTAGATAAAAGCAACGACACGCGATAGAGGGAATATTCTCCATATTAAAAGGAGTTTTGGATCTAACCAACACCTCGAGTTGATATATTAGAAACAGCTTCTATTTCTCACAGCTGAACAACAGAAACCTATGACAGTGATCACCTCAGGTAAACCTCGTGTGCTTTATTCAGTGCTAAATGCTAACAATGCGAGTTTGAAAAGATTATAAACCTCACCGTTTCGTGAGTGAGTGCATATTCTGTGCTTCTGAAAGGCTGTGTTTACATTTCTGTCGTGTTTCGTCTGCTGCAAACAGCTCATCACTGCGTATCTCGTCATGTAGCGTGTTGTTAGGACACGCGGTTACAATGTAACCTGCTCACCTAATGTTTACACTCGTAATATTTATATCATTTGCTAATTAATAACCTCATGTGGAACTGAATCTGTCTCATTTCGACGTCTGATACGGTCCATTTCGGTCACGGACGCATGCTTTCAGAGTCTTTTTGAATGAATGAATGTTTTCCAACAAGGCAACCCGGAGTGCTGAATTATAATTGGCTAAACAAAGACAGCGTTCTGGCACGGAAAACCATGGTCAAAGCAGAATATCTGACTTCAGCATTGTTTTTCAGTTAAACAAGTATGTTCACTCAGGATGTTTCTTAAATATCTGCACACATGTTATGGTGTTTTTATGCTTTAGAAGAGTCAAAAACTGACATACAGCACCTTTAAGTTGCACACTAGTTTGATTATATTTAAATATCATTCTAACTGCACGCAATTTTCTAATCAGCCAATCACATGGCAGCAACTCAATGCATTAAAGCCGCGCTCACACTGGACTTTTCTCCCCATAGACTTCCATTCATACGCACGCGAATGCGTCAGACCGGAAACGCAGTGTCATGGTCAAGTTTCGCATTTCGCTGCGGTGCAAAGTTCAAGCTTGGTGAACTCTGACTCTGGTGAACATGGAGCAATCGCTCACTGTTTTTAATGCCTAATCATCTTGCTTAATCCCACCCCTTTTCGCAGCGCCGTACGACAAACTCTAGTGTGACCGCATTTTTAGGCGTGTAGACATGGTCAAGACGATCTGCTGCAGTTCAAAGCGAGCATCAGAAAGGGGAATAAGCTTTCTGTATGTATATAAACTGTTTCGGTCGAAAACCTTCGGCTGAATATTTAGTACATCCCTAATTGTAACCATTCATTCTAATTACATTTCTGAATTAAACTGGGCTGGAAAAAAGCTTCATTCACAAAATAGTTTTTAATGTTTAAAGGCTCGTGCACTGGGATTAAAACTATTGCGATTAGAAATGTGTTGAAAAAATAGACATACTTTTACGTTAAACAGAAATTAGGGAAAATATACAGGAGGGTTAATAATTCTGGCTATATTCACCTCGAAGGGCCTCAATCTTGTTGGGGTCGAGCTGCTGGATGCCTTTCGCAGGGTTTCCGGTGACTGCGCTGCAGGACAGTGTGCTGATGGGGAAAAGAGAGTAAAGCACAGGAGCTACTGCTTTCTGCGGCTCCGTCTCCTTAAACACCTCCTTATACACACACTGCGGGATCCACACTTTACGCAGAGAGCTCCCAATCATCACTGAGGGGGAAAAACAAAATAAAATATCCATTAATCAGTTTCTAACTAGTGATGAGACGTTCGGATCATTTGACAGACTCGGAGTCTCGTTCAGAGAGAATATACAAAAGTGAGAATTAGGGCTGCACAGTGTATGGTTCAGCATCCACACTGCAATGCAGGACATCTGATTATTAAAGCACTGTTCCTAAATACTGTTGAATAAAACACACACACACATTTTCATCTAATATTGTTTGCTCTACTGCATTCATGCATATTATTTATTATATTTTATGCATGATTCACTCCCGAGTCTGTCGGCATCTTACCTTTGCTGTCATCTTGAACTGTGGCCTCTTCATGCTTTGGATCAGATTCCTCTTTCTCTCGGTGCACATGACCTGAGCTTTTCTTTCTCTTCTGCGGATGCTCAAACTCAGCGTGAGCCCAAGAGTCCTGCTTTATTATCTGAGAGGGCAGTGTGTGATCAGTGCACATCTGATCTGGTTTTGTTACGAGTGCAGTGTTTTCAGGAGTGTGTTGATGTGTTCTGGTGCCGCCTCGTCCCCGCCGGCCACGTCCTCTGCCCCTGCCTCTGCCGCGTCCCGTTCTGCCGCTGCTGTTTTCTGCCTGCTGGAGGTCTGCCCCGTCTGCTGCCCGTCTCCAGGGAGGGTCCCAGCGGGAGTTTCTGTGCACCGGTGGGCCGAGACGCTGCGCTAAATCCCAGGACAGATGCTCTTCTTCAGCCGCTGCAGACGCCTGGTACAGTACAAAAAAATTAATTCATTTAAATTTAAAATAAGTATTGCTGATTAGCAGGGCCAGACAGAATCTGCAGACATTTTTAGCTATTTCTGCGTAGGATTTTGTATAAGATAATCAGCTATTCATTTTGGGAGTATAGTAATTAAAAACATGAAATAAAAAATAATGGCTTTTGTTTAAAGTTTACAATGCAAATCTAATAAGTAGGTGATCGTCTTCAGAAACATGTTGCTGTGCTGGTTGAAAGTGTCTTCACACTCCACTAGCACTGATTAAAGTAAATGATCTAAATGTGTTTATATGCATTTTATATTCTGGGTGAGGCAGAAGACTAATAAATGTTCATTCAATTAAATACTGTCAGGCCGATAATTCCCATCATTCTGATAAGTAGCCCAAACTGTCTGTCAGCAAATGTAGATCTGTACAGCCGATCACGCAGATCCGCTGTTTGCGTGAATATGAGAGAGAGAGTGACAGCGGTAAAAACAAATGCTGAATCAAAACCTTTTATAATCCTGAATTAGGGTTGGGCGATGTTGACCAATTTAGCATCGTACAATGTCTAATGTGAAACATCGCGATGGACAATGGCATCGTCTTCATAGGCGGAGGTGAATTAATTATTCATGAATAATTAATTAATTCATAACGAATGTATTATTTGTAGCCTACCGTTTCAACTACCTGGTCTTTGTTTTACCCATAACCAAATCATAAAGATATAACGATAAGTTACACACACATTACCACCTGTCAATCACTTTTTCCGCGGTGCGGTGGATGGCGGAGGGGTGTCGCGGATGAAAGTGAAGAGGGTTGGGGAGTCGCGGAAGAAAGTGAAGAGGGTTGGGGAGTCGCGGAAGAAAGTGAAAAGGAACAGCGGACAGGGGAGGAGGGCGGTTGAGGAGGGAGATCTGTAAAATGAGGTGCTGTGGGATCCGGAGTGTTTCAGCACAAATTAAGCCGTGGATAGAGACAAGATTAATTAAATATCACGTTTAACAGCTATAGTGAGACGCGATCCACTATCATCCTTGATAAACTGTCCGACGTACACTCTTCTCTGCAGCTCAGACGAGCGCATGACAGTGTGTGTGTCTGTGGTCACGTGATGTGCGTTTTCAGTGGACGGTGGCCTGTTTAGAAATGCTAGGTGAAACGCCAGTGTGGACGTGGGTCGTTTTCGTTCTAAAATGCCATTTTAAAACTAAGCTGTATTAGTGTGAACGGGGTCTGAGTGTGTATTTTTTCACGAGCGGGTTTGCGACGGGGGCGGGCGGAGGATCGGCCATGCCGGCTCAGCATCATGATGTCTATCGGCCATCAGCGATGGCATCGTCTATCAGCCCAACCCTGTCCTGAATCAATATTGGAGTTAGTTTTACATGCTGGAGGAAGAACACATATGGAGCTAATGATATGCCAAAACAATCTAAATTTGAATTGTGTTAATTTGAATTATTGACAATTGTAATTTAATAAATCTAAATATTTATATGCCGTTAAAAGTTGAATATTGAACATCTGAAATGTAAGACAACTGAACTTGTCAAGACTGAATCTTTTATAGGTGTGTTTTCAAACTTCAGATTTTTTGTGTTCTGAATTCACAGACTGCAGATATTGGGTTTGTAAAAATACAGTTTCAAATTGTCAAGATGAAAAAAACTCAGAACATCAAATTCAATATCCTAAAATTAAAAACCAGAAATTCAGATTCAGCAGAAAGTGGGTCAGGGGTCATACTCTTCCCTGTCTATAAAAAATTCAGCCTTGACAACTTCAGTTGTTCAATATTCAAGTTATGACAAAACAATTTTTTTTTTAATAATTATTTTTTCGGGGTTTTCACCTTTATTAGATAGGACAGTAGAAAGAATTAACAGGAGAGCATGGGGAGCAGAGAGAGGGGAAGGATCGGCATAGGACCGCGAGACTGAATCGGGTCGCCGTGAACGATGGAGTGCATGTGTCGATGCACTAACCACTATACCACTGGCATGTCAAAACAACTTTTAACAGCATATAAAAATTCAGATTTATTAAATTACAATTGTCAATAATTCAAATTAACACAATTCAAATTCAGATTCTTTTGGCGTATTATTAGCTCCATAGACACCATGGCTGAAATATTTCTGTTAGACAGGTCATGTTCTGTTTTAAACTCTTTTAGTCACGCAGAGCTGATGTAGATTGTGTTGTTATGAATGGGTTATATGCACAAAAGTGTTGTTCAGCCACTGAAATCTCCCGCTGACAGATTGATGTGACTATTTTCAGTTTCATAAGGTCCTTTTACAGCATCGATAATGTAAATTTATATTCAGTTTAACAACTAAACATCAGTAAATAGCGCTATTCCGCCTAGCCTGCTTTACTGAGCTGAAGTTGCTTTTATATTCACATTGGGTCATTGTTGATCAATGACAGCCTGTGACACGCTCCCTATATTGTTCACCGCTACTCTGAATATTCGCTCTGAAACAGCATGCAAGTATGGCTTAGTAATAAGTGTAATTCCTGCACCACCGGCCAACCACTAAGCATACAGTAGTCGCTTAAGGACAAAGCACGTGAGCGAGTGAGACCACGATCCTTGCATGCATGAAATATTGCACATTATGACAAGTTCTGCAGCTACACAACTGAAACGTGCTGATATAATACAGTTATTCGTTCAGAATTGTAGTATTATAAATTACTGTAGGTTTCTAACTGGCGAATGACATGATCTAGTGGGTCTCTGTCATCTTTAATGTGTGCGTTTGTGATTTAAGGAGGTGTGGCTTTGGACGGCAGGGGAGGGACTGTGTTTTCAAAGCTATTATGCTAACGGTTAACATTTTGGCAGATCACCTACTGCGCCTTTAATTATTTAAATTACTGCACCACTATTTTTGGTAAAAAAAAAATAATAGTTTAAGCTTTACAATGCAAACCTAATTTGTTAAGTAAACAAAGCAAGTCTCATATAATAGATCTACAAAAAGATGTTACTTTACAAACGCTCTTGTAAATAATTCATATAAACATTTGCATATTAGTCAATAACATTACTGAAATTAATATAAAATGAATTAAATATACATAAATATTTATGAACAGGCTCACTGAAGGGAATGATTTTGGGAGTATAATAACTAAACTTAAAACATGAATAAAATAACATTTGTTTAAATCTAATTACAAGTGAAAGTTCACATTTTTAAACTACTTTGTAAAGTACAATTCATTAGAAACACTACTCAGGTACAGTAATCTCAATATTTGTAATTCATTACTTTACAATACTGCATGTGCATTAATTACGCATTATTAACTATAATTACTCTGTTACGTACATGGAAGATGTACAGCAAGGACACCTTAAGATAAAGTGATGAACTCTTTATGGACGAACCTTTGGTGTTTTCTTCCCCCTTGCTGTACTCCTTGCTGACGATGACTTTAGAAGTAGAGAAAGAAGACTCATAAAATACACAAGCACACACAAACTGTCATTGGGAGCTCAAGTTAAATAAAGATTAGGTATAGAGGTTAGGGCTGCACAATACATCGCATAATTATTGTTACCACCATAATATTATATGCACTTTACATTTGGCAGACGTGTCAAACTTATTTTATGCATTAAATGTTCATCTAAATTTGAACAATCAGATGGGGTCTTACTATCTTTAGTCCCGCTTCCCCAGTAATTAGCAGTTGATGATCTGCTATTGGCTAGAAGCTGAACACAGAGCTGAAAATAATCACTAATGGGCGGAGTCGAGACGAGAGAGGAAAGGGAATATCTGCTGAGGTTTTTACTCATTCATGTTCGTGTTTTAAAGTCTAAATGTTTGCACCTTCACACAGTTTTAGTCTTAATTAGATCTGAAAAATATCTTTAACACCTGTTTATTTTTTTATCAATTAATAAATAATTTCAAAACAGCTAATAAATATAGCATTATTCTAGGGAAATGCTACATCATAAGAAATATTAAATCACAATACTCTACTATACTGCATATTAGTCCAGTATCGTGCAGCACTAATAGAGGTGATGCTATAACGGACAGTGTAAAATAATGTTTTTCACAATGAAGAAAGCTAGATTGTTCTAGTTCACCCAAATGTGTGTGAGCTGTGGATAATGGAGTTTAAAGATGTATAATACCTCACTGGACATCTGTCTGTCAATCTTCTGTTCAAGCCTCTGCACCGCTGCATGCAGGAACTGCAAGTCAACAGAGCTGAAATCATTCACAGGCCAAGAGTTGGTTCTTCATACATGGATAACCTGGTTTTGATTTGATATAATCAAATATATAGGTGTAACGATATTGAAACAGAACCGAAAAAAATAAATAAATAAGTGTTGTACTCGTTTAGAGGTACCCCCGGTTTTCTTGTTAATAAATACATGCAACGTAGAACTGTTCAACACAAAACCAGGGTTCATACACATTTTTACTATTAAAATTCCATGACTTTTCCATTATTTTCCATGAAGACTTTCAAGTAATTTTTCATGACCTAATGTTTCCTGCAATGTCTACATATTCGTGGTAAAAGAAAATCAATGCATGTTCAAATTTATTATAGCATATCGTAAAACACGCAACAATATTTAGTTGTTTATTTTTATATCTATGTCAAATTGATTTAGATAATGCTTACACCCCATTCACAGGGGGCGTCAGCTGCATTGTGTATCCGTCTGCACGGCTTCAGTGATCACTGAATAGATCACTCTATGCAAATACCCTAGCTCAGACAGTAGCCGATTGCTGACTAATTTCATTGGCTGACGCTGCTATGACGATCGCATCAGCCCCAACTTCAGACACGCCCTCTGTCAAGCGTTGACGCTGAAGCCCCGTGTGAATGGGGCGTTACACCGCACTAATAATGTGAGAGTATGTGATTGAAGGACAGAAAAGAAGTAAATAACCTATATTTAAGTATACAAATAACTGTTTTCCATGACTTTTCCAAAACTTTATGGGTTTTTCTGTTTTTCCAAAACTTTTCCAGGCCTGGAAAATGCCATGTTAAAATTCCATGACTTTTCCAGGTTTACAATATGAACCCTGCAAAACAGCAGGACGTGTTTAATAAGGAAATAAAAATGGTAAAGAAAACAGACTAATCAGTAGCTGTGTTTCAATCCAAAGACGCAAATTAAATTTATGTGCAAAACAGGAATATGGCATAAAAGACGTGCGAATAAAGCAGCGTTTCCATCCAATAAGTCAAAGAGAACAGAATCCTGATTAACTGATGCCAAATATCAACAGTAAAAACGTAATTTGCTGCGGTAGGAGAAGCTGCATGAATCTTTTCTTCATTTAATAAATGACTTTTACCTCAGAAGATGACGCCGACACGCAATGAACACCTGGTGGAGTTTGAAGGCGTGAGACACGGAGCACAGACGCTCTTGACTAATCTGGAGGTCATTAATAATATAATAACACTAATACTGAAATGGTTACGGCGTTTCCGAATGACCAAAACAACATTTCCGATGTTTTACAGCGTGCTCAGCCTGCTGGTGTGTCCACTCGCCCACATTTTTATCATTACATGATCTCTTATAACAAAGTCACATGACCTTTTTTAATGCGCACTTGTGCGGTAAAAGCGTTTCCATCATAGTTTATATGCATCTTATCGAATAAAAAGTTTATCCTACTCAGTTGTGCGCATTTTCAAAACTGATATGCATCTTGGCATTTCCATCAACCGGTTTTTTATGCGCATATAAAAATAGGTGCATGGAAGCATAGCTAGCTCTATATTATATTATGTTGGGGAAAGATACTTTGTAAAGTAATGCATTATAATATTGCGTTACTCCCCACACAAGTAACTAGTTGCTTTACGTTTGCGTTACTTTTTCTCACCTGCTGAGGCTTAATCTCTTTCAGAAGTTGTGTTTTTTTTTTCTTATTTTTTAAACCGAGGAGCTCTGCAATTAACAACACACTGTATAACCTTCATCAAAACTAAATAATATGTTAGGATGTTTTATCTTCTGAGAACTTCCTGATGTCTTTACATGTCATATATACAGATTAATGAAAGTTTAAAGCAGCGTGTTTCCTACTTTTGTACTTTTAGTCCTATTAGTGCAGTAAAATCAGTGTGATTGAGACTATAATCCCCTTTTTTCTTCCCGTGTTCAGAATAATGAACATTCTCTCATCGAGTGCGGGATTCAACGAGACTAAATTCATTTTAATTCAGAATTGTATTTTTTTTTTTTTTTTTATGCAACTCAAATATTACTTTATCTTTTAACGAATGGGTTACTTTATTCGTTATTTAGAAAAGTATTATTTTTTATTTAAATCGCGTTACTTGTAATGCATTAACCAGTGTTTCCTCTAGGATATTTTCCAGCTGTGGCGGCAGGTCTTTTTTACACAGATCTGCCAACTACCTATAGCGCAGAATTACAAGTCGAGATCGCATTCATGTAATACGAGCATGCGAATCTCTTTGCTTAGAGCGCCTCTGTTCGTGCACAAAACGTCTTGCACGCCCTCAAATTTACACGCTCAAGTGCAGATCTTCTTGTGCTCTCTTAAATAAATGCTGCTGAAGTGCGATTTAGTGCGTTTTGCGACATTAATGCGTCCTGAAGTTAAGTGAAACGGCTATAAACTCCAGCAAGATAAAGTCATTATATGCAGAGCCATAGATCTTTATCAATAAAGTATACTTATGGAAACTGTGTTCATCTTAACTGAAAGCTACGCCGTGTTTGCTAGCCTCACGCACCTGTCAGTCAGTCAGTATGTCACCTTAAAGGGTTGAACAAATAGCGCACAGCACTATTACGGTTACAGAAAAGCTTGCGCTGTTATAATTGACTCACCTTTTAATACGTTTCGGTGCGATTATAAGCCGCTATAAAAAAAACACGACTAAATGTTTTGAATGAGAAGCTGTAATTTAGCCGTGGCGGGATGAATTTTGGTGTGGCGCCCCGCCACGGAAGAATGAATGTAGCGGAAACCGTGGCATTAACCCCAACACTGGTAGTGACCCAGCATATAAACTCCACTCATCTCTCAGAGAGCCAGTGGGAGTTCATCTTTCCTGCCGCCAAATACAGTCTTACATGCAGAAATGCCGTCTGGGTCAGTATTCGCTTGAACTCAATATGAAAGTTGATTCATGAGTGATTGCTTAAAGGGACAGCAGCTATTAATGCCACTAATAAACAAACAGCACCACACAAATGATAGATGGTAGATAGATTTTGGAGCATTCAAACTCATAATTGTTTTTTTATGCTGATGATAATGGAGTTAATAAGAGGCTGACTGTGATCAGATTTGTGAATGAGTAAACTGAGAACAGAAGCTCTTACCCGACAGTGGTTCAGGACCTCGAGTAGTAAATTCTGCTGATCCTCCCCGACAACAGATGTGCTCTGGTTTGGGAAATAATTAGGACATTCATTAAAGAAACATGCAACAATTAAACAGTTTACAATTAATGGACAATACAGGTGTGGACACAAACACAGGCAACACTGACTAGTATGAAGTTCAAGGCTTATCGTGAGTCTGCACAAACCTGTACTGGAGCATTTGGAAATACTGGAGGCTCCATCGCAGCTAAAGGACTGATGGCAGTGTCCAGTCCCGAAATCTCTACAGGACGTCTGGCTGAATCAGAAGGAGGCGCAGCTCGGCCAAATGTGTGCTCTTCTGAAGGGACGCCCACACTCATGTCCTTATTCATATAAGAGATATCCATATAAGAGAATCTACATTCACATTCATATCCTTATTCATATAAGATCCTCACACAGGTGAGTGGGCTTGACAAACCACCTGTAGAAACATTCTTCTCTCCATATGCACCAGACACTTTACCTAAACTCCATCTTACAAGGACTCGATGAGGAAAATGTTTACTTGTGAATTTACCACAGATACTAAAATGAATACTTTGGAAGTCGATGGCTAACAAAATAAGCCTTAATATCCTGCTTTGCTTCTGTCAGGATTTATTCTACGAGAACGACAGGCTAGATCTACATCATCTCTTACTTAAAAGAAGAAATTAGGTGAAGTGCCTATAATGTTTACCACGCTACTTTGAATATTGGCTCTGAAATCGACTGACTTTAAAACAACATTAGCACTATTTAGCTGTCAGCAATGTTGTACTTTGGTAGTCATTGGCTGATAATATGATTTCTCCATTTATAATTGGCAAATAATTATTTTCTGAAATTATATTAAGAAGCTGAAAGTCTGAATGTGCTAATAAAAACCAAAAGCACAAACCCCTACCCTATCAGCAGCACTGCAGTTCAGATTTGTCTCCAGCTTTCGTCTCTGCTCAGCCAGAAATGTCTGTCGACTCTTATTCTGTGCTTTTAAACTCCTCCTGGGCGACTGTTTCGGGGGAGACACTGAATCCTGATCATCTGAAAGAGAAATTACAGAGGTGTGTCAACAATAAAATATGAAATGGATGCAAACGTGTCCATGGGTCAAAGGAGAAAGGGGGTTTATAAGCCAACAATCAATCAATTTCCTGTACATTTGAATTAATTTAAAAAGCTCTTATAGTCTACGCTAAAGGGAACATATACTTATGACTGATTATTTATCTTCTTTCATGTGCGTCCTACGAGAACAGAGCAAATCTCAAATGGAACTATCCTGGTTAAATAAAGTAGAAATAAAAATAAAAGAATTACATCAACGTGTACTGTTTATTTCAAGAACACAAATTATGACAATCATGCATTTTTAGTAGTGATGTGCGATACCACTGGTTTCCTATCTGATCCGATACCAAGTAAAATGAAGGCGAGTATCGGCGATACCGATCCGATACCGATACTGCCCAACAATTACTATTTGTTAGGGGTGTCAAAATTAATTGTTTCTTCAGTGCACCGCGATGCAGATGGGGACAATTCGATATCGGTTTAGTAATAGATCATAACCGGTTATTAGGCACTGACGTCATTTATCCCCTATGCGCGATGTCGCGGTAGAATACTATGGCGAAGGAGGCGAGGGTGAGTAAATAAAATTATTTTCTTATTGTTATTTGTTTTTAAAGGTTTGAATGGTCTGGCACCTACTTACATCGGTGAACTTCTTCACTGGCACACTTCATCGAGGCCAATCAGGTCAGAACAACAGTCTTAGCTTGTTGTTCCTAAATCACGGCTAAAATCAAGAGGTGAGAGGGCTTTTTCCGTCAGAGCCCCTCGTCTGTGGAATGGTCTGCCTTTACATATTAGGTCATGCTCTTCGCTTGGTGCTTTTAAGTCTCATTTAAAAAAAAAAAAAATCACCTTTTGTCTATTGCTTTTGATTGCTATTAATTTATTTTAATTTTGTTTTATATATATTCTATTTGTTTATACAAATTGTATATTTTTGTATGCTGGTCTTTTTGTAAAGCACTTTGGTTAACATCAGTTGTTTTTAAATGTGCTCTATAAATAAAGCAAACAAACAAACAAAACACTCCTACTACTTAAAAAGCAGATCTTTCACTGACACTGAGGAATGATAAAGCACAAGCCGCTATTTCACTACTAGGGAGAAATGCTGTAAAACTCTCTCTTTCTCTCTCCCACACATACACACACACACTTTGGGCATTTGACCCGCTGGCATGTTCGTGAGGTAAATTTCCCTCCTCTCGGCTGTTTGTGGATCGAGACACAAGCGTGCCTGTGGTGCGAGTTTATTGTATTGTATTTCCTCTATTACGGATTACCTGATAACCGCGTATTATGCGCATATAGACTGACCCGCGGCTGTTATTCCCGTGTCACTCATGAGTGAACCGCGCTTTCGTTTCTAAAGCCAAGCGCAGCACTTTCTGTTGAGCGGGTGAAGACAATGACCAATCATAGGAGTGTAAGAACTTGCCAGCGCTTAAAAAGCAAGCGAGATAATATTTACATTAGTTTATTTGTTCTGAAACTGTTATAAATGCTCGTGCTGTCTTCTGAGCATGTATTGGAGTTTTCATTCACAAAGAGTATTTTTTTTTGAGCAGGTAAAATTAAAGGTACAGTTCATATATCTGTCTGCTTGTATTAAAGGACAAAATTGTATTAGAAGTAATATATAAATATAAACATATTTCTAGATTTTAATACAATTTTTTTTCTTGTGTTGTAAAGAAAAAAAATCTAATTATGTATGAAAAACATCGTCAATGCACCGTGATGCACCGAGATATCGAATTGAACCGAATTGATGGCATGATAATCATAACCGAACCGAACCGTGAGACCAGTGTAGGTTCACACCCCTACTGTTTGGAAAATTAAAGTAACAAATAGTGTACTTAAAAGTGTCACTTCATACTGAAAACAAGACATATTACGGGTTATTCTTGTTTATTGATGAAGAATTATCATACAAAAAAAGAGCCAACTTACATATTTATTGACAGCATCTGAGCATATAGAGGTAAAGTTGGTTTTATATTCGCACATTCTGACTTTCCCCTTAATAATATAATTTCAGAAAAGTATTATTTGCAAACTCTAAATAACGAAATCATATAAGCAGCCAATGACTATCAAAGTACAACATTGTTCACAGTGAATTAGACAGTGTTAATGTTGTTTTGAAGTCATACTCGCATGCTAATTCCGATCGAATATTCAAAGTAACATAGTAAACAATATAGACTTCTAAATGAACGAATGTGCCAATATAAAACCAACTTTACCTCTATTTTGAGCATGTATATCTTAAAACACCTGCCTGAACATCTTAAAACATTCACACTTTGTGGTTCAGTGACATGTTAATCCGGTCCCCTTGAAGATTTTAAACCTTTTTCCGTTGTTTTATCATTGTCACAAAAAAACCCAATCCCCCAAAATACAGCCACATCGCCACATTTTCTCCCTCTGTACCTGGATAGTGCCTGCCTGCTGCACCTAAGGACTCTGAAAGCGTCTGTCTCGCCCGTGATCTGCAGTTGTACAGTGCCATATTACGCACATGACTTGACAGGCGGAAGAACAAGTAGTTCCAACTAAGTTGGCATTATTCAGATAAACTAGGGTAAGTGTGGATACTTTCCTCTGTATTTCCATTTCCAATAAACTACATATTTGCCCCCAAAAATTGAAATATCGATATTTTGATAAGATAATCGATTCTACAACAAAGCTGGTATCAGAGATATCGATATTTTAGTATTGATCCGCACATCATTAATTTTTTGCATGATTCACAGAAGAGAAGCACTAAAATGTCATTCAATTAAATGATATTTTAATAAAAAGGAATATTTAGAGCAAGAATCATTTGACAACATGTTGAAAGTGTATTTAATAATCACATTGGAGCCACCAAAATACTTGTTTATTGTCAAACTTTTGCCACTATCTCTCAAACCACTTGACTAGGCTTTACTCATTTGTCATCAATAAGTTATTAATCATTTTAAATGATCAAATTCAGCATGATTACTTATTCTTTTATACATTTCTTACAGTACAGGTCAGAATAAGTGTTTTCGTTTGAATCACAATAGACAAGTTCATCCTCATTTTGACTTTTCAGTTTCACAATAGTTACTCGAAACAAATAGATATGCTGCTTATATTTAAAATACTTTCAATAACATCACTTTTCCAATTAAATTTGAGGCAGGCACTAGAATATATTTGACCTCTGTAGTCATTTCCTCTTAAAGGGTTAGTTCACCCAAAAATTAATATCTACTCAACCTGAAGTTGACCATTATGAGTTTCAATATGATGAAAACCTAAAACCATTGACGTCCATAGTGTTTTTCCTACTATGGAAGTCAATTGTTAAAGGTGGGGCATTACGGTGGCTCAGTGGTCAGCACTGTGGCCTCACAGCAATAAAGTCACTGGTTCAAGCACTGGCTAGGTCAGTGGGCATTTCTGTGTGGAGTTTGCATGTTCTCCCCGGGTGCTACGGGTTCCCCCACAGTCCAAACACATGTGCTATAGGGGAATTGATTAACTAAATTGGCCGTAGTGTATGAGTGTGTGTATGGGTGTTTCCCATTACTGGGTTGCAGCTAGAAAGGCATCTCCTGTGATAAACATATGCTGGATAAGTTGGTGGTTCATTCCGCTGTGGCGACCTCTGATAAATAAAGGACTAAGACGAAAGAAAATGAATGAATTGTTACAGGTTTCCAACATTTTTCAAACTATCTTTTGTGTTCAACAAAGTAAAGAAACTCAAACAGGTGAAGGGTGAGTAATTGATGACAATATTTTCAGTTTTGAGTGAATTGTCGATTTAAAATGCTGACAAAACACGAGCACCATTTATACTTTGAGGAAAACATTTAACGCTAACAAAATAAGTACATCGTGTTTTAAATGCTAAAACAATATATTGTGGTTGTCAAATTAATTGGTTAATGTGATTAACTACACCTGTGATGGAGAAATGTTTGTATCTCCACTAATAACCAAATCTCCAGTTGTTTATTGGGGTAATGTTGGTTTTATTTCTGCACATTCAGACTTTCACCTTAATATATTTTCAGAAAAGTATTGTTTGCCAATTCTAAATAGAGAAATCATATTGTCCACCAATGACTATCAATGTACAATTCACAGTCAATTAAATAGACTAGTGTTGCTTTGAAGTTATTCTTTCTTACATGTGATTTCAGACCGAATATTCAACATAAGGAGCATGTCAAGTCATAACAAGCACATTATTATTATAATTAATCTGCATTGGTATATTCTGCTTTACCATTTTATTGAACGCCAAACTCCGAATGTGCGAATATATAAAACCAACTTTACTCTCAATCAGCTGTTTAAGGGGGAAAAGTAACGTAAACATAAAGTCCTATTTGCTTTTATAAACATTTATTAGAATGACTTTATGAGCTTCTGTTGATAGTAATGAAGGTAATTTAGAGATGTTAGAAATTGGACACAAACCAGCCAAACCTCGCTCCTGAATGTTTCTTCTCCAGGTGGAGTCTTCGGATGAGTCTGAAAGCTCGTCTTCATCTTCCTCGCAATCAGAGGACTCAACAGGAGCAAAAATACTGAGGTCCATCTCTGGATCTTCATCTTCAAGCTTCACTACGACGAACTGGCTGTTTGTGTCCTCTTTATAACTGTTTGAGCAACTCTGAGGGCGAGAATCTGCGTCCGAATTAACTTTATCCTTCATTTTGAGAGTCCAAGTGCACGGTTTTCCAAGAGAAAATGCTTATGTAAGCCTCTCCAGCGAGTTAGCGGGTTGTTTTTAAGTTTTACACGCGCTTACATTTCATGAGGAGCGGAGTTTGCGCGTTTGAGAAGCTGCGGATGGATAGGAAAACTGCTCCGATACTTACTTTTATATATTTGGTGATACTAGTATCAGATGTTTTTTCAGTATAAATTTGGTGAGTGTAATAACTGTTTATCACGAAGATGATAATCTATCACCCGTGTGGGATTAAGAACATGAAGTGTTTGGCGAACAATTGTGCAGGAAAGGGACTATTTCTTCTTCCGCTTTGCGCACATTGATAAGCAGAGCACGAGCGGATAACCCCGCATGTAAAAGATGTTATATGTGACCCATGGACCACAAAACCATCTCAAGTTGAAAAGGTATATATATATTTCTGGCATTCGTCACAATTATTTTTATTTCATGCCAAAAATCAAAATCATTCTCCATGAAGATATTTTGTAAAGTCCCAACTCGATACTAAATTTGTTTTATTAGTAGTGTGTATTAATAAGAGCTTAAACTGGACAACTTTAAAGGTGATCTCCCCCCTCAGCAATCAGATGTTTTAACCTTTATTTCAGAATAGGATGCCAAATATTGTCCTATCCTGACATACGGGGTAAAGTTGCTTTTATATTAGCACATTAAGACTTGGATGAACTATTCTTTTAATGGTGAGTATATATATATATATATATATATATATATATATATATATATATATATATATATATATATATATATATATATATATATATATATATATATATATATATATTATTTATTATTTTTTAAATTCATTATTATCATTATTATTTTAAAGTTCTTTTAGGCTAAAATGTCTCTGCACGTTCCTGGTTTGGGGAGCAGAAGGCATCAGTGACTGGCAGATGTGTGCACATGTGCCATCGACATGCCATGGAGGCATATCCTATTGGAAGAGCAGAGACATTATACTGCAATCAACATCTTTCATGGTAAGAGTATTATGTTTATTAGATCAAGTCTCATTCTGCACTTCACCGTTATGATCAGCAGATGGCGGTGTAATTACACCAAGCGGAAACAAAAGTGTGGTGATCATATAGAAATCACTTGTAATCATTCATTCATTCATTTTCATGTCGGCTTAGTCCCTTTATTATTCCGGGGTCGCCACAGCGGAATGAACCGCCAACTTATCCAGCACATTTTTACGCAGCGGATGCCCTTCCAGCCGCAACCCTTCTCTGGGAAACATCACACACTCATTCACACTCACACACTACGGACAATTTAGCCTACCCAATTCACCTGTACCACATGTGTTTGGACTGTGGGGGAAACCGGAGCACCCGGAGGAAATCCACGCGAACACAGGGAGAACATGCAAACTCCACACAGAAACGCCAACTGACCAAGCTGAGACTCGAACCACCGACCTTCTTGCTGTGAGGCGACAGCACTACCTACCCCTCAAGAAATAAAATCACAAAAAATATAAATTGGTGTTTTAACAATATGTTGATGCTTGAGAAACTTACATTTTTACTTTATATAACATTTATTTAATGTTTTAGGATAAATATTTTTTTCTTGTGCAAACTAAGCATGCAAGGCTGTGCTAAATACTTTATCCAATGCAGATGTTCATTTTATATAATTAATATTACTATTTATTACATTTTATGCTTTATATGAATTATTGAAGTATATTTATTTAATTATATGCTATGTTTATAAAATTTTATGCCCCATGAATTAATTAAATATTTGCCCTGCAATTTAAAGACTTTAAAAGAAAACATACAATGAGAAAATGAGTTTTATAAACACTGAAAAGTGTTTCACTTATCATATATACACAAATAAAAATATTTCACATTTAATATATACACTTTTTTTAATATTAATTTCTTTTTCAACGATAAAATTTAACACATACAGGTTGTATTGACTATGATCACAGAGCCGACCTATATGTGCGCTTGTAATGTTTTACAGCCTGCATATACAATAATTTGAACGCCAAACAAGATATATTGCTTACCATTCTGTACATAATATTCATTCATTCATTTTCTTGTCGGCTTAGTCCCTTTATTAATGCGGGGTCGCCACAGCAGAATGAACCGCCAACTTATCCAGCACGATTTTACGCAGCGGATGCCCTTCCAGCCGCAACCCATCTCTGGGAACATCCACACACTCATTCACACTCATACACTACGGACAATTTAGCTTACCCAATTCACCTGTACCGCATGTCTTGGAGCACCCGGAGAAAACCCACGCGAACACAGGGAGAACATGCAAACTCCACACAGAAACATCAACTGACCCAGCCCAGCCGAGGTTCGAACCTGCGACCTAGCGACGTTCTTGCTGTGAGGCGACAGCACTACCTACTGCGCCACTGCATCGCCCTGTACATAATAATATTAATTAAATAAAATGTGGTGATTCTGACGGGTAGCCTAGTTAAATTTGCATATAGCGCTGAATTTGAAGAAGTGGAGGAAAGTTCACACACAGATGAGGACTGCATATTTGAGCATTATTTCTGTTTGCTCACGTATGCTTGAGTTAATCTAGTGCAGATTGATTGAGAGATGAGGTGATGAGTTATACAGATATAATGAGGACTCTGGGTGCACTATTGAGATGGTGATGGAGATTTGTGTAAATACTACAGTAATTCAAATGAGATGAGTGTTTTTAGAACCATAGTAGGTGACACGGTGGCTCAGTGGTTCGCACTGTGGCCTCACAGCAAGAAGGTTGCTGGTTCGAGTCCCAGCTGGGTCAGTTGGCATTTCTGTGTGGAGTTTGCATGTTCTCCCCGGGTTTCCTCCGGGTGCTCCGGTTTCCCCCACAGTCCAAACACATGCGCTATAGGGGAATTGATGAACTAAATTGCCCGTAGTGTATGAGTGTGTGTGTGTAAATGAGTATGTATGGGTGTTTTCCAGTACTGGGTTGCAGCTGAAAGGGCATCTGCTGTGTTAAACATTTGCTGGAATAGTTGGCGGTTCATTCCGCTGTGGCGACCCCTGATGAATAAAGGGACTAAGCCGAAGGAAAATGATTTTTGTGGAACTCAACATTTGTCACAGGATATTTACTACTAACTGCTTATTTAAAATGAGTTGAAAGCAGAATTATTGATCGTTTTGGCACAAGTTAATTGTTTTATGTTCAATCCATTTAAATTTGTAAAAACAATTAAGTTGGGACAACATGAAGGGATTTTTTATAGTGTATAGTAACTAAACATTAAAACACAATATAATTACTTCTTTATTTTATTTAAGGTTTAATATCCATTTGTTTTGGTAAACAAATCAAGTTTCTCATATAGACTGATTTCACGCGGCCGCCATTATTAACAGCGAAATCGAGGCTGCGGTGGGAAGAAACCCGGAAGTATCGCCTGGGTCACACAGGAATATTGTGTACCTGGCTGTATATCTTATCAGTGAAGAGAAAGTGACACAAATTTATGATTTCAGCGCCTTCCGAGTGACCCTAAGGTCCGTTCTGAATGAATAGTGAAAATAAAAAGGGATATTTGACCTCATTTTCAGCTAAGTTAAGGGAAATGGCACTACTTAGCTAACGTTTACTTTCCCAAACACACATTTTAGATGCCATTCATCAAACTCAAGTTAATGAACTGAGTCTTTAACTATATTAGACTGTCACGATACAAAATTTCCGTAATGAAATATAAAAAAACGCCAATTTCTCGTTAACATTTAAGACACTGTTGATGGAGTTCTTAAACAGCGCTGATTGGCCATTGTGTTCACGTGCTCAACAGAAATCACACTGATTGGCTGTGAAGGTCATCAGTTCACCTCACCGCTGTTTACTGAGTGCAAACACAGACGAGCGATCTGCTGATGAATCGACTGATCTTCACGGCTTTAAAACGCTCCAATGTCCGTCTATGTGTGTTTTCAATCTGTGAAGAGCAGCGAGCTGATAACCTTCACAGTCATTCTCTTGAGCACTGGTGAATACTACGGCAAATCAGCTGTTTATGAGTGCGCTCAGCGGCGCGTAAATGTTAGCGGGAAATTGATGTTTTTAAAACTTCAGTACCAGGACAACACGGTTAAAGACAACACGAGGATGTGCTACAGAGGACTGCATTGTTTTATCACTCACCGGGTTACATAGGCTGAAGCAGGGAAGCGTCCCCACGGTGTTTACCTGCTGCCCTGGACTGAAGTCTAGGAGGACACTTAAGCGTATCACTCTTAAACAGATTGTGATGTTGTTTGATGCCTAATATGTTTTTAATTGTTTAGATTAAACTGAACTGAATGATATTAAAGGGATGTTTACACCATTTCTGCATTTTGAAGTCGCAGCAACAGCTGGAGGTTTATAGCACACAGCATATTGATGCAATGTTTACAGTGCTGATCCTATACTTCCGGCTTTCTTCCCACCGCAGCCTCGCTTTCGTGTTCTAAAATGGCGGCCGCGTGAAATAAGCGTATGATATATCTACTAAAAGATCATTTAAAATATGACTTTATTGTATTGTACTGTATTGTAATTAAATCTTGACTGAATTTTACTGTACAAATTTGTTTAGTCATTCATTTTCTTTTTGGCTTATTCCCTTTATTAATCAGGGGTCACCACAGCAGAATGAACCGCCAACTTATCCAGCATATGTTTTATGCAGCGGATGCCCTTCCAGCTGCAACCCATCACTGGCAAACACCCATACTCTTGCATTTACACACATACACTACGGACTATTTCAATTCCCCTATAGCGCATGTGTTTGGACTGTGGGGGAAACCGGAGCACCCGGAGGAAACCCACACCAACACGGGGAGAACATGCAAATTCTACAGACTGCATTTTGTACTATAAATTACTAGTATATCTTAATTTGATCCTAAATCACAGTGCTTTTTTAATTTGATGAGCAATGTGGCAGCATATAAATGAAGTTTTTGCTTGCAAATGCAATGTACGTCTCAAATTAAAAGACTTATCGTTTCATTTATGAAGCTAATTTCTTTTGCTCGTTAGTTTTGACATTTTTTGACGTTTGCCATTGCCGAGAGCTGTCTGACAAGTTCAGACTGCCGAATATGACAATATAGCACAGACCGCCGAATATGCAAATGATCTTTCAGAGTTATTACACACATGATCTTATGATAATCTCATCTAATCTCTGTGTGAAGTCAAATTCTGTCAGGATCTGTGATATCAGAGAAGCACGTGATCGCCCTCACCCTCGTCTCTCAGCATATAAGATGAGTAATGCATGTTTTTGCCTGTGGTAGCTCTCTCTTTTCTTTAACTTTATTATTTTGGCACTGAAGATGTGAGAAAACATTTCTGAAGCTGGAGATTAGAAACATGAAGCAAATTGTAACTGCAGACAATTCCTGTGGTTTCCTCCTCAGTGTCGCCGCTTGAACAATGCTGCAACACAGGCTCATTAGGGAATACATGCTTCAGCCTACATTTTTATGAAACCACAAAAACATACTTCAAGGCAGTGCTACGACAGCAACTTTTGTTCCTTTTCACACTAATGATATTTACATTATTTATTCATTCATTTTCCTTCGGCTTAGTCCTTTATTTATCTGGGGTCATCACAGCGCCAAAGCGGAATGAATATTCCAGCATGTTTTACGGAGCAGATGCCCTTCCAGCTGCAACCCAGTACTGGGAACAATGAAAAATCAAGGTAAACTAAGTAACGTATTTCACATTCACCAAAATTTAGACAGCGCCCTCTAGAGGATTTATCATCTGAAATGTACAAAACGTACCCTAAGTAATGTATTTCAGATTAGCAAAAATATAGACAGCGCCCTCTAGTGGATTTATCATCTGAAATGTACAAAACGTACCCTAAGTAATGTATTTCACATTCACAGACATGCAGACAGCGCCCTCTAGTGGATTTATCATCTGAAATGTACAAAACGTACCCTAAGTAATGTATTTCACATTCATAGACATGCAGACAGCGCCCTCTAGTGGATTTGTCATCTGAAACGTACAACAAAACGTACCCCGAGTAACATATTTCACATTCACAGACATGCATACAGCGCCCCTTAGAGGATTTGTCATCTGAAACGTACAACAAAACGTACCCTAAGTAACAAATTTCACATTCACAAACATGCAGACAGCACCCTCTAGTGGATTTATCATCTGAAGCGTATAACAAAACGTAGACCATGGGTGACCAACCCTGCTCCTGGCGATCGACCTTCCTGCAGATTTCAGCTCCTACCCTAATCAAACACACCTGAACCAATTAATTAGAAGCTGAGGAGCACTTGATAATTACAGACAGGTGTGCTTGATATGTGCTGCAACTGAAAACTGCAGGAAAGTCGATCTCCAGGAATAGGGTTGAGCACCCCTGATGTAGACAGCACCCTCTAGTGGGTTTGTCATCCGAAACATACCCTAAGTAATGTGTTTCACATTAGAGTTTAGTTTTTCTGCCCGAGCCCACACTTGACCCGCCCTGACCCGCGGGCCTATATTTCCTGCCACTATTTTCGGGCCTGGCCGGGCTGTAATTAAGCATTACCAATTTTGAGGAAAGCTGAAAACCGGTAACCATTGACTTCCATAGTAGGACAAACAAATACTATGTAAGTCGATGGTTACCGGTTTTCAGCTTTTTTCAAAGATATCTTCTTTTGTGTTGAACTGAAGAAAGAAAAACCCATAAAGGTTTATAACCACTCGAGGGAGAGTAAATAGAGAGTAAATTGTCACGTTTGGGTGACGTTACACTGACTATAAGAAACTTTTCAAGTATATGTGGACTTACCCTAGCCCTAACCCTAACCTTACAGTCTACAAATACTCTAAATACTAATAATTAGTTGTCATGTAGTTGCAATGTAACTTAAAATCAATTAATATGTGTTAAAGGGACCATCAAAATAAAGTGAGACCAATATTTTGAAGAAAGCTGAAAACCAGTAACCATTGACTTCCATAGTAGGAAAAACAAATAACATGAACGTCAATGGTTACCGGTTTTCAAAAACATCTTCTTTGGTGTCGAACAGAAGAAAGAAAAACCCATAGAGGTTTATAACCACTTTAGGGAGAGTAAATAGTGAGTAAACTGTCATGTTTGGGTGAACTGTGCCTTTAAGGCAAAAGAAAATGGATGGTTATATTTTTAGTTATTGTTAAACCTGAACAAACTGTCATTTTAATGGGCTGACATGACAGATTCACTCTGACATGACAATCTCTGAAAAACAGACCATTATGGTTCATGGTATATAAATCAACAAGGAGTTTTCAACTAACCACACCGTTCTGTTTAAATAAATAAATAATACAAATGTCTGTCAAATAGAACAAAAATAATATAGTATTGTGAGAATATGAGGATGACACTGTTATTAATAATAAGAACTATTATGCTATAAATTATATTCACTCTAAAGGGCGGCACGATGGCTAAGTGGATAGCACTGTTGCTTCACAGCAAGAAGGTCACTAGTTCGAGTCCCGGCTGGGTAAGTTGGCATTTCTATGTGGAGTTTGCATGTTCTCCCCGTGTTGGTGTGGGTTTCCTCTGGGTGCTCCAGTTTCCCCCACAAGTCCAAACACATGCGCTATAGGGGAATTGTGAGAATATGTAAACTACTGGCTGTAGTGTATGAGTGCATGTGAATGTCAGAGTGTATTCCAAGTGCTGCAATGGCATCCGCTTGTGTAAAACATATGCTGGAATAGTTGGCGGTTCCTACCGCGGTGGCGACCCCTCATAAATAAGGGACTAAGCAGAAGGAAAATGAATGAATCAATGAAGTTTGTTTAAATCACATGAACATGCTACGCAGGATGTCTATTGTGTCTTTGCATTGACTTATCGTGTTGTAAATCACCGTTTTTCAGCCTTAGCACATCAAGCACAGCTACTCTCTCAACAAAATTGATGTGATTTTGCATCTGTTGTGAATTTCATGCGTGATGTTCAAAATGTTCAAGCGATTTACTGTGTGATTTAATAATAATAATAATAATAATAATAATAATACATTTTATTTATAGTGCGCTTTTCTCAGACCCAAATCGCTGATTTACAGTGTAATACGCCTGTAATAGCTGTTTCTGTTTTGCTGTATGCTACAGAGTATGTTAACATGACACTGTAAACACTACACCCTACAGTTTTGCTAGAGGCACAAGCTAAACACAGCATGCAACCAGTAATTATCATACGTTAACATCACAGCGTGAAGATTCCTGTTGTGTGACGAGTTGACCTTAAAACACTTTTCACTGAGGTTACACTGTGCTCTCGGGTCTGCTTCTGTGGAAAGTCATTACCTTTTGTTGCCTTTTCTGTATACAATTTCTGTCTGTGCTGAGCTTGATCTTATTTATGAAGCTCAGTCTGCTTCTGTTTGTCTTTTTATGGTCTGGGACTTTATTTTGATGGTCTGTTTGTTGAATGTAAGTTACATTGCAACTAATTCTCATTAGATTATAAGTAGACTGTTAGGTTAGGGTTGGGGTTAGTGTAAGGTGACATGTATTTTGCACTGTCTGGAGCCAGCACCTAAGCTTTTCACTCATCATAGCACACGTGCTGCTGATGATGTGACAATAAAAGTGATTTGATTTGATTTTGATTTGATTTGACATGTACTTGCAAAGTTTCTTATAGTCAGTTAAATGTCTGTTGAAGGAGCAGAATCAGCAGATATTAAGCAGACAGTCTACTAATACTCAGATGGACCATCAAAATAAAGTGTTACCGGGACTACACAAAAGAAATATACATAAATTAGCAGTTTTCCATATTTTGTGATGCATGTTTTTATTTTTATGTTTTTTCTCCGTTTATTTCTGCTTTATTTTTATTCTAACCTTATTTGCTTTATATTATCTGCATTATTTTAACCTTGAAAAGTTGGAAAAAGTGACTTTTATGAACATTTAATATTAGTTTAAAGTGATTTTATTGTCTGAGTTGGTGTTGTACACTACCTGACCAAAGTCTTGTCGTTGATCTTAGTTGTAAGAGCAGCAAATAAATCCTTGACTTCTAGTTGATCATTTGGAAAAGTGTCAGAAGGTGGATTTCTCCATGAATCATCTGTTGAACTGAATCCCAATCATCACAAATACTGCAGAAGACCTACTGGAACCGGCATGGAGCCACGATTCTCACAGAAATCAGCCAAGTTTGGTGAAGGAGAAATCATGGTTTGGGGTTCCATTCAGTATGGGGGCGTGCGAGAGATCTGCAGAGTGGATGATCAACATCAACAGCCTGAGGTATCAAGACATTTGTGCTGCCCATTACATTACAAACCACAGGAGAGGGACAATTCTCCAGCAGGAGAGCGCTCCTTCTCATACTTCAGCCTCCACATCAAAGCTCCTGAAAGCAGAGAAGGTCAAGGTGCTCCAGGATTGGCCAGCCCAGTCACCAGACATGAACATTATTGAGGGTAAGATGAAGGAGGAGGCGTTGAAGATGAACACAAAGACTCTTGATGAACTCTGGGAGTCCTGCAAGAACGCTTTCTTTGCCATTCCAGATGACTTTATTAATGCGTGATTTGAGTCATTCAGAGATGTATGATGCAGTCCTCCAAGCTCATGATGGAGTCAGACACAATATTCATTCTGTTTCCACTGCAGCATGACTTTATATTCTATACTGGACATTATTGAAGGTTCAGTGATGAGACTTTAGTCTAAGCAGAGTCAGACCGCACTGTCCTAATGAAATCATTCAACATCAACACATGATCAGATTTTATTGTGCTCAAATAAGCTAAATCTAGAGGCCTTTACCTTTCATATAAGACACTTCTGATACCAAATGATCAACTAGAAGTCAAGTTATTATTTGCTGGACATAGCTGGTTTTGGCTGGTCAAGCTGGTTTTAGCTGGTCAACTCCCAACCTGACCAGCTAAGACCAGGCTGGAAATGGCCAAAACCCCTCTAAAACCAGGCTGGTCGACCAGCTAAAACCAACCAACCGGCTTAGGCTGGTTTAAGCTGGATTTTTCAGCAGGGAAATGCAGTTCAGATTTCACCATAGAAGGCTGGAGTAAGAAATATGAGCAGTATTCTGGATTGTGTCATGTGTCCACAAATAATGCCTTTTGTAAATGGCATGTGTGTGCGTGGTGGGAAGGGCAGGGTTGGCCAGATGTTGTGGACAAAGGTCAGCAGTGCTAACAACTCAGATGAACAGCATTCCTAAAGCCTGTTTTCCTCTTTATTTAGCTGAGAGACGTGTAATAACCACACCTCATTATCTGTCAGGAGCGCAAGTTCACATGATGGATTCTGACGGCGGAGGTTTCCAAACCTTTCTGTGTGTGACTGTTTATTTATTATAGACAAAGCCAGCATACATAGCTAGCAACAACTGCAGTCTGAATTATTAGCTCGCCTGTACCCCCCCCCCCCCCAATGTCTGTTTAACGGAGGGAAGATTTTGTCAACACATTTCTAATCATAAGTTTTAATAACTCATTTCTAATAACTGATTTCTTTGATCTTTTCAAGGATGACAGCACATAATAATAGACTAGATATTCTTCAAGACACTAGTATTCAGCTTAAAGTGACATTTAAAGGCTTCACTAGGGTAATTAGGGTAAAGTTATGGTAATTAGGCAAGTCATTGTATAACAGTGGTTTGTTCTGGAGACAATCCAACACTAATATTGCTGAAGGGGGCTAATAATATTGACCTTAAAATGGCTTTAAAACTATTAAAAACTGCTTTTATTCTAGCCCAAATAAAACAAATAAGACTTTCTCCAGAAGAACAAATATTAGAGGAAATACTGTGAACAATTCCTGAATCTGTTCAACATCATTTTATATATATCAAATGTTGACTACAATATATCTTCATATATTAGTATTTCATATTTTCAGAGTGTTTAATTTAATGTGGGCAGATCTGATGTGTCATCACTGATAATATAATAACTGATGAAATAATGGGTAATTTTTAGCCATTATGTAAAATATTGTGCTTCAAACAGCAATATTAGTTTTGACTTGTCTATAATGGCAAATGATCCATGGTTTAATGGGAATAATCATCAGTTTGACATGTGTTCATGGTTTTTAATTGCACCAGGTGCTTCATCCTGCATTTAAAATGCTTTAACACACAGTAAGCCGTTGATTATCTCTTATATAACTCTAGCCCAGAGTCAGTTATTCTGCTTTTACTACAGTTCTCACACCTACACTGCAAAAAAAGCTTTTCTTACTTAGATTTTTTGGTCTTGTTATTAGTCCAAATATCTAAAAATTCTTAAATCAAATAGAATTTTCTAGAGAAGCAAAATATATTGTCTTGTTTTAAGAAATAATATGCCTAAATTAAGTGAGTTTTTCCTTAAAACAAGCAAAATAATCTGCCAATGGGGTAAGCAAAATAATCTTATGTCAAAAGGAAAAACAAGATTATTTTGTTTACCCCATTGGCAGATTATTTTGCTTGTTAGATTATTGTCCTCAAACTGCTCATGCACTGCACACAATATTTGTCTTGTTTCTAGTCCAAATATCTAAAAATTCTTGAATTTTCTAGACAAGCAAAAAACATGGTCTTGTTTTTAGAAATAATGAGTCCAAAGGAAGAGAGCTTTAAAACAAGCTAAATAATGTGCCAATGAAGTAAGTAATGTGAAATAAGTCAAAAGGAAAAACTAGATTATCTTTCTTGCCCCATTGGCATGATTATTTAGCTTGTTTTAAGGAAAAACTCATTTAATTTTGACTCATTATTTCTGAAAACAAGAAAATATTTTGTGCTTGTCTAGAAAATGCATCTTGATTTTTTTTTTTAGATGTTTGGACTAGAAAGCATTTTTCTGCAGTACAGGAATGCCTTTAGCCCTTCTTTGGCCTTTCTCCGGCCAGTCACCAGCGCTCCAAAAAGCTCATTTAAGTTAATGAACAGCACTGCCAGAGTTCATACCAGGTCAAGAAAATATGATCAAATCACCCCAATGTTGTCTTTCTACACTGACTTCCTGTTAAAGGGTTATTCACACAAAAATAAACATTCTGTCATTAATTAATCATCCTCATGTCATTCTAATCCATTTGTTCATCTCCATAACACAAATTATGATATATTGTTTTCATTGGCAATCTATATTTTTAGTAAACATATGCACAATGCGTCCCATATGTGACTGCAAAACAGTTTTTTGTAGAATTTTTGTCTTGTTTTTAGAATCAGAATCAGAAAGAGCTTTATTGCCATGTTCACACATACGAGGAATTTGTTTTGGTGACAGAGCTTCTACAGTGCAACAGAATTACAGACAGGACTAAAAAACAGATAATAAATATATTTTAAAAAGTGAATGCAAATATACAAATTCACAAGTGTATGTACAGCTATATTACTATATACAACATAATATGTGCAGCTGTTATGTGCAAATTGGCATGTAAAGTGTGTTGTTAAATAAGTGTATGTGTGTATAAAAGTGTATAGCAGGTAGTGATGTTGGTTCCACAATTATTGGACACAATTATCCACAATTTAGTCCAAATATATAAACATTTTTAAAATCAAGAAGCATTTTCTATAGACAAGTAATACATGTTGTCTTGTTTTCAGAACTAATATGCCAAAATGAAGTGAGTTTTGAATTAAAACAAGCAAAATAATCTGCAAATTGGGGAAGTGAAATAATGTAGTTTTGCTTTGATATATTGTTCTTTCACTTACCCCTTTGTCAGATTATTTTGCTTGTTTTAAAGAAAAGCAAAATAATTTTGATTCATTATTTCTGAAAACAAAACAATATTTCTTACTTGTCTAGAAAATGCTTCTTGATTTAAGAATATTTAGATTTGGACAAAACACACACACATACATATATAGCAGTGAGCTCCAGCACATCTCATAAAATACATTTTAATAAATTAATATAGTTCAAAATGTTTTAGTTCCATCAGTTCTAAAACCTTCATGTAGTCTTGTAAAAACAATGTAATTCTTGCAAGTATACATAATATCGCATGTAAAGTTTTATTCATTTAAACATTGGAGTCTAAACAACAATAGATCCTGTTCACTTTCATTGTGAAGGAAAAACGTGTGTCAGAATATCTCCTATTTTGTTGAGTAGAGGAGGGAAAGTATAGCAGTGAACAAAATGATTTTCAGTATCAAGACGGGGAGGCTTTTAATCGCTCCAAATCTTTTGAAAAAGCCTCCTATGTTTGTAGGATTTACTCTGTCTTTGTTTAAGCCAAGCTACTCTATCATTACACTGCAGAAAAATGCTTTTCCTACTTAGAGTCTGTTTCTAGTCCAATTATCTAAAAGTATTTGGATATATAATGTCTTGTTAGCAAAAAAAAACATTGTCTTGTTTACAAAAATAAATCAAAATTAAGAGAGATTTGAATTAAAACAAGCTAAATAATCTACCAAATAGGATAAGCAGAGCAATGCTATGTCAAAGTGAAAACAAGATTATTTTTGCTTCCTCTATTGGCAGATTATTTTGCTTGTTTTAATGAAAAACTCACTTCATTTAGACTTATTATTGCTGATAACAAAGCATAATTTTAGCTTGTTTAGAAAACGCTGTTTGATTTAGGATTTTTTTTAGATATTTGGACTAGAAACAAGACTAATAATTTAAGTAAGAAAAGCATTTTTTGCAGTGCTATTCAAGGCAAGGCAAGTTTATTTATATAGCACGTTTCATACACAGTGGCAATTCAAAGTGCTTTAAACAGGAAAAAAAGAGACAAGTGTAAAAAAAATTATAATATAAAAACAGATTAAATGTGATAAAGAATGAAAAAGAAGAGAAAAACACAATATGTGATCTGTTGGTCAGTGCTCATTCAGTAAAGGCACAGCTAAACAGATGTGTGTTCAGTCTTGATGTGAATGTGCCTAATGTTGGAGCATATCTGATAATTTCTGGAAGCTGATTTCAGCAGCAGGGGGCGCTGTTAGTAGCTGAAAGCCGTTTCACCCTGCTTTGACTGAACTCTTGAAGTTTCTACTTTATATGATCCTAAAGATCTGAGTGTTCTGTTAGGTTTGTATTCAGTCAGCATATCTGTAATGTATTGAGCTCCTAGGCCATTTAGTGATTTATAGACCTGTAATAATACCTTAAAATCTATTCTGAATGTAACTGGGAGCCAGTGTAGAGACCTGAGGACAGGTGTGATGTGCTCTGATTTCCTGGTTCTGGTCAGAATCCTGGCCCCAGCGTTCTGGATGAGCTGCAACTGTCTGACTGTCTTTTAGGGAAGGCCCGTGAGGAGGCCGTTACAGTAATCCACCCTGCTGCTGATAAAAGCATCAACAAGTTTCTCTAAGTCCTCACTGAAAACAAAGCATCTGATTCCTGCAATGTTTTTGAGATGATAGTATGCTGATTTAGTTACTGCTTTGACATGACTATTGAAATGCAGATTTACATAAGTGTTGTTATAGGGATTAATGTTTTGATCTGTGGTGTTTACTTTAAGCTTGTCTGTTTTGGGGATTTGTAAGGAATAGACTCAACCCAGGCTCGTTCTGAAAACGTACCGCCCAGGAGCTACGTTTTTTTGCTGTTTTTGTTTTCGTGAATCCACCAGAGGCAGCTGTGCATGTTTTTTGAGATCTCAAATATTTCTCTCGTGAGTGCCATTCATGCCTGCTGTTCTCACGTAAATCCGCTGTCGACTGACTGACTGACCAATCGACTGACCCATGGTCCCTCCTTCTTTAAACCCAACCGATAGTGTTTTCAAAAGCAATCCAAAAAAGAAAAGCCCCAGCCTGATTTTTACTATGTTTTCAGACTTTATCACATTCTGACCCTGTTATTTACTTGCTTATTTTTATTTTTTTTCTTTTGTTTTTACCTTAACCGCTTTCTGGAACCATTCTTCGCTGGACTCGAACCCTGTCATCATGGTCAACTTCTCTCTGCGTCTCAAATCTGCCAACGTACATGGCGAGCTACTGGGCAAACTGGTAACAGTGGGAAGGCCGACCATACAGAGTTAAACGGTCAGCTGGTAGAGTGAAAAGGAACAGCGTCATACCGCCCCGTAGCATTCATTTTTAAGACGAAATGCAGCCATACGTACGTCTGGCTACATAATTCACGATCTCCAGAAATGTATATAGGGCTACGCATTCAGAATGAGCCTATGTTGCATAGACTACTCATCCATAAGGGTTCATTTTCACCACAATATTCCCACTTATGACACTGTGCTTGTCTACACAATGTGGGTCTTTATATGCAAAGTGAGCAGAGTTGCATTACAAAATTGGCTTGTTTACATTTTTTTTTACCACCCAGAAGAATCGCCTAAAACAACTGCTTTGTAACATTATTAAACTCAAAATAAATACCTGGCAACATAATGACCACCAACCACTACAGTTTATCATTGTTAATACATCTTTCTTTTATGAACTGCATCACTGAAACACACTCTCAATATTTACATCTGCAATATTAAGTCTTATCCAGCGTTATCTCATCAGTCTGTGTGACTGATATCATCGTTGGATGGATTTCTATCATGCCATAATGTGTTCTGTAATTATTCTACGTGTTTTGATTGACACTTTAATTGGCTCGATAATTACAGTGAGCAGTGATATTTTGATTTACAGATGTCAGACTGATGTGTTGTGCTTTCCCGGCTGAGTCACCTCACCAAATTTTCTGCCAAATCTACTTTATTATCTCAGGTTATGAGTTTTCCATTGCATGTCTGCTGTCTGTGTTTGGATTCGTAAGGCTGCTTTCAATGCAAATAAAACAGCTTTTCTTACTTAAAGTTTTCTCTTGTTCCTAGTACAAATATCTAAAGATTCTAAAGCCAAGAAGCATTTCTAGACAAGTTAAAATGCTGTCTCGTTTTTAGAAATAATAAGTCTATATTGGGTGAGTTTCTCCTTAAAACAAGCAAAATAATCTGACAATGGGGAAAGCAGAATAATATTATGTCAAAAAACTCACTTCATTTATACATATTATTTCTGAAAATGAGACAATATTTATTACTTGTCTAGAAAATGCTTCTTGATTTAAAAGATTTTAGATATTTGTCAAAATAAATCCGTTTGCCAAAACACAGAGAAAGTTGTGACCAAATTAATCCTCAAAACCACCCCAGAGTGGATGAAAATGTCACAACAAACTGCTTCTTCACACCAGCCACACAATGGGCTCTATTTTAATGATTTAAGCGCAGAGTCTTAGGCCCCGTTTACACTAATGCGTTTTCGTTTTAAAGAGCATACGTTTTGCTACGGTTACGCCATCCATCCACTCTACGCCGGAGTTTTCGAGCCCTGAAAACGGAGCGTTTTGAAAACGCTGGAGAGGCCATTTTCATTCTAAAGCGCTGCTGCTCCGTCTCAGTGTGGATGGGGGAAAACGGAGACATCTGAAAACGGAGGCGTGGCTGCTGAGATTCGCTACCTGATTGGGGCTTTTGGGTCATTGCGTATCCTTCCCTTATTCGTCAAGCCCCTATCACATGACTATAACACTACCGGAAGACGGCAGACCAGCCTTCACTGTAAACAACAACATGGACACAGAAATGGGAGCGTTGTTTGCACTATTGTCCGTTTTAGGCGCCATTGTGCAGTTAAACTCTGCCTTTTTACTACAGCAGCTGCATATATTCACAAGAGGCAAGCTATTGTTCGAGCACTCGCTAATCGCTCGCGTTTATCATTCAACCAGCGTTTGTTGACTAACAATAACCAAATGTCGAGCGAGAGACATGCTTTCTGTTTATACTTGAACGCGCATGCCCAGAGTGCACGAATGGTCACGTGATATACGTTTTTGGTGGAGTAGTGTGGACGGAGATAAGTTTAGAAATGCTTGATGAACCTGTTATCCAGAGGAGCCATCACCTACCAGCCTGGCGTGGAGCAGAGCAGGAAGCTATCCACCGAAAGTGTGGTCAGTGCTGTAGCCGGGCACTGCAAATGAGAATCTCTCAGCTTGTTAAGGGACCAAAGGACAGCGTGTTTGGAGAACCAAACCCTTAATTTTTTTTCTTTCTTTTTCCTTTCTCCCCTCTCTCAATCTCTTCTGTCTCTCCTCAATTTTTTTCCATCTCCTTTTCTCTCGGCCCGTCTGTTTTACAGGCCTCCACCCCCAGACTTGGGATGCCCCTGGCCTGTGAGGGGTGAGGGGCCCTTGAGTGATGATGAGAAGCACCTGCGCTTTGAGTCCCACAGAGGAGCTCTGGACTATAAAGGGAGGAGAGATGAAGGGGGAAGATGAGAGAGGACCAGGCCTGGACACTTTGTTTTACTTTTGCTTTTAGTTTGGCGCAAGCGTTTTGGACCGGCATAGGTGCATGACTATAGCTTTTAGTTGGTCAATGGCGCAGCCTATTTCAGTTCCTCAAAATAGCCTCCTTTTCAGACCAGCAGACCAATGAGTCCACAAAGTGGTGCAAATGGATTTGCTATTTAAACAACGTGGTGCAAAACATGAAAATGAAACCTGTGCCTGTGTGAAAATAGCAACAAATCACGTCCTACAAGTCTTAACTATAAAAAGCCATAACTTAAGCAAACCTGTTGTTATTTGGAACTGTTAAGTTGACAACTTCATTTTTATAATTATGCACAGTTTATTTACTTAACGAGAGGGTTCGGTTAGAGGGTAATAATATGCAGTTGCTATGGAAACCCTCAGGTTGATGTCAACAGAAGGACCGTAACTCTAAATGTGGAAGCAAACAGTGAGACTTTCAACCTAAACAGGGTTTCCATAGCAACTGCATATTACCTCTCTTACTGTGATGTGCAAAACAAAGCTCCGCCCCTACTCAATATTCAGTTTCAGTTGGACGGACATCAACATACTGAAATAGAAGACTCAGCAATGGCTCACACGGACTTTAAAGGTCTTTGCAATGTGCATTTTTTATTGGACGTTTGACGTAATCTCAACTGAAACATGAAGAGAGGTGGGGCATAGCCTAGCCCCTCCCCTTTTATAAAAAACAGCCAATAGCATGCTGTTTTTCTCACAGCTCTGCCAGTGAGAGTAGTTGAGCTCAAGCGCATCAAATGAACAACCATTAAGAAGAAGGGGGCGGGGCATGTCAAACACTAGAGAGCATTTGATTGGTCAGAAAATTGGATGAGAAACTGAAGTATGAAGAAATCATTGATCCATAGGTGGCAAGATTTAGGTGTTTGTATCAGGTTTATATCTTCTAAACACAAATGTTATCACTGTTTTGAAGCACACTAGATTACAGGTATCCTCAAAACTAACAGACTAAAACTAACATCCACATTTTTTAATTTTAATGCCATGAGACCTTTAATCTACAACAAATGAGCGCAGTGCACCAGTTCCTCAGTTCTGTCAGTTGTGCTTCCCACAGGTCATGTTGTCATATTGTGGTTCCCACAGGTCATATCAGTGACTCACAGGGTCTGTATGCAGTGCTCTTAAAACCAAGTTAATTGTCACAATCATTATCTTTTGACAATGCAGAGGTGTGCGCTGTAATTACACCTGTAGCACCATGCAGATGTTTAAGAAAAACGATCTCTGCATTACAGGGATTTTTTCTTCCTCAGCCAGATTTAACTGACAAACAACTAACCAGTAAAACCATAATTTAACTCTTTAACCTCCAGTTTAAGTGCGTGCGAATATTACATCCATCTATCCAATCTAGTCTAACATTCAGCAGTTCATTCATTTTCCTTCAGCTTAGTCCCTTTACTAATCAGGGGTCACCACAGCGGAATGAACTGCCAACTTATCCAGCATATGTTTTACACAGCGGATGCTCTTCCAGCTGCAACACCCATACACACTCATTCACACACACACTCATACTGTGGCTCAGTGGTTACCATATACAGCAAATACAGCATTTGTAGGTGTAAACGACTTACTAAAGTCTGCTAATGTAGAGTTAGTGCTTAACAAAATGATGTAATAATTATTTGCTAAACACTAGTTTTGCTAATGTTTATTATTAACCGAATGTAAATATTTGTGTATACTTGTTGTTTTTTTGTAGCATTGTGCCAGTATACAGTGTCTGGTGATTTTTAAGAAAGCAATGAAGTTGTAATCCCCTCATCACTCAAAATGACAGAGGTTTTGTTGTTAAAGTTTTGTTCTGTGCGCTCCTGCCATTATGACAAATGTGACACGAGTGAATAAAAGCTTCGTTGTTTGTACAAAGCTTCCTTGATTATAAGGGAACTTCATTGATGAACTCAGAGGAGTGATTATGAGTTTTTGGTGATGATAAAGGGAGCACACGGGATGCATATTTTAATGGAGTTTCAGAACAATGTAGGAATTGTTCAACCCAGGCTCGTTATTGATACGTACCTCTATATACATTTCTGGAGAGCGTGAAATATGTCCCAGGAGCTATGTTTTTTTGCAGTTTTTGTTTTTGCAAATCCACCAGCAGGGGCAGACTTAACCAATAAGCGAGGTCAGCAGCTGCATAGGGCCCTGGGGAATTAGGGGCCAATGCCTAGAAGCCTTGATTAATCATATAACTCTTTTATACATTTTCTATCATATGTTGTAAAATCTGTCTATAATCGTTAAGATTTTAATGTTATTACTTCTTTTCCAAACTGGGGGCCCCTATGAATAGTGGAACGTTCCTTCCGTACTGCACATGCTCGAGGTGTGAGCACTTCAATCAAAGACACTGCCAGCCAGTGTTGCCAACTTAACAAGTTTTCAGACCCCCCTAGCGCCAATTTTTTTTTTAAAAAGCGACTAGCGAATGTTTTAGGTGTTACAGGAGATTTTAGAGAGTCTCATGTGTCTGTGCTGTACCGTTCCTAATGTTACTCTTCGCAACGAGCTGTGGGTGATGCCGTCGGTCTCTCCCTCGCCTCAGAGCACTCAAAGGCGGCACAGTGCCACACAGCCATCTCTCACACCTGTAGCACTGACAGCAGATCATTTCTCTGGATACTGATGGCAAATGTTTTAGCACTGCGAGCGTGAGGTATTTCCCTGATACAGTCAAACCCATCTATTTCTCAGTTTTAAATGTAATAATTTAAATGGATCGTTTATTATTTTCTTGTGGTTCCGCACAATCACAGAGATTTTAGTGACGCCAGTCTGACAGAGATCAGAGTAAAAGACCTGGAATTGCTTAGGGCCCCCGAATCACTAAGTCCGCCCCTGTCCACCAGAGGCCGCTGTGTATGTTTTTTCAAATCTTAAATTTCTCTTGTGAGTGCCATTCGCGCCTGCTATTCTCGCGTAAATCCACCAGAGGCCGCTACAGCCTACCTGAGTATTGTTGCTGACCATGTCCATCCCTTTATGACCACAGTGTCTCCATCTTCTGATGGCTACTTCCAGCAGGATAACGCACCATAAAGCCCCAATCATCTCAGACTGGTTTCTTGAACATGACAATGAGTACTCAAATGGCCTCCACAGTCACCAGACCTCAATCCAATAGAGCACCTTTGGCATGTGGTGGAACGGGAGATTGGCATCATGGATGTGCAGCCGACAAATCTGCAGCAACTGTGTGATGCTATCATGTCAATATGGAGCAAAATCTCTGAGGAATATTTCCAGTACCTTGTTGAATCTATGCCATAAAGGATTAAGGCAGTTCTGAAGGCAAAAGGGGGTCCAACCCGGTACTAGTAAGTACCTAATACAGTGGCCGATGAGTGTATATATATATATATATATATATATATATATATATATATATTGTAGCAGGGTGGAGTGAAAAGGCAAACACAAGTTGTCGTGAACACACCCCCGAAGGGCTTTTTATTTACAATGAGGTGAAAGGTGTAGGTGTCTTCAAGGTGCTTCCCTGGGTTCCCCGTGTGTCCGTGCTGTAAGTGAGTCCGTAGGTGGGTTTGTGAGTGAATGGTTTGTCCTGTTGGTCCGTGCTGCTGTGAAACGCCGATCGCCCGATTCGATCACTCCGTGCTTTCTGTATGAGAGAGAGAGAGAGAACTCATTAGAGGTCTGGTTAGCGGAGAGGCTTCTCTACGACTGTCTCTCTTGTGGCGTTTATATTTGGCTGTGGTTGATGAGTGCCAGGTGCAGGTGATCGGCGTGATTAGGTCCAGCTGGCTGGTGTGCTCCTTTCCCAGGATGACGCTGAATGTTCATTGGGCGGCCCCCCACAATATATATATATATACAGCCTAATTTCATGAGGAAACATAACTATTTTACATTTTGTCAGTTTAGTGGCTACTTAATGCACATTCGTAATTCAGTCCTTACGAAAATGTACGATTTTTAAAAGGAGGCGTGGCACCAAACCCCGCCCCTAAACCCAACCCTCATTGGGGGATGAGCAAATCATACTAAATTGTACAAATAAGATCATAGGAATTAGCCACTAAATGAAAAAGTTAGGAGTTGTCATGAGATAGCGTTCATACATATGTAAATCTAGATGGTGTATGTGCAATATGTGCATTATTAACATTTATAACTGTACAAATAAAGAATAAACATATTTATATAAACAGCATGCTCTGTGTATTGTCAGACCACCTTTCATGTCCCTGTGCTGGAGATATAGTTCACATTTCCCGTGTGTGTTAGTAAATACAGGCCCAGGCTTGACACACACCAGTGGTAAACTTCATTTGCATGTAGAGCTGAATGTTTAATCTGCGCATGTATTTGAGCAGTGTGTGTGTGTGTGTTTTCCCTTGGCAGATGGTAAGCCGAGCAGCCAGTTTGTCCTCTTTCCGCTGAATGGAGAAACCAGGTGAAATTTTACTCCATTTACTGCATGATTTGCCACTCCCAGACTGCTGCCCTGAAGGCCTGATGTTGACGGATGACTCATTGTGTCGTTAACACACACACACGCACACACACATCCTCATAGACTCGCTGAACTGCACAAATGTAGACGTCTGCATGTCTCGCTGATCTTCTGCTCTCAGTAAAGGTGATTTTTTTACTGGTGCTAATCTGATCTTCACCTCTGGAGCTCCAGCATGATGAAGGCTGCTGTATTCCTGCTTCTGTTTACTGTGAGTAGCTTCAA